>JARFJB010000209.1:767500-940000 GCA_036346205.1 Vesta saturnalis | reverse complement strand
TTTAAAAATACACACCTATACATATAACCAATAATAATAATTGCAGGAAATCAAATACAACAATGAACACAATAGATAGGGTTATATTTAAAAAGTGACTCACATATAAATGTTCCAAATTCCAATTGATGTCTTCATACAGGTTGTTCCAATTTGATGCAGGCACTTTCTAATATTCTACTGCTACCATATACCCATTAACTGCTACCTGGTGCTTGGGTTGTTGATCAGGTTCGCTTCCGTAACTGGTAATTTTTCTCTTTGAATACGGTTTCACTCCAACCACAAATTTAATTTCGATAAAATTTTATCTAATTATATTAATGATTTCTGATGTTATCGTTTATAAAATATTTAGTGGTAGTCCAAGGTTTAAATTAATATCACTTTATTTTAGGTTCCGGTTCAGATGTTAATTATAAAAAGAAGTTCGCAGCAAGAAATAAAACACAAATGATAAACAATGATTACGAATTTATTTTGGTATAACGTAACCAAATCAACTTCGACAAAAACGAAAACTTTAAACGTTCAACATAAATCGTCACACAAATTAATTCGTAATGAATTTTACGATAACGTACAGGTATTGGTGACCGAACTTAAATATTTAAATTACTGTTGGTATAAAAAACAATTGCGCCTGAATATTCGTCTCTCCGTCATTTATAACTTTTTTTCCCGATAATTAATTTAGGTTAGGAAAACTTACTTGTAACACAAATACACAACACTATTTTAACCTTTTCAAAAGAACTGAACAAATTATAGAGAGAGCTCAACTTCCTGGGCAATTCCTTTTATACCCTTTTGGTTGTTACTAAATCTTCAATTTTTTTCTAGCAAATCTACCTATGTATCCATGTTCCTGATTGGTTGAAAAATTTTACAATTTTAACTAAAATAGAAATTTAGCTATATCTTTCTTATACACTTACGGATTCAAAATCTAATGACAGAAATGAAAACTGTATAAAATTGCGAATAGATAGACATCCAACAAGATATGGTTCCTATAAATATTATGCGAAATGACCTAATCTAATTTAAATTTGCTTATAACTACCTAATCTTACAAGCTACACTTAATTTAATTATGTATATATATATATATATATATATATATATATATATATATATGTAATCCTGATAAAATTTAGCATAAGAAAACACACATTTCAAGTTCGAAATCTTAAATTTAAAAGAATTTTATGTTTATCTAGAAAATTTATAAATTCAACCCCTATTTCATGAAATTTTGCGCTGAAATGCATTGTATACTTTTTATTGCTAAGAAATATTGAGGTAAACCTTCTATTAACCACTTTAATAATATAATTTAAGCCTAATATTATCAAAAAAACTATAAATTTGAGGAAAAACCTAGAATTTACAACATAACCAAACTTAATTCTAAAATTACAAATAACTTACACTTAAAAATGTTTCTGTAACTCAAAATGTTATTCTAATGACTTGGAATACTTGTCTTTTATTTTATTTAATGTTCATTTCACCTGTATTGTTTAAATTAGTGTTGCATTAAAAAGTCACTTCGTTTAACATACTTTCTTGAAATTCCACTATAAAAATGTATCTAAATGTAAATGTCTTTGTGTGAATAAGTTCTATGCACTGCTCTTACTATTTAAATTGTATCACTAAGTTGGTCACACAATCGCTTCCAAAAATATGTGAGAAATAATCATATTAAGTCCATATTATAACCCTTTCTTAAATTTTATCAAATTTCCTGCCCTCTACACTACTTATACAATATCCCTAATATAAAACTATCTTTACACTTTGTGTTTAAACACCTGTAAAATATTCACATGCCAAAATATTTTCGAAAAATTGAATTTTATTGAAATAAACTAAAGTACTAAATTGAATTTACGTAAATAAGTTTATTTAACATTTCTGACATTTTTGTTGGTAGCACAATGCTTTTTATGATGAAATCAAATTGTATAAATGTTATTCAGATTATTTTGTCCAAAACAAATCCACTTTAAACCCATCGTGAACCAAATTATATCAAATGAATGTCTCGCACATGTATCATGCTTGAAATCACCCCTTTTTTTAAAGAAATTACTAATTAAACTGTCCGATCCTTGTCTTACTCCTTTCTAAACATCTCAATATATATATATATATATATATATATATATATATATATATATATATATATATATATATATAAGAGAGAGAGAGAGAGAGAGAGAGAGTGAGCAAGAGCGAGAGGGCGAGGGTGAGGGAGAGACAGCGCCGGGTACTGCTAGTTCACAATAAAATTAAACAAGGGTTACTGTTTAACCATTAAGTAAGAAATTGATAATACATTCACATTTATTTTATGACAAGTAAAACATTTTTGAGTAATGTAATTCATTATAACTTGATATTTTTACATATTGAATGTTTGAGCATGAAATTAAAAAAAATAAATAGAAGTACCTAGCTATTGGAAATACTGTTTTCCTAAATAAAAACTTAATGGACTCTGTCCCATCTTATTTTGCATTATTAAAGGCCATAATATTTTTTCCGTGGTGGTATTCTCATTTCTGAATCTGGCTAGAAGTCAATTTGATGCCGTTCTGTCAAAAGTAATCGTGCTCTGTTGCCTACTTAAGTAACGCATATGATAAACAAGTCTCATATTGAATTAAAATAATGCGCCCTATTGAAATGGCATGGGCTTTTTGTAAAAATTACAATAAGCAAATAAGTTTTGAACTTCCATCGAAAGATAGTGTTCAGAAATTATGGCTTGAGGCTTTATACAAATGTTCTCCTGCAATGTGGCAAACTTTTTGTGCGTACAGGGATTATTTCAAATGATTGAGAGAAACAAATGGGAAATTTTTCTATTGAAAATATACCACTAGGAGATACCGATTCAGATTCAGGTAGTGATATGAATTCAGATTCTCTGTTTGGCATCAAAATTTTAATATTTAATATTAAATATTTAATAATAAAATAATAGTTGTGGGACACAACTCATAGTTCCGGTGAAAAGCGAGGATGGTAAAATGATTAACGATGTTCACGTTGATTAAACTTATGAAACAATCCAATAGCGCTTTCATTATTAGCACTGGACGTAGTGGTCCAATCAGGTTGATTGAACGAAAATGCAACTATAGAATCGTCATAATTACCTGAATCTATGTGAATACTAGAAGAAAAAAATTGTTTAGTACAAAGCAAGTCGTAAAGCCAATTTTTAGCAATGATACGAATTCAACATTTTAAACTGATTTAGACATGTGCTCACAAGCTGGGAGAATATTTTGAAGTAACGTGGCCGGAGAAATGTGTGCGATCCGGCCGGACCTAAAAATTGGACATGTTAAACCCGGACACTCTCAATCACAATGATTGATTTCAAAAGCTAACCTAGTAATAAAGAATGTGCTCTGTACTTGGTTGAAATCTAACAGGACAACATAGTGACTACGCTTTGTACAGTTGATGAAAATAATAGGAAACAGTTCACTGTTTGCAAGGATACGTTTATTATGGTCTATGAATGCGCACTAATTTGAGAATGTGCAAACATCTTGGTGGCCAAGGATTTCAGCACAGTACTCGGGAATGCGCTTCTAATAGTTGTAAATAAAATACACCCACATGCCACACAAAATTAAAAAAACACCGAACGCATTTCGATAACTACGCTATCATCACCAGCGGTCGACCGCTTAAATAAAAAAAATAAAAAAAATTAATACATACCAATAATTAACACCTATTACTTTGGCATTATTCACCTTAAAATAGATTATAAATATATAATATCGTTAATCTTTCATACTTGTTTCATTCACTAGAGAATTAATTGTTAATAGTTAAAGAAATCAGTTCATAATTTAAAAATCACGTAAATTATTAAAGATTAACTTTTAAAAAAGTGCTCGTCTGACCAAAATAATTCTAAAATTTTACCTTACAAGTTGTTTTAATAATTTCGAGTAAACTTTATTTTTTTTAATAAAATATCAATAGCTTTGCAAAGTATTAATAACTTCATCAAATAACAACAATTTTTTCAAATAATTATTTATTGCTAATTATTCCTATAAGTATTTAACTGGCTTCTAATCTTTATTTTCATGGTCGTTGAAACATCGATATAGATTTTAAGGTGAATAATGCCATAGTAATAGTTGTTAATTATTGTTAGGTATTCATTTCTTTTATTTAAATATTATTTGCAGCTTCGATTAGACACGCTATACACACGCATACACTTATAGTCGACAATAGTAAACAGTAAGAGAGAGAGAGAGAGCGGGCAATATAACACTCATATATGTCTCAGTCACGCTTAGGCGCACGGATAATGTCCTCTCGCTCATACTCACAGCGGCATTACAATTGGGTCTAGGGGATGTTTGGTCCCTTGAATCGGTCTGTCTTGTTGTAAAGCGTTTTAATACAGTTAAAATAAAAATGGAACGTCAGACGGTAAGTGAGATTAGGTAAGTATTTTTGTAGAGCTTTAAAGCATCTGTAAGGTAATACTGCCCACGGGAAGTGTCTCTGGGAGTATTGATGACTGATTTTTAACGATATTGTGTAACATATACGTAAAATTCAGCTGTCAGAATTTAAGTGGACAAGGTAGCTGGTAGGAATACGATCATAGTACAAACTAACACTACTCAATCTTACGCATTTTGTTCATCAGAAAATAAGTGACGTCTGGCGGCCCTGGAATCTTGGACAATAAACGATAGACACTTTTCTCATGGTAATGAAAATTGACCTCTATATATTAAAATACGATTGTATTCTTCCCGTATCGATGTTACAACCAGGTATCCAGGTAGTGAGTATTTCTTGTATGCCTCTACGATTATGGATGTATAAATTGTACAAGTTTTAAAGTTGTTATAATTAAATTAAAAATTATTATTAATTAATTAATAATAATTTTTAATTATATATTTACTTTTGAAATTATTCGTGAATAACAAAAACGTATAATAATAATTTGTTTAATGAATGTCAGTTACTATATGGCATATACTAAAACGATGCATTGAACGATTATAGACAACTTCAACTAAAAATCCTAACAAACTTAATAAAATGTTAATCTTTGTGTATGTACTCCTATTGGCAGCACCTTGCTACTACGTTGTCAGATTATTTTTTGAAACGAAGAAAAAATAAAATACAGGGTTACAACTGTACGTGACACGTCACGATATTTGCTAGATGACCCTGATCGCTGATGATGGACACTACGTCGATAGTATCCACAGCACCTAAAACCTTCTTGTTACTGTGACCACAACAACGACTCCTCAACAAAACTGAATAGAATCACTACGACGACTATGCCGATTACGCCAAATATTGCGCTATAAACAGAACTCTAATTATGCCCAGATCATTGATTCTTATCATGGAACGCTACACCTACGGAAACATTGCCGAACAATGTATCGTGTGTACTACGCCGACTGAGACCACAACGACGACTTAAAAAATATTCAGCAGGGACCCTAGACCGAAAATTTCGTAAAAAACAGAACGCCAACCATGTTCACATCACCATCGGACACTATACCGACAGTGGACACAACGCCGAGAACGTGGACCTTATTAATGACAACCCAAGTGGAACGGATATTAGTAAATCACGAATTTCACTAAAAAATGTGAAGTCCATGTTCGGTTTTCAATCACGTACTTTTCCTAATTATATACAAACCATGAAATGAACAATAGACATTTCTTCAGTAAAACGATAGACAAAGTTATTGTTTTCGGTATAATTTCATATAAATTAACGTACTCGACCCTATCGTATACTAAACATAAATAAAAGAATTAGGGAGTTGATTGGGATGAGAAATAAGTATTTTTTTTCTACTACTGTGTGTTAAATACAAAATATAAAATTTTTCCATCACTCGCTTTTGAACTTGAGTCAAGTTTAAAAAAACAAGCTCTCAATGCACTATTGTTGTATTGAAAAGTGTGTTAATACCACACATTTTTATTTTTTTAATTTTTTTATTAAAAGGGTTTACTAGCAACCATACAAGTGAGAACAAAGATGCACATGCCTTCCTCTTTTGAAATCAATAGTTTTAAGAAAACGAGTCTTTATTTCTTCAAGTACTTTTATGTTTTTATGTTGAAAGGGATCAGTAGCAGCTGAACAAGCAGGAATAAAACAGTACACTCATTCCGTTCTGAAATTACTTATTTTTTTGGAATACGAGTTTTTAATGCATCATTGCCGTATTAAAGGAGGTATTAGCGCCTGTTGTGTATCAATAACTTTTATTTTTTGTGTTAAAATGGTTTACTGGCAACCGTATAAATGTGAGCAATAAAGTAATATCTCCCGTTTTGAATTTACTTAGTTCTGTACACTGGTGCCTTGATTCTAGATGGTTATTGTTTAATATAACTCCAAACTGAAGCACATGTGAATATTAATTGTACAAAATTTGATGTTGCCTATTCATCTGCAACACCTCAAAACATCTGCAACTTTACAATAAATTTTATTAAAATAGTAATTTCCAAGTTATATTTTGAGTAACTAAAACTTAGACACTACGCTTTTATTTAAGTTTATGCTTTTATAGTATTGGTCATTATTTGGGATTAAATATGACCAAAAATCTTTCTACACCAAATTCTTTGGGAAAACGGCCAAACGTATTGTGTGACGATACAAAAATCAATAGCAAACAAAATACATACACGTGCCACACAGATATTAAACGCGTTTCAATAGCTAAGCTATCGTCATCAGCGGTCAACTGGGACAAACCAAACAAATTTCTAATATATACCATGAATGAGTAACGCTTTGTTGCTTATCTGCTGAAAGTGAAAGTTATGAAAGTTAAATGAGTTCTGAGTAGCCTAATAGTCTTTGAGCGTCATTATTCATTATCAGTTTGTTTGTTTGTGAAGATCTCTCAACTTTCATAGCATTTACTACACAAATACTAGCGCCTCAAAGATAATCTGTAAAAAAAGTCATTACAGTTGATTTTTAACCGTGCAGTGCTTCCCACATTAACCTACGGCTTAGACATCTGGTATGACAGACTCAGACATTCTCACGTGGTTAGAAAACTGGCCTTTCAGTCCCTGTTCCTAAGAACCTACCTTGGGGCTTACAGAGCAGTGCCCTTGTCAGGGATTGCCAAACATCCCCCGCTTCATTTTTTACTGCAGGAAATTTACTCCACTACACTCCTATGCAGAACCCACACCTGCATCCTTTTGGATAGCCGTATTTCTTCTGCAGATTTTTCTTCCTTTTCAGCCGCTCGCCGTCACATCAAGGCTTTGGTCTTGAGTGAATGGCGACGGCTGTGGGATTCATCCGTGAAAGGACGCTACACTTATTCCGTGATCCCCAATATCCAATCTTGGCGTCACCAAAATCACGTACCAGGACGAGCGACCGTCCGCATCCTTACCGCGCACGAAGGATTTCGATGTCATCGGAAGCGCATTGGTGTCTCCGATGATCACCTTTTTACGACGTGCGGCACCTCCAACACCCCGGCCCATTGTATTCTCGCTTGTTAAGCATATTATAGTGTCGGAGCTCCTTAGAAGCGAAAATTGCCCCTTTCCCAGATTCCCCTCAGGTCATCCTACAACTTATACCGGATGTTGATGACCTCAGCGTGTTTTCGACATAAGTGTTGGTATGCGCCACGAGAGGCCAGAGTCTAACAATATCGGTTTTTATGAATAACTATTAATTTTGAATTATTTTACATTGTAAGGTTTATTTGCCTCTGCTGTAGTAGTGATCACTTAATGTTAGTTTCTAACCAGTTATGTTTTATTTCAATTTTCAATTAATTTTTGTCACCAGTTACATTTTAGTTTTGGTTTTTTATTTTCAGTACTACAGTAATTCCTGCCAAACTTTGTCTAACTCCTTATCCTGCCTTCTTGGAAATTAGCCATGCTTATGGGGATAAACTGAAAGGTAGGCCCCCATACACACCAAGCTCTTAACCAAGAGTATCTGTACTCTACCTGCCATCACTCGTAATGTATCCTTCTAACACCGAACCAAGCTCCTAGCTCGATCTATCCTGTTATGTGGATGACTTGACCGACTCAATCCGGGGTTATAGTGGGCCACTTCCTTCCTTCCTTCCTATGTAGGTTGGAAGGTAAAAAATTATAATCAAAATTATTTCATTTCCTTTAATTTTGTATGTTAGCATCTTCAGGGGCGTCCCAAAAATCCCGTACTATAGGGATGAGAACTAATTGAAGTTCAATACAAGGTAATAACACTTTTATTTACAATATATTTCACAAAATCTGTTCAATATGGTTTCCATGTAAGTCAAAACATACTTGAAAACAATCTCCAGCGTTCTGGAGAATGTTCACCACTAATCCAGATGTAAATGAACGACTTACAGTTGAGATGCGCTCTGTTAAATGGTCTTTGTCTTTAACCTTCATTGCGTACATACAGCACTATACATCGGCTTTAAGTTCTGCATAAACCAGTCTGGTTTTCCCAAACCCTTGAAATCCAAATCAACAAGCAGTTCATCTCCGAGCATAATTAGTTACTGTTAACTGTGCCGTCAAAAAAAAAGGAGCCTATGATCCTATCTTTCCATAAACCACACCAAACCAAGATGCGATCAGCTCCTTGCTCCTTACTGTCGCTGTACCAGTGAGGGTTACTGTCAGACCAATAACGCAGGTTATTATTTCGGGTGGCCTCTCCATTTACATAGAAATTAGTTTCGTCGGAAAACATAACTTTAGACAAGAATTGGGGGTCTTTCTCCAATTTTGTCAGAAACCTAGAGCACATACGACGATCAGAATCGTCTTCTGACAATTGTAACTTATACGGATGAAGGTTGTTCTTTTGCAAATATTGTGCTCCGAGGAACTCCTAGTTCCAAGCTGGTACGCCGGATTGATTTTCTCTACTCAACCAAAAATTTAAAAAAAATCATCAGACGAAAATCAAAAAGAAATATTTTTTTTAATTTTTAATCATTGCTATTGGATACAAAATTAAAGTTACAATTGTTACAATATTTAAATGTAACTGGCGTGTTTGACGCAGCTTTCTTCATTACACCATTTATAGTGTTGGGCGTTACAACTTCGGTCGAACTACCTGGAGCTGGAAAATCAGGAAGTGTAAAATGCTCACGTAGCTATCCATTTAAAATATGTTTGGCAAATTCAAGTTTATCTGCACTAAATCCTCTACATATGTCTTAGTAACGGAAAACTAACGCAGCAAGCGTGTCTTTTAAGGCCTAAAACATCAACACCTTTATTTGCAAGAAGTATGATGGAGCTTCTTTGAAAAGCATGCCCAGTGAAAGAAAACGGGTGTGGTAAATTGAGGGCCAACTTCCTATTGTATTCCTAAGTACTTAACCGATTAGTGACGTTTCCATTCCGGATTCTCAAAAATAAATGAGGTGACCTCAAATTTCGCCTAAATTCAAGTATCATATCAATTCCCAAATAATTGACTACTTCACCTTTGTAACTGTTAATTGTAAATTTTGTAGGAATATTAGTTTTAGTATTAGGAATATTTACTGTAATCAAGAAACCGTTATCTTTAATATCTTCAAATTCTATATTACACAGTTCGTCCGTCCTGTACGTATCAGGTATTCAAAATCTCATGCCCTTTAAAAACCTATGCATGACTTCCGTCAAAAAAATTTTCAAATTTTTCCGCAGCTGTCTAATACTTTTTCTTTTAAAGAAGGCAATCAAGGTTGAAATATTAATTCCGTTATTTAAAAATATGATTGCCTTAAACATCGAACATTCAGCCCACAAACTCCGTGTAGATTTAAGTTTCTCATATCTTCTTAGAAACCTGCTAACAGTAGCCATAAAGTATACTGATCAATTTACCTATTTTAGATCTAAATCACTAATTTATGTGTACTGTTTTGACAATTCCACTAGCTGCACCACGTGTTTGAAAGTCGGAATTACCACCTAATGTATAAATGTATTCAATTCTTTTTTCTTTAAATTTTTATGATATCGACCGTGTTATAAATAGTATAAGCAGCACGACAGAATTGGAAGCTTCGCTTCGCCCAGTTTCTAAACATTGTCTTCGGCAGGTAATCTGTCCTTACCACCCTTAATATTTCATTCACTGTAAATAAATCATCCAACGAATCAACGGTATAATAGGCTACGTGAAAACGTACGGTTGTTGTTGGATATCTAGCCATATCTGTTACTTTGACCTCATTTTATAAAGACTGATCATGAACAGAGGGCGATTAAATACATATTTGGAATCTCCTCGAAAAACGCTTTTGAATATTGTCCATATTGTTTTACGGTGTTCATTATGAATTTGGATAACATTGATCTTTGACCGAGTAGGAGTCACTCGATCAAGGAGGAGGTGCACATATTTAATTAATAAATTAATAAATTAGCGAAAACGTGTTCGGAAAAGATTAACCTACTTATTATGCAATCGCGAACACGGACATTTACCTTTGGATTTAATATCTGGGAAATATGTGTGAGGATAAACGAGATACGTATGTGACATCTATACAAAAAATTCTTTCAAATGAGAAGTCTCTCGGTCGAAATCAAAATAGGAGCTACACATCCTTAGTTGACATAATAAAATTATAAAGATGTTACTATATACCAATAAATGAAAATATTCAGAATATTATGATCACAATGACAAGGAAAAATTGTTTCTTCTATTTTGAGTATCGCAACAATTGCATTACGTTAATCGTCCATAATTCAGTATAAAGGTAAGGGGTCTTCCATACACACTGAAGTTCATTTGTCCAAAGCTTATTTGAAATAAAAACAAATGCTACGAATTCATTATCGGCTATAATAAAATTCTCCCGCTCGATACAATGGACGAACCGTAAAGGTCACCCTTATAAGAAATAACCTTTTCTCACGGGATTTAATATCACTCTCTACTTAAAAGCTACAAACAAATAGATCCATAAGGTTGGGAATTTTGTAATCCCCAATTCTTTGAACTCTATAAAGACAACATGTACCTTAGAACGCACAGTGAAGGACATTTTTGTAAGACATGTTCTTTCTCTATTAGAGGAAATGTCTGTACTCGACTGTACAAACACTGCTACAACCGCTCGTCCTTCCGGTTCTACTAAACAACGGTCTTTATAAGAACACAGTTTGAGCGACTATCAAATCAATGACCAACGAAGCTGATGCTAATTCTCACAGTGATCATCAGCTTATAAAAGCGTCTAAAGTACTGATACTGGCTAAGTTGTTTTCTAAGGCTTTACCTCAAAGTAAATTTTCAATCTGTTATTTGTTTAAACCAACTGCTAGCAAATGTGAGGAAGTTATCAGGTTTCACTAAGAATGACTATGTAATTGTATTTGCTGGTACTAATAATATCATTAGAAATCCAAAAATTAGCCATACTTGTTTTGTCAATACTTTTTGTGACACACTTCATATAAATTGTCTTATTGTCAATATTCCTTTGGTCAAGAAAATGAATTTTATGAATTTAACTTTCAGCTGTACTTTTCAGCGTTTAACCAGGAGTAGAGTATGGGAAAGGGGTGCATTTAAGCACTGGCGACAAAACTATTTGTCTGAACTGTACTTACACTGGAACTCGCGCTCCGTCCGCCAGCCCGATCAGAGAAAGAGAGCCGCAAGGGACATCTCTGTCTTACCCTCGAGCGTACGCGACTGCGTAAAGCAGTCGATTGTCATGTCGCAGCGTTTGAAAAGGATTTGATATGTTTTGAATAAATTAATGATGAATTTTTCAATGATAATTTGTTAATAACACGAGCATTTACACATATCCATTGAAACTGTTGCTTGAATGGGGAAGGAATAATCTACTCACGTTCAACGCCGACAAAACGCAGTGTTGCCTTGTGTCCGCCAAAAAAGACCGATCATTTCCTGATGTAAATATGACTGGCTTAGAACTCAAGTTTCCAAACTCTATTTCTGTGTTAGGGATGTCGGTATCATCGAACCTTTTGTCAGCCAGAAAACTGGGCTTTCTATACAGATTTAAACAGTACTTCACATCGCAACAACTCCTTTTACTGTATAAGGCTCAAATTCGATCTCTTCTGGAATACAATTCTCACCTCTGGGTCAGTGCTCTCCAATACGCCCTTGATATGGTAAACCGCATCCAAAAAAGAGCTATAAGGCTTATAAATGACCCGTCTCTGACTTCTGACCTACAGCTTCTTGAAGATAGAATAATAGTTTCGGTTCTTTCCTTATTCTATCGCTATTACCATCGCAAGTGTGCCTCCGAAATACACTACTTAATACCTTCGCAGGCCATCTTCGCTAGGAATAATTACGCACTCAACATTCCATCGTGTAACACTAAACGGGACCAATCTACATTTTTCCACACGGCGACCAAATTGTGGAATGCACTACCCAGTTCCTGTTTTCCTCCAAACTTTGACTTGGTTATGCTAAAATTTTTTTGACAGCAAAGGACCATTACTGATATAACTTAAAGAACACAGAGTGAATATTAATGCAAATCTATTAAACGAAGGTGATTATTTATAAATTTATTTCCAATTATAAATTTTTTATAGACCAAAGATGGGTTTCAATTGCACAACCCTAGTAGTACGCTATATTTGCGGTTCACATTTTTCCAATAATTACATGCACAGCACGAAGGATAACCTAAAGTTAAACAATAGGTTAAACTAATATGTACCGTTATAAGCTTTTTATTTTTAACGAACATTGGCAATCACATGAAAAACTTTTGTCTCTTTGGAGAGATCAATACTCGATAGCCTCGCACTACTGCCAACCTACCATGAAACACGGTGGTACTGTAATTAATACAAGAAATGGTCTGGATCTTAAAGTTGCGACATTAAATAAAGAACGGTTCCATGTGAAGATCATTGCGAATTTTATGGAATTAGAGTATTGAGTCAAATTTATGCTTAAGTTATAGTAGTTATAAAGCGACCCCCAAATAGCAATTTTTAAGCTTTTATCTATCTTTTAGGTTAGTTGAAATATTTAAGTTACCTATATACTGGCATAATACTGTGTGGAGATTTCAACACTAATACCCTTGACAAGGAACATACTAACACAGCATCACTAACTGAGCTAGTATCAACGTACGGTCTAGCGATGGTTGTAAATGAACCTATCAGAGCTATTAAAAAAATCCAAAACTTGCCTTGATACCTTACTTTATTCTCGAATACTAAGCTTTAATTGTCAGAATCTCAACCTAGGGCAATCAGATGCCCTAGTGTTAGATTGCCATTTAACACTTACAGAAAATGACTACCCCACTCTAACAACTAACCTAAACAGGGAAAGGGTAACCGAAAACTAAGAACCTAAATATACAGCGATAATTTTTCGTATTGGAACTTGCTATTGAAAATATTTTCAAACTTGCAAACACTTTCAATTACACCGGAAACTGGTATACTTTAAAAACTTTTAGAAAAGAACCAATACGACTCAGACACGGGTTTTTCATATTTTAAGTGTAATGATTAACGTGGTATAGATAGTATAGATCAGGGTCACAAAAAAGTGCTACAATAAATTATTAGGTAATTCATAATCTCCTATGTTAAATATTAGTGTGAAGACATTTTCGGTAGTCAAGAATCTTGGGATTGGTGCACTTTCCTTTATGTTTAAAATTAAGGGCAGCGTCAGTTAACCTATCTGAATCTTGATAGAGAGCATCACTACCAGCATCAACTTCGCCGTTTTCATCTTGAGCGGTTATATAGCTTATTAACAAGCAAAACAGCTAATACCCTGATACTGCTTCATAATAATACTCATTCGATTGTAATTATGCTTTAAAAATGCATGCAGCGGATAATATACAATCTTTATTTGCCGCTATTATTATTACACAGATATGGGATTATTCTTAAAATCAGCTGATTTCCCCATATCACTTTGAAATACTATATAGGTTTTCAATTCTTCTTCACCCCTGAAGCTGTACCGCATACATCTTTCTTGAGATTATCCAATTTCTGATCAGTAGCATGTTTTCTAATACACAAGACAGCATCTTCAATATAGCGGTGTATACGCCGACTATATGTCTTGCGCCTTCTTCTCCTTTAAGCAAGATTTTGCCTCTATACAGCATACAAGCTCTATCTTAGCTAAATTACCTCGGTCAAAAAAGGGGTTATAATCAAATAAAGTATACCAGCCTCGTATTAGAACATTATCTTTTTAATCATCGAATTTTTACCGATAAGGGTCTGCCATACCATGCTATCACATAAGACGGCTTTACAGACAGGTTCTGTCTCTCCAAAAAGGATTTTAGATTTATAAAATGTACGCCCAGGAGAGATATTAGAGTGTTGCCACAGAAAACAGAAAAGTGTACACTACGCATAAATCTACAGCGAGAAATTTACTCGAGGCATATACATTGCCAGTAACATTTTTGTTTGAGTTATGGTGGACTGATCTTTGTGATATGCGATCTTCAAGTAATCACAGTAATAGACACAACTACATACTAGCGGTTATCGGAATGTTTAGCAAGAGGATTTGGATATGAGTTCTTAAAACGAAGACAGTCGCATCTGAAAGTATTCACCGTTGTTTTTAACAGAAGCGATAAATTTCTTCATATAGGTAAAATTTTGCGACGCGAGGCTTTCAGCGAAGGCTCCAACGCTCCCCGAACATAACCGAGATTGTAAGACAGGTGTAGGGCGTCGCAACCTGTTCTTGGGTCTTCGCCCCTTGTCGTGATCGAAACTTGTTCGTGGGTCTTCGTGTATTGTCGTGGTACCCTTGGCGGACAATTTGAATTTGTATTAGAATAAGAGGCCTAATGCTAACTTGTAAGACAGGTGTAGGGCTGCACAACTTGCTCTCGGGTATCTGTCCGTTGTCGAGGCCCCATTGGCAGAAAATTTGAATTTGTATTTAAGTCTCTGCAGGTTATGGCTGCAAATATGAATTTGTATTGTAATAGGGGACATAATGACCAAAAATTTGAATTTGTTTGTGGCGCCATCTATGAAAGGGAAATTTGAACTTGCTTTCTATAAGGGTGCCTAATACTAACTTATGAGACAGGTGTAAGGCCTCGCAACTTGCTCTCGGGGCTTAGTCCCCCGGTCCCCTTGACGGGAAATTTGAATTTGTATTGTAATAAGCGGGCCTAATGGTAACTTGTAAGACAGGTGTACGGCTTCGCAACTTGCTCTCGGGGCTTCACACCCTTGGCTGTAAATTTGAATTTGTATTCTAATAAGGGCCCTAATGCTAACTTGTAAGACACGTAATGGGTTTCTCAACTTGCTCTCGGATCCTCGCCCCTTGTCGTGCCCCACGAGCTCAAATTTTGAATTTGAGTATGGTTGGAAATTTGAAATAAGTGGACTAACACTAGCTTTTAAGGTAAGACGTATGCATCTGGGCCTCAATCAACCGACCAACCTCGATCAAATCAAACGACGGGGGCTTTGCCCCTTGTCCTAGCCCCTTGCTGGTAAATTTGAATTTGTACGATAGCGACAGCTATATTACAGAAAACATTCGTTAGTCTATACACAAGTAGATGGCGCTACTAACAAATTTTAAATTTGAGCTCGTGGGGCACGACAAGGGGCGAGAGTCCTAGAGCAGGTTGCAAAACCCTATACGTGTCTTACAAGTTAGCATTAGAGCCCCTTATTAGAATACAAATTCAAATTTACAGCTAAGGTGTATTCAAATTCCAAGCAGACTAAGCTGATGCGAGGCGAGCCATACACCTGTCTTACAAGTTAGCATTAGGTCCGTGTAATAATCAGAATGTAGACTTAAATACAAGTTCAAATTTCCCCCAAGGGACCAGAGGGACTAAGATCCCTGGAAGAGTTGCGAGCCTACTATCCTGTCTTATAAGTTAGATTAGCTCTTATTAGAATACAACTTCAGATTTCTCGTAATAAACAATCAGAATGTAAACACTTAAATAATTCAAATTTGACACCGTGAAAGCAAGTTACCATATAATCCTTATTCAGTACAAATTCATATTTCCAGCCACTAACCTGCAGACTTAAATACAAATTCAAATTGTCGACAAGCAGCCCAAGCAAGTTGCGACCTATACCTGTCTTACAAGTTAGCATTAAGCCACTTATTATAATACAAATTCAAATTTTCCTTCAAGGGTACCACGACAATGCACGAAGGCCCACGAACAAGTTCCGATCACGACAAGGGGCGAAGATCAGGGAACAGGTTGCGACGCCCTACACCTGTCTTACAATCTCGGTTATCTTCGGGGAGGGTTGGATTGGAGGGTCATCGAAGCAGCCTTTGTCGAAAGCCTCGCGTCGCAAAATTTTACCTATATGTATAATATAAAGTTTATTTTCTCATTTCAACAGTTATATAACCGCAATAACAACCTTGAACTATATTATGTACACGTTCTTTGCGCGTGACAAAAAATCCCGCCAATTAGATTTCGCTTATTTTTGTGATGTCATCTAGTGATGTATTTTTAAACTAGACAATATTTTCTATAATAGAAGTTGATCTCTCTCTCTCTCTCTCTCTCTCTCTCTCTCTCTCTCTCTCTCGCCCCTTACCCTCTCCACATCTCTATTGTCTCTCGCTCGTTTCTTGCGTTGTAAGGTTAGACCGAATACACTTACAATATTAGGTTAGATTAATAAATAAAGACACGGTTTTAGGTTAGGCGAATGCGCATGTGCGGGATCATATTACAATTCTTAAAAAATCTAAAATAGAATCAGTTCACAAGAATGTTCACGGTTAGCGGTTACCGGTTTCAAGGATCCTTGTAAAAGGCCTGCTTGTGAGCGCGCGATTCAGTTTAGCAGAAATGACGAAAGTCATACGCACGATTCCAGGAGGAAGTAAAGAAAAGGAATTAAGCATAGACGAGAGAAATGAGAGGCTAGGCGAGCTGCTAAGGAAAATAAACGAAATAATGAAACTAGACTTAGGGTTTTATGAAATGAATAGGATGATGAAGAGACTTCTGCTCGGCAATACATCAAGTAGCGTAATGAAGCAACGTGTAGTGTAGATAAGGAATTATAAGTATGAAAGGTGAAAATGAAGTGGTAATATATTGTTAATTTTGATATGTATTTAGCAAATATTATGTCTAGAACATAAATATTTAGTAAAAAGTGCGATGTAGACGCTTTTAATATGTTTTAAATGTGTATATGTAATAATGAATAAAGTAATTTGAAATGCATACACGTACAATATTAGATGAGATGAGAGTGCGCCGCGCGACGCACCTTCATCTCGTGCCGCTCCAGTGTGACGTCCCTCTCGACGAACCATCTATGCTGCCGCTCAAGCCAGCGATGTATCCTAAGAACCATGCATTTATTAAGCTAGTCTTGCTTGATTTTGTAAATAAGTTTTTCACTTCATGTTTAAGTTATAAATGATGAGATAATCAAATTAATGTATAATGATTCTTTTTCAACCATTTTACTCTGATAAATAAAAGCGTTTTTAGTAGTTTAGCTGTTTTAATTAAGAGTTCCGTAACAAGAGAGAGAGAGAGGTGTGCATGATCAACTTCCATTGAAGAAAAATTTTCGGTGAAAAAAATCTGCAATCACAGGTATATTTTACTCTGTTTTATCGTTCTTATCTTTTAACATCAATATAATCCCATTTGTTATTTTTTAAATATTTACTAAAACTAACACGCGCATCGTGCATTAACAATAATAGTTTGATGTATGTCTAATTTATAATGTCTAATTACCTGCTTACTTAATTTCCGCTCATTTATTTACTTTAAAGTAATTTGTGTATGTGCGTATGTGTGTGTGTGTGTGTGTGTGTGTGTAGTGTGTGTGTGATGTTGTGTGTGTGTATGTGTGTCGTGTGTGTGTGTGTGTGTTAAGTGTTTGTGGTGAATGTTTTTGTGTGTTTATGTTTGCTGTTGTTTTTGTGCAAATTTAATTTGTACATGTAGTGTACGTGTGTGGCGTTGTTTTCGTCTTAATGTTTTTATGTGTTATAGATGTTAGTTAATCATTTTTGTTTGAGTTGTTTTCTGTGTTGTTTTGATTTTCTTGTTGATCGTAAATGTGTAGTTGGTGTCTGTGTGGGTTTAGAATGTGATGATTTGTTTCCTTGATAATAGGTATAGTTAGCTTTTATTGTGTGTAAAACGTCTAGATGATTGTGATGTGTAAAGGCATCGCGTAGCGTAAAAGCATGTGTGTTGTCCTGTTGTGATTTGACTTGGTATATTAAAAAATAATCAGGATAAATTTTCGTTTTAATGCATAATGCTGTCGCTGATAGAAATCTGCCTTATAAAAACGCTATTGCATAGGGTAAAATGAATTATTATTGTCACTAATATATAATGGTTAGACTTTAAATGTATTCTTGCAGCAATTTTAAAAATTTGTAAACTACTTTCATGTTAACTGCCATGTCGACGGCTGATTGCTACCTCCCCTTTCATATAAATGAATTTGTATAACTGATTAATGATAATAAATAGATTAAACAGGTTAAATAACTTCTTTTTATTATGAAAACGCGTCATCTTTACATGTCTTATCTATGAATTCTTCCCCCTTATTAGAATACAACCCCAAATGTATAAATAAATTACGTCACAAACTGTAGAGGGGATTAAAAGAAATGGTACTACTCTTTTTATTTATGTATTTAATAAAATTAATAATAATTTTTAGTAAATAAATATATCAGTATAAGTTTTTGACGAGTTGTTGACGCCGACATTAATTGTTTGGCCTAAGTGATCAGATAATCCCGCTTCTAATGTTTTTGAAATTTTGCTATGAGTAGGCGTAAAGCTTGTCTGACAAAATTCATCACTTAATAAATGTTTAATACAAATTTGTGACTTTACATTTAGACATGAAGTTCACATTAAAGTCTCCTAGTATAATAGTATCAGATTCATTTAGATATTCAAGAAGTGGATACAAGTTATTACAAAATATTTAAAAATCTACAAGCGGAGATTTATAGATTGCAACAATTACAACTGTGCAACCTAAACGTATTCCGCAAATTTCAAAGTGGGCTTCAATTGCATCATGATTTATGAACTCATCCAAGGTTCCAATTTATGAGACTCTAAGCAATCAATTTTGTAAAAAAGTGTTCACTAATACAAATAATGTCAAAGTTTTTACCTACTAAAAATGTCCCAACCGCACATACTTTCATCCTGATACAGTGTATATTGACATGAAAGATATTTAAGTTTGTATTATCAGGCGTTGTAAGGCCCAAGTGATGGCTTAATCTTTTGTCGATATCGTGGGTGAAAGAAAAAGTATTAGTACCGTTACTTTGAAACACGAGTAATGATTTGAATACTTTATAATTACATATTAAAAACACGTCAGAAAATAATTTTTGTATGCAACCGTTCGCAAAATATCATTTTGCACCCCACGCAGGACCGCAAAATTGCATTTTGCGCCAGTTGCCATGGACAGCGGACAGAAAATAGATTGCTGTGTAACGTGCTAATTCTTGGCTATTGTTACTTTAATTGGTTTTCAATTCTTGACCAGCGTTACCTTAATTAAGCTTCGAAATTTGCACTTCCTTTCTGTTTCTTCTACCGTACCGTTCGTTACGTTATCTTTTTTAAGTTTTGCCTCTCTTTTATAAGGGTAATCCCTTGGCAGTGGCAAGGCCCTGGAATTGGGAAGGTCCCCAACATTGTAGGTAGCGGACGGCGAAAATTTTACTATTTTAATAAACGTTTGTCAAATCGCCATTGTTACCGCGATAGAAAAGATAATTAGTGGATTTTTAATATATTGATAATACGTCGTAGTTTGCTAATGTTTTCAAAATATTTTATTTATATACTCTTATGTAAGAAATGTGAGAATGTATGTAACTGATATTTGGCTAGAGTTGAAAAACACACGTTGGGGTGTGAGTAGCAGGTGTATGCTTAAAACTGCTTTACTGAAGGGGTGTGAAGATTATTTTTTTTTCGTTTTACTTCACTAATATCAAACAATAATTAAGTCCGTAAAATAATTCATTAGGAACCGTTGAATATTGATAAGAAGGAAATTTAAAGATAGCCATTAATTGGAAATAGAAGTTTTTCTTTCTTTCAAAATTAAAACGTATCAAGTACTATAAACAACCGTTAATAATAAATAAACAAGTGATAATTAACACCGTCCTCATAAATTAATTAACTTAGTAAAAATTGGATTGTTAAATAATAGTTTTGATATAAATGAGTAAAGTTAAACCTCAAATACTTTCTATAAATTTCAACTACAATGAAAGGAATGTAATCTTTTACCATTGTGTAAAATTTTATGTATTTTAAATAATGCGAACACCGACAGATGTGTCAAACAGTAATCAGCTTCTGGAATTGCATGATTTTGAATTGATAGAAGTGTTACTAATTATTAATTAAACCGTTAGATAGAATAAGTATTTTTATAAATAGAAATTGGCCGAATTTTATATCAATCGCTTTGTGATTTTACAAATAATAGTTTTAGTCCGTTAAAATAATTATTAGATCATTGATTGATTTAATATTAATTAAAACAAATTGCTGCGCTGTCGCCTCATCGTGAAAATTATGGAATTTCCAGCCGTTCCCCACTTTTAAATGTCGTAGTCTATATAGGTTAGTGCTTTCACAAAAATCATCATCTTTTCCTACATTCTTATTACAGACGTAGCGAAAAATTGCTGTATGTTCAATCGATGAGGTAACGAGTAGTTTAAGAATTAGTTAATTGAATTAAGCTTAATAAAGACTAGCTCTGTAATTAGTGAAATTTAAATAAATTCACGGAGTTAACATTTATTAGGAATCATTCATTTTCATCCATCATTGGTGAAGGAATTTTGTTTGTCAAGGGGACCTGTGACCTTTGTCCACCGTATCCCCCTTCCGTCCGGATTAATTAAGTTTTAGATACATTTTCGACCGTGAGGATTCAACCCTGAATTTATCCTCCACTGGGTAACCCGAGGTAGCCGTTTGGAAACCGCCCAAGTTCAGGAGTGGACCTAAAGACCGCCTGGACAGTAGATAATCTTTGGGTGGCGCCCGAATCCGTTTAATCCGCTGCAACCCCTGTGACAAAGAACCCGTTATTGGTCTACCGCCCAGGAGTTGACTTTGCAATAATAAAAAAATACCGTAACTTATAAGTACAACTAATAAATATATTTCCAAACGAGTCTTAATTTTCTGCTGGATTTCGTTGAGGGCAAGCTTCACTTGCCACCACCGAAAACCCGTTACAGGGGCGTAACGAATCATTGGAATTACTTATGCGCCGATTCGTAATGTAAAAATGTCACTAGTTTAGGAAGTACTTAATTGTGGCGGTACAGACCACGATCAAAAGATATTTTTGTTTGGCACGTTGGAACCCGAGACGTAACTGTTGGATTTGTTACGGACGAATGCATATTTTTAAAATTAAGATGTGCAATAATTAATAGAGTGCCAGACCGGTTAATTAAATACCTTCATTGTAAACAGTTTGTCTTTAAAATAATTCTTCCGTGTATATTTTCTTTTGAATTCGTCAACACCAAGTTGTCTTTTCTTTCGGGGTTTAGTTGTAATGCGTTTTTCAAATATTAATCTATAAATAACAGTCACCCTTTTTGAAGTTAAACTGCGTATGTTAACGATTTGTGTCTGTGACCAATTAAAGGAATATTTATTCTAGTGTAAGTAGGTATTTTTATATAAATGAAAGTTCGCAGCGAATCATTTTACCAGCCTATGTAACGTATCTCATGCGCACGCGGGCTCAATAAGCGGAAATCTCATAAAATAGAAGACAGCACAGGGCTCCCTTACTCTGGTATCTGTGTGGATTAGTATTGCTGTTTGTTGTTCATATTTATATTTGTGTAAAGGTGGCTGGTGAACGGGTACATGATACCGCTTTGGTTATTAATTGTAAAAGGCAATTGCCAAGTAGGTCCACACTCCCGGGCCAGACTGAAACACCTAGATGTTTTTTTTTTTTATTGTTTTTATTTGTTGTACAGGTGAATGTGTAACCTGAGAAAGGAGCGCTGTATTTTTCTAACGCACTGAAACTTATATATTGGTCACGATGTTTGGACCTATTTATAACTTACCCTTGTAAGGCGTTGTTTTAAAGAGTTTTTTTGTCAGTTTGTTTAAGTAGAATTATTTGCCTGCGATCTGATTTCTCTTTGTATGTGATTTATTGTAATTTGACTTATGTATTTTGTGCTTTAGTGGCCACTAAACAATTGAATACGTGTAAATTCCTTGTCTATTTTCTTTTGTCCTTGCATTTATCTTATTATCACCTGCGTAATTTTACTGTTGTATTTTATATGTACCGTAATCTGCTTTATTGTTTTCTGTGCTTATTTACTTAACGATCGGCATGATTGGTTTAAAGGGCCATATATTTGGTATTACAATTTTTATTTTGAATATTTACGATTCAATTGTGGGGGTGACTACATGTGTTTTCTTTATTATTATGTTTCTGTCTAACTAAACTGCTTTTTATTCACTTTCTTTTAATGTTATAATTTTGTACGCACTTTAACCTGATTTAATGGTGTTTTGTTATATATTTGGCCCTTGCCTTGATTTTTTTGTATTATTTGGTTTATTAATGTACTTGTGCAATTACTTATTTATGAATCAAGTGGTTTTATTGGTGGTTCTTTCCCACAATAGTACATTAACGGACTGATCCACCGCTACGCAAAGTTCGTTGATTTTAATTTGAGTAGTTTCATTTTTTCTGTCTCTCATGACGCAACCCTAACCTTATCCAGCCTATCTAATTTAAATAGCACAACGTACCTACCACTAGACGGCCTCTTCGTTTCATAAGATTTGAGGTTTGCGAGTAATTAAATATCAGATTTGTAAATAAATTGTAATGTTTTAATTATTGCCAGGAAAGTCAAAGTAAGGCAGGCAATTAATTTGAGTAATAGTAATATTATTGTCAGTCAAGTCAAGATAAATCACTTAGCGATTGTTTTGTATCTTGAATTTGCATTATTGCAAATAAGTTCAAATTGCACTTTTCATGGTAGGGTACCTGGGGGACGCTACAATATGGTAATAATTTCGTATTGTTGCAAAAGGTGTGCTGCATGACGTCACGGAAAATGCATAAAATGGCGAATGATAATGTATGTCATCTTCACGAGCGTAAATGAAGATACCTTTGTTTTGCATAAATCACACATGCTGTTATATATATATATATATATATATATATATATATATATATATATATATATATATATTCTGCGCTCGTCGTCAATATCTGCCGCTTTAGTCGTTCGAATTTGCGTTAGTTCAATCTACATTTCCATTATTGTAGGTGGAACATTTTATGACAATTACCTTACGTTAATATATGCTACAGTTCGTTTATTTGTACGTTGAACACAAATGGAAATTACCTTTACATTATCGTATAATTGTCTTGTGAATGGAAATGAAAATTCTCAAGCAACAGTTCGTTTAAGATGAGATCAATATATTTATGTTGTACAAGTAGGTACTTATCCTTTTAGTGCAGTTTAAGTAAATAACAAATCAGTGTAGTTTTGTTTTGATACGGTTATAAAAGAACAGCTGCTTTCTGTTCTAAGATGGAAACATTTGAGTTCATAACCTATCACTGTAATATGTATTGACATAGGTCAGTACGTTTTCTGATTGACTACTGTGTTGATCATATTACATTTTCAATTTTAAGTATAAATAGATGATAAGCTTACATAGTTGTATTGATTTAGTAATTATTTAAAATCGTAAAATGTTACGAGAAATATCATCTGAGTTATTTTATGCTGAAATTATTCAGACATTTGGTTTTACTTAAATATACATTGTGTATTATTATTTAGATTTTTGTTGTATTTTAATTATTAAACGTATAAATTGAGTGGCGTCCAACAAAAAAAATTCTAATACTGATTACACCTACGGATAAATCTCTGGATCCCTCACACCTGAAAATCAATGAATTCTCAATTACAGTAAGTTTCTTAAGTTTGTACCTCACTGAGCTAGACCGTGGTGGAATTTACCTTTTGTACGGAAACAATCAAACACCCACAATTTTTTATTTGTTATCTGTTCGTTGCCTTGGACAGCGGATGCAAAATAGATTACTGTCCGTTGCCATGGGCAGTGGACGCAAAATATCTTTCTGTCCGTTCAATTACTTCTAGCGTGTGATAGATGGCACACTGTGCTTATTTTTCAGCAACTTGTACACAAATAAATATAGTTACATAACCTAAATCTTTTCTACCGAATTCAACAAATTATACTAATTGCAAAGCACAATGTGATAATTAATGTTGTTTGTTATTTGACGTATCTGCGTTGCTAGGTAAATTTGATTTGATCCCACATTGTAGAATACTGATAATTTTAGTACTGATAGTGCACATAAGTAACATCTATTTAATTATGTATTCATATTTACTTAACGATTGCTCAAGATTTTGTGTACGCCATGGACGGAAAATGTCTTTGGCTTACTCAAGATTGTCGGGCTCGGCCGCAAGCGGCCCCACCCTCTGGTTTTCCTTTTAAAGTCAAAGTAACATTTTGCACCCTTCGCATTCAAATAACTATTTCAGATAATTGAAAAGCATGTCATTAGTAGTATCAGGATCGAGTTAAAATACATGCAAATGGATTCTGTGTTTTGTAGATTTAATGCTCAATTGAAAAGCTATTTTATTTGTACTAATTTTTGCTTATTCTCGTTAGACATGGTTTCCTGTTCTCCCTCGCCCGCAGGTGGCATACATTATTTATAGTCATTAATTGGTTACCTATCTCACTCAAAGAACTCTATAGAATCGACACAGGTGAAAGTGTATTATCTTTCTTAGTATTTGGCATGAGATGCTCGGTTTGCAGGCGCAGTGTTGCAATATGGATTTAATTCCGATGCTTTATTCATTATAGTGACTGTATGAGTAAAAGATAGATAGTTTACTATCATTCAATGTCTCAGAGTTCATTTTGTTTAATAGCAAAATTTGATTTTGTATTACAGCTTTGGAATCTTTTTGAACAACCATTGATTTCAATATTGCATCATTTAACACTGTTATATTATAATTGGCACCTGTAAATGCTATAGCGGACTGGTCAAAAGTGCCCCCAAGCGAAATGAGCGGCGAGTTAAAAAATAATTTTTGGAGTCATAAAAAATCAGGTCCGACTAATAAGTAAACCCACTCCCCCCTGCATTGCTACAGCCCAAAACGTGTTTTTTTGGATTTTTAATTATTCACAGCATCCAAATAACTTTAGACTTTTTAAAGGCATTGATAACGATAGATAATAAAATAACCTAAATTAATTTGAAAAAAAATTTGTTTGGCGGGAAATTTGAATTTTTACAATAATTGAAAATTAAAGCTACTACTAGTCTACAAAAAATATCTATTGTTTATATAATAATTGTCTGTATTAGTGATTTATTTTCAGAATTTAACCAAAATAATTAAAAACCGTATTTTTAATTTATATATGTAATTTTTAGTTTATAAAGAACTAATACGAACGTTATAACGGATGCGTACACGTACTCGGTAACGCGATTAAGCTTTGTGTTGTGTCAAATGTCGAATGTTCTATCAGTTCTATTACTATAACGAATACCAACTGTAATTTAGTATTATTTTTTCTAGGCCGGAAAACGTTTAGTTTCCGGACGCATTTGCGGTCTGCGTATGCATTATTACAGAACGAAGGCACAAAAAGATTATTTGTAGATAAAAAGAATAGAAACAAAAGATGGTTAAAACGAAAATTATGCAATGTAGGTACGTAAATTATGCATAAATCATGCACTTAAACGTAAAATTAAATCTGTCAATGTTAAAATGTCAACTAGCATAATATGAATACCGTGCGAAATTCAATTACACGGTTACCTCTAAGATAGATTGACAGTATTTGTGTAAACTGGTAAAAACCGTATAAGATGAACATTCTTCGCAATTAAATATAAATTCCAGTGGACATTTAAATTTTTTAAAATTCTAGAATCCGTAATTAAGTATAACGAATTTGTTATTCCATTTCCAACAATTAACAAACATCTAATCGGTAAGCACTTCGATCAACATGCCTGTTAGCAAACAAAAATAGGTCGAAACGCAAAAATGTAATTAAATGTGATTGAAAAGGGTTTTAGAAAATTTCTATATGATACAAAATTACTCGAAAAGTATAAAATGCATTCAGAAAATGTCATCTTTAATAGTTAATTATTTATAAGATTAGACAATAAAGGAAATAAAATTTAGTGGACGCGCACCTGCTTAACGTGCCTTTAGAATTTTAATTATTTATGATAATTACTTTTAATACATGAACTAAATGTCTGCAGTCCTCCACAGGTCTAGATTTATTCTATAAAATTAAAAGTATAAATCGGTAAGATTTGCATTATGTACGTAAGTCAATGGAACAGATAATCTTTTAATACATTATATTAACACTATTGTTGCACAATTAATATATTTTGTCTCTGCTAGCGTCAGCTGTTTCTTGTTGCGTTAATATCACAGATGTTAACTAAAAAGCGTTAACAAATATGTAAGGTAATTATACGCGCGTCTTTTGAAGTATAAAATTAAATCCACAATCCGCTATACTTTCTTAATAGTACAAAGGAAACGCTAAGTCATTAATTTATTCCCATATCATTTCCAATAATTCTTTATTTTTAATGCAAAAATAAGTCGGTAAAACTTTTATTTTAGAATTATTCAATGTGATTGAAGGGAATTTTATAAATTCTAATTAATAAGATTTTGTCCAGTATCTTCCAATAAAAAATCAAACTATAAAACAAAGTAATGCGTTTACTTCGTAATTAAAATGCTTAGCTTTTGGGTTTAAACGATGTATTTTTATATTTATATTTAATATAAGTTTCGATAATACAAAGTTGTCCTCAGTACTGGTAAAATCTTTTAAAATTGTTTAAGGTGTTAGAACAAATTTGTTCGCTAACTTTCGGAAAGTTCCATTGATTCTTATACCATTTGGTACGCTTGAATCAGAATTCACTACATTTTAGGTTACTTTTGACTTTTGTGTAATCAAAGATGGCAGGCCAGCCAGATCTTGGTCAAAAATTTTAAATAGATGGGCGAGGAAGTGATATCTTTTTGAAAGGTCTTTTAAATTTAAATTTACGTGAGTATTTTTTTACAAACTCCAACTGTCAAAAGAAAAAACATATGTTGGAGCGAACATTACCTTCTCCTTAATGGAGAATTGCTATTTTATTGTCCTGCTGGAAGCATCTTCTAGGACGAAGGTCTTGCTAGAAGTCCGTAAAATTGTAAGGTGTTATACTTCCGGCAAGACGCAACTTTCTTATAGCAATAAGTGAGGGTTTTTCATGGTCGCAGGGTATTTATTTATTAGGATGGGTAGGTAAATAATTATTGATAAATATCGAAATTAATTAATAAAAATTTAAATTCTTCTAACCTATAAAATAATAATAGAAATTTTCAAAAATATGTTTAGGTGATGCGTTTAATCTGACAGAATACCTAAACTTAAAAAATCAGAAACAACATTTTCTTTTGAAATCTTTTAATAAAAATAAATAAAAAATTGGGATAACGTATCGACGCCTTAATTTCTCTTCAAAGGTCTTTTTCGATGGTATTCCAAACTTCTTCAAGTGCTAAATCTGACTAACGATTGTGGTTATGCATGTCTACTGAAGCGCGCCTTGAAAGTACTCTTATACCATTTTTGTTACGGGCACATCTTTTGTGTAAGCCCTGTCATCTGAATCCGCCCTCTCCTTTCGGGCGGACTCGCCTTCCAATGTCGTTCCACAGCTCCCAATAAATGCATGAATCATCTTATCACGCCGAGCCAAACTTAATAATTGAATTTATTATAAGTTTTGTTATGAGCGAATAAGTTCAAACGTAAATACGTAATTAAAAATTATTATTAATTTTATTAAATACATAAATAAAAATTTTACCTCGAGTAGGATTTGAACCTACCTGAAGTTGGTTAGCGCGGTACTCTAGCAAAGTACAGGTCTTAGGTTCAAATCCTACTCGAGGTAAACTTTTTATTTATGTACTTAATAAAATTAATGACAATTATTAATTACATATTTACTTGAACTTATTCGTTCATAACAAAACTTATAATAAATTAATATTAGTTAAGTTGCTTTGGTATGTGTGAATCCTGACGATAGTGCAGGCTCACATTCCATTAATATAAGTAATTTGATTGTAATGTCATTATATTTAGAATTTACATCAGTTCTACATACATAAAGACAAAACTAACATCGAGTGGGCCTTGAATCTCGATAGCGCAGTTGGTTAGCGCGGTACTCTAGCAAAGTACAGGTCGTAGGGTCAAATCCTACTCGAGGTAAACTTTTTATTTATGTATTTAATAAAATTAATAATAATTTTTAATTAATAAATGAATATCCGAACTAACGTTAGAAATAACCAAACCAGAAATATCCTACGATGATCCTGCCAGTACCGTGCCATGGCTCTGTCAAATGGAGTGTCGTAGCCCTTCCAGCCCCAAACTCTTTCTGCTACTTTTTCTTTGCCATAACTTCGTTCACTTCGTTGATCTCCAGTTTAACCGTGATATTGGTCTAGGTATCACCAAGGATCTTGCACTTACACTTCCACGTTTGGGCATTCTTTTTATTTTGATAACTGCCGGCATTCCATCAGCGCTGGGACCACCACGCCCGTACCACGCAAACATAGATTCGTTAATGCACAGTTTATATCCACACTGGAAAATGTCCCATTTGGTATGTACTCTCTCTATAATTTATTTAATAGACCGCCCACTATCATCGGGATCTCTTCCTGCAAATGACAACTTATTCAAAATCAGTTTAAAAGCTCAAACAGCCAGCCCTTCCCCTTGAGAAGGGAATGAAATACGTGCCCTTTTCCTTTTCTTGCAGGCGTAGTCTTACAAGGTTATGATTTCACGTCACTACGTGAATCTACTTTCTTGATGTAACGAAGAACCGACGTGAGATTTTATTTTTCTGATAAATTTACTTTCCTGATACTTTTTGCAATAAAATTAACTTTATCGGCATTTCTTCATTGTCAATCTCACACAAAATTCT
The DNA here is from genome assembly GCA_036346205.1 of Vesta saturnalis. Lineage (NCBI taxonomy): Eukaryota > Metazoa > Arthropoda > Insecta > Coleoptera > Lampyridae > Vesta > Vesta saturnalis. The sequence continues at coordinate 910,720 of JARFJB010000209.1, read as the reverse complement.
AGTTCTAGCAAAAATTGAGACAAGTGAATAGCAAAATTTTTATAGAAAAAAACAAAAATGGTAGTGTTATAGTAATAATGAACAAGAAACAACGAAACAAAATTAATAGAATAAAATAAACAATAAAGTTAACATTTCATAAGTATTTTTCAAATGAAATGTTCGAGTTGTTGCCCATTCATTTCCTTGAAAATGGAGTCTATTCACTAATTCATTTCTCACATATGATGTAGATTTTAGGTTATATCAGTAATAATTTCTAATGCAATTTTATTGAAATTTGTACAAAAAGTAAATCTAAGCTTCAAAGTAACGGGAACAGTATAATGGAGCACAATACAATGCGCTATTGTAATATCGTGTCTTGTAGAAACTAGTGACTTCCCCACTAGTGCCACAAAGTACACATATAACGATAACATTAACTGTAACACTTGTTTTCCAATATACTATTATATCCCAGAATTTCTTTTAAAAAGTCAATCAACATTAGGCATTAAAACCATTGTCGTTTCCATGTCTTGCCATTAGAGGTAGCATCTTACGTCAGTATAGTGAAAAACTTAATAAAGGTACGTTTTTATAGTATTTAGATACTTTTTAATTACTTACCAAGCTACATATACATATGTGGGCAAAGAAAGGTATGCAATCTACAGTTTTTTCACAATCGCTAAATCGACTTAGTAGCTCGTTTGACAAAGTTTCTCCCAGATGACGATGTGTGAGTGTGAGTGTACGTCTGCCTGTTTATGTGCGTGTGCGTGAGGATAAGCGTGAACGTGTGCGAGTGTGAATTCGTGTGCGTGTGCGTGTGCGTGAGCGCGTGTGCGTGTGCGTGTGCGTGTGCGTGTGCGTGTGCGTGTGCGTGTGCTGTGCGTGTGCGTGTGCGTGTGCGTGTGCGTGTGCGTGTCGCGTGCGCGTCGCGTGCGCGTGTGCGCATGCGTGCGCGTGCGTGCGTGCGTGTGCGTGTGCGTGTGCGTGTGCGTGTGCGTGTGCGTGTGCGCGTGATAATACAGAATGTTAAAGGACTTTTCAGGGAAAGACCTGAAAATGAAGTCTAATATCTCCTGAAATTACGTAACACTCCGTATATATATATATATATATATATATATATATATATATATATATATATATATTTAGTTTTAAAATATGCACTCTTTCGTCTGAAACATTTTTCTACCTTTAATAATAAAGCCTTAATCGGCCGAGACCGAATTAAAGGGACACTGTGTATTGTGTCATCTTTGTCCGTTTCTCGATAAATAAGATAGTTATGTAGGGTTCTTCTTCACCCACTGTCCCCTACCGTTGTCAGGCTGCGATACTGAGGTACAAAACAATATATCTAAGAGTCATGAGAACCAACAAATTTGGCAAATGATCGTAGTGAAACATCTGTCTAGGATTGGAAGTCGATCTGATATAACTAACATATGTAATTAAAGTAATATAAAACCTTGGGGTTTGTTGAAGTTCATTTCATTAGGTAGTTTCGATCTTCAGCATCATGTTTTAGATATGGAGTTCCTAATGTGAATTGTGTGGTCCTAGATCATAAATCTATTTAGAAATTAGAAGTTTACCTTATTTAACTACGAGTATAGTCTAAGTATAGTTTATCCTCTTTTTGCCACACATGCGCAGTGATGATACAGCCTATAATCTCTGTATTATGGTATCTAACTTTGCACAGTTTCATTTTTAAACTAGGATGACATATGGGTTCTTGTATCAGACCTATATGTATTTCTTCTGAGAAGTTAGTCACTATAAATTATTTAACAGTGAAAATTTCCTCCTTAAAGACTATGTTTCTCCGGAATTCAATAAATTATCTTGGTATCACCATATCAGATTCCTTGCATATTTCTAGCTTTTCTGTTAAAAAAAAGTGGAAGCGTAGATATCTTAAAATAAAATATAGAACCTACAAAACTACCGTTTTGAAATACTGTCATTAATAAGCACAAAACTATATTGTTAACTTATAAACAGCAATTGCTGTGGTCGTCTTGAGTAAAAGATGCAGCGTGATGTATAACAGATAAATATTTTTGATTTACTTAATTAGTTTCAGTTCAAACACTTCTTTCTCGACTTTATTATACAGGGTGCTAGCTAATATGTCAAAAACCTCTGGAGAATAGATAGAGGACTAAAAAAAACCAAAAAAGTTCCTGTATATCTATGGTCAACTTCTTCTGTTTTCTTAGTTACAGATATCTTTTGGTTATTACATGTTTGCTTCGTTCCTGTCTGTTTTTAAACTTTCAGCTTAGATTTACAAGTATTTTTTGTTACCAAATGTTATCTTCTTGTGTTGGTGAAAATGAAAATTCAACTAAATCTGCTTCCCATTATGCCATCCCATACATTGGTGCTAAACTGTTGTTAATGCCTTGTCTACATACACTAATGTTGTGATTTTAGCGCGAAATATTTGATGACTGTGGTTAAGATGGTTATACGAAGGTATTTAAGGGGGAAGCCTGCTAGGGTAGAAAGAAGTCATTCAGCTAAAAAGCTAGATTAAAGGGGGAATCGCGCGCGAAGTTTTTAAGAGACCCTAAAACGGTCAGTGCTGGTTACATTTGTAAACAGTTAGTGGTGCAGTGCATATTAGTGGACTGCAAAAACCCACATTGAAGATGAAGTATTTACGTTTACAAATGAAAGGCTTAATTGTGAATTATAAAAAAGTTGAATACTAGTGAGTTTTTCGTTTAAAAAGTGTTGTAGCAGATTTAAAGTAATCAGTAAACATCGAGTTAGAAGTGTAAGGTATTGAGGCGCGCGCGTAAACCTAAGTTGATCCTTTATGTAATAAAATAAAGGTGTATTTGTGTAAGTTAAACAGTAGTGGACATTATTGTCATTGATAGTACATACGTGATTGTTAACAGTACTAAATTGATTGTATAAAGTAACATTTAAGAATTTTGATGCTTGAGTGAAGTAAATATTTCCTGTGACGTTTATTTTGAAGGGCATATAGTAAATACAACTGCCTAATTCTATTATATGCGTAAACCAATTTAAGTAGAGAGCAGTGCGACGGACGAATTAGATGATTAAATGTGACTGTTTGTCAGTGACCAGCGTGGATAAAGGATTAAGTACAACGAATCAACTCATTGGATATCACATTATACAGGACAAAGGACTGCGCAATTTAATTGTAAGAATTGTTACTTTGTGTGTAATTATAAAAAGGAATGCAGTGTTTAAAATTGGATATTTTGGTTTAAGGATCGATCTAAAATTGGTTATTTTAAGTCAGATCGATTACAAAATTTAATCATTTGGATATCTTTTACAGAACACTGATAAGATATTTTATTAAGCAAGATATGAATCGTTACAGTTCCTTCATATTGCTGAATGTTTAAATACAATTTTAAAGAGAAAGTATTCATGTAAAATGTGATAGGAAATATAATATGAATTATGAAAAAGCACTGATTGTTACGTTTTTAAATTTTTCAGAAACGAACTAATGTTGTGGTTAAAAATTAATAGACTGACTTATTATTTTTCTAAATTGGGTAATATTTATTTATTTTTTTATTTTATGACTTGATTTTCCGAATATACAAAGTATGATCTAAAAGTTGACGACGACCCGTATGATTCAAAATTTTAGTAAGCTTTGAATAAATTTATTTGTAATTGAACTTGAGTTGTGTATGATTCTATTGAGTAGGCTACCATTCTATCTTCCACAGTTAGGTAGGATTAACTTAACACCTCGCCTAATACTATTTATTTTAGACAAATTGAAAGTTGTGGTGGCGCCTAGAGACAATTTTTACTGAAAGGCACAATAAACCAGAACCACCTACTAGTGAGGTTTCACGTCGTGTTACTATTTACGAACATCCCGATCAACGAGTCGCTAGAGATAATCAAGGAAAACACCGAATACCGAAGGGAACATTCTGAGGAATACGTAAACAGGTTGACGAAACACTAATGCGTCACTTGGAAACAACAATTGTAAACAGGTCGGAAAGTACTTGTAACATCTAAACAGCGCCCACAACTAAGTTAAGTTTACCATGGAAGTGGACGATGACAAGCTGCCAGTCCTGGACGTGGTGATATACAAGAACAAGATGGACACCTTGGTTACGCAATGTACAGGAAAGCCAACCATACCAGATAGCTGAATGCCAAACCTCACCATCATCCGGTGCATCTGCATTAAGTTATAAAAACACTGGTGACGCGATCAACGAGACTCACGAACTCAATTCACAAAAAAGAGGAGATTGCAATACTAACAACAGTGGTGATATAAACAAGAAGCTGATCAGCAGGGCACCAGTTCAATTCGAATAACACGGAACCGAAACAAGCAGTTGAAGAGAACCTGAAGATGGTAAATGGGACTTTGCCGAAACTTCGTATTTGGTTTTTGTACTGAGGCAGAGACAACAGCAGCAGACACGTAACTACACCCATTGAAACAATGGTATTCCATACTACACTCGCGAAATCTGAAATTAACCATATATATATATATATATATATATATATATATATATTAACACACACATATATATATATATATATATATATATATATATATATATATATATATTGTAACGCCCTTTTTTCAAGGACTCTAATTTCCAGACACAGGTGGATCTTGTATTGTGCCTCTAAGTTCAACGGTGAGCTGGCTTGGGTTCAGAATTTTTATAGCTGTTCAGTGACTAACACAAAATGATAAAATACATATATTAAACAAACTTTACAATTAATAGACAGGGTAACATAAAATAACTAAACAATTTTGGTTACACTAAGTTATTTTTCTTATGGTTACGCCTGCGACCACTTTCCACACAACAAGCCCACAATTAAACTTTACAATTAATAGACAGGGTAACATAAAATAACTAAACAATTTTGGTTACACTAAATTATTTTTCTTATGGTTACGCCTGCGACCACTTTCCACACAACAGCCCTACAATGGTTGCTGGCGGATTCTTCGGCTTTCCCTAGGGAATTCGTCACAGCACTGTAAACACAAAACTGTTTAGTGACAAAATTGCGCGGCCGGATTGTTTACTATTTAAGAAAAGAAAAAGATATGAATTTGTTCTTGAGGGTTGTATTGCGTATAAATTGTGTCCAGGGATTTACATTGGAGTATCTTAATATACAAGTAAGTAATATTTATTTGTTATAGCCTAATTAAATAAAATTTGTTTGTTGTGAAATTCCAAGAAAGGGGAGAAAATTCTCGATTTCTCTAATTAATACGTAATTAACATAAACGAGTATGTAGGATGAATATAAATAAATCGAAATCTGTAATCCATGTTATGATGGGATCAGGAATTCGTTTAACAACAGGTTGTACGAATGTCCTTACACTTTTATGCAAACAGAAAAGAGATTTATAAACACACACGGAATTGTTTTCAATCGAAAAGGGTAATTTATGATGGCTGAAATATGTACACAGGGTTTATTGCCAACCCGAAATATTGTTTATTCATTCTATTCTCAGATGGAAGGCAATAAATGTGTACTCGCAGATGTGGTTCAGGTAAATAAAAATCAATCAAATTGTATTTTAAATTAATATTAAGATTTAGAAGAACTTCATATTCTTGTTATACGTCGAAGTATGCTGGTATAAGGTTTTAACCTGGTCTTTTCGGAGAAAATAAACTTCAGTCGATCACCCTCAGACGGTACTTTAAGTCTCGTTAACTGGAAAGGAATGATCTCGTGATGTATTTACTCTCCCGCCGAAGTTACCCAGCAGAATGGTAAATTCGGTACTTGGCGTTTTGTTCCTCTTTCGCTTTAGGTTAATTTTAAAATGGTGTAATAATTCGGAAATGACAGGATTTGACAAGTATTTTAATTATTAAACTTTTTAAAATAGACATTGTGTTTCGGGGTACTGGAATATGGTTTAATAATAATAAATTTAATATTTGCAAAGAAACGCTTTAAGAGTACTGGTCAGGATTTTATATTAAAAGTTCCGCTTTTATATTTCGCTGCGAAGTGTAGTTTAATCAAAAATACATAACATGTGCTTTTGCTCACATCAAAGTGGAAAATTGTGCGTATGCAAAAGCTACGTATCGTTACCACATTTGAAGTGCTGAAACTAAATAAATTTTTGTTTGCATTTATCTACATAATTTAAAATAAGAAAAATTTATTTTTATTACCAATTTACCTTTATTTTATTTAAACGAAGTCCATTGATAATGCAAATTGTATGTAAATTAAAATTTAAAAATAATATAGAAAAAGAATTAATTCCTTGATTAGTATGTATTTTTTAATTTTAATTTTCATACATATTTGGGTGATTGACTAGAGATTTACTTTGTTTCCATCATGCTTGGTATCATAGAAGCGACTATCAACTGTACCTTGTCGATATCGTTCCATTGACCAACTACAAATAAGCAAATTTTATTATCAGAGGGTACAGCAGCTACAGCTCCTCTAAGCTCAGGTAGCATCTATTTGAATTGTTTTATTGCAAGAATAATACTTCAACATATGTGTTACTGTTCCCAATAAATGAATGTAACAAAATTACTCACCATTTGCTTATTGTTTTTTTTCACAAGCAATACCTTTTTTTGTTGATTACGATATTTATCGTGCAATGATTTATCATCTCTATCTTTTCTCCTTTTTGTTTTAATTACATTAGGGTTAACTATTATCACCAACAAACATAAATAAAACCTGTAAATATATAATTTCACTGCTGTATAATTTATCGTTTTGAATTTACATTTCGTTAGTGTCTAATGCACCAAAGAATTTTAATTTTGCATTTTGTATACACATATGATTACACTATGTGTTACGAAAAAACGCTATCTAAATGAATTAAATTTAATCACTTGCTGGAAACTACGCAAGGTATTTTGTTGACAAGTATTTTCTTTGGTTTTCTTTGCAGGGAACTTCACAAGATCTTGTATAGGACCACCGTTATTTATATTTCTTATGAACTTGCACAGATAGGATCAAATTGTTCGAGTATTTCAGTTTCCTTTATTTTTGTCTTATCCATATAGTTTTTATTTTTACCTTTATTACTTTATTAGTATAGTTTAGGACGTTTCAACCTGCTCTCAGGAGCTGACTGTGCTTGTTGTAAATTACCTTTTTTTTTCAAGTTTTTAGGGCTGTTCTACGATATATATGTACTTATTTATTTCTGTATGTGAATAAAACTCTTTTTCTTACCCCCCCATCGCCCACCCCCACTCTCTCTGCTCCACTGTTGCCTCCTACTACCTGATGCTCTACCATAAACATTGAGTTAGGGGAACGATTTATGAGTTCTGTTCGTACAACACGTCGCAATATGGAGCTTAATGAAGCTTATCAATCTTCCTAGAGCATTGGCGTAGCCAATGATGTATTAGAAAGCTGATATTCGACTGATGCTCAACATATCACTTTAGGGCTTATGGGTGCAATTCCCGTTGCTGTATGCTCTATATGGAACCATTTCAGGATTTTTCTCACACAGTAGCAACATGATTACAGCATGTATGACAATTTAGGCTAATCCTAGAGCAGTAACTTCCCACCATATGCTCAGCGCATGCATACCCATTCGACTATACATACTTAAAGTATGCATGTTGGGAATCCATGATTATATTGTAGATAAAAGAGCTGGGAAAAATCAAGCAGTCTCCTTGAGAACACAATGAAAGACAGCTTTTTCGTTTTTCCAAAATACGTGTTCTTCACGTATGAGAATATAACGGATACAAAGTTCAGTATCAGAATGAGTGCATATTGATGTCGATTTAGTATTTGGTTAACTGTAACTTTCAGCAATAAGGAATAAAAAAATGTATTATCTTCCTCAAAAATACACATTTTAAAATATAATTTAAGATACAAAATTCACCGCGTTGGGAGATAAGTTCAATAAAGTTTGAAAAAGGGCGAAATCAGCAACAATATTTCCTTTAGATAAAGATTTACTTTTGCAATTTATTACTGAAAATTTATGGGTACCTTTACATTAAATATGCACCAATATGCATGGATCTTTTATTTCAACCGGTAGGAGTAAAGATAAATCATTGAGTGCAAAATAGTGATCAGAGATAAACACCAAAAAAGTCTGTGATACATTATAGCATACGTTGTGAAATACAGTGATTTCGTAAATGGCTATTTGTTTAGATTGTTTTAAATTTCATGAAATTCTACTCATTGGATATTCTCGGATTTTTTTTGTTTTCTTCAGATATCCTATAACCTCCTAACTTCAAGACAGAAAATGTTCCTATAATTAAAATATTTAGCTTCTGATTAAATGATGTATTTTTATATTTATATTTATATAAATATACGTTTCGATAACAATCACACTTATGGTACTGAGTAAATGGTAATATCGATAATAGTTACTTGAGCTGTTTGTTAGAGCAAATTTATGAATTCTGAAAAAGTGATAACGCATAAGCTTACGTTTTCATTTTCACTTTTTCATATTTTATAAATTTGTTATAGCACTGTAGGTAGCGGACCAATACAATTTTATTATTGTAATAAACAATTTCAAAACGCAATGGTAATCGAGAAAAAAAAAGCTAATTAATGAGTTTTGATATCTTGGTAATAAGTCGTAATTTGATAATGTTTTTCGGGATCTTATTTTATGTAACTGATATTTGACTAAGGGTTGAAAAGACAAAAGGAGAACATATGTTGGGATAGAAAACAGGTGTTCTCTCGAAACTGCCTTTACGACAAGGCCGTGACGACTCTTTGAAAATTGCTATGCACACGGATTTTTGCCAAAAACGTTACTATTTAGTAATTAATTACATTGGAACATACCGCAAATCAAAAGGCGTCTTTGTTACTTAGAAGTTCAGGATCTATAAGGTTTGTTACGGACGAGTGCATATTTTAAAAATTAATACTTCTGTGTATACGTGAAAATATTCGTATTTGCTTGCTTGTTGATAACTTTTAAAAACGTGTGGTTTGGGTAACAGTTAGTTGCAGTTGGAGATTCGATTGAGTCGCACCGTTCTGGTTGTTTGATGACAAACCACGATTGTAAACGTGTTTGGTTATAAACATTTTGTCGCGTTTTTTCAAGATTAAGGTGGCGTGTAAATAAACGTGTCGCTAAATATTCGGGTTTTAATGCGTGTGGGTGTAATAATTCTATAAATAATCGCTACGTGTTGCGTTTAAACTGCGTATCTTCACCTGTTAAGTATTGGTGATTAAGTGATATGGGTATTATGTTCGGGCGGAGGTCGGTTTGAATGTAGATTGAAGGCTCAGGCACCAATTCAACGAGCCATGGCCTATTAGAAATCAATCGTTTCCGTTGCAAGAAGTTTCTTTCAGTCTGCGAAATAGTATCGCGTGGATTGCCATTTGATAACAAACGGTAATGTTTAATTGCGCGTGCGTGCGTGCGCAAGCACGCTGATTAAGATGAAATCTGTTAAAATAAAAGAATTACGCATCAGACAGCACAGCGTCCCCTCCTCATTGCTGGTATGATTTGATGTTGTTGACTCTATACTATTTCCACTTGAGTTATAAACATGGACAACTATCATAAACCTCAGTTAACTGTTATAAACGATACCGGGGTTTACAGACACGGGTCCAGATGACACTAACACCACCTCGATTTCCATATTTACCTTACCCTTGCAAGGCTTTGTTTTAATGATTTTTTAAGTGTCTTTGATTTAGCTAGGTGATTTAGAATTGCTTTGTCTACGAACTGATTTTTCTGTACACAGGGTATCTCATAATTAGATACTAATCCTTAAGTGTGTGAATCCTTGGGTGATTTTAATAAGAAAAGTTCACATAGAGATTTGTCCTAAACCTCTTAACTGTTGAGCCACAGGGTGTTAAAGTTTTAGGAAAAAAAATCGTTTTTTATTAGAACTCTGATAACATTCTACATATTTTTTTTAAATTTAGCTTGCGCGCTATAAACATCAAAAGCCATATTTTGATGTAGGCGATTTTTTAATTCTTTAACCAGTGTGTGCGTGTGTGCGTGTGTGCGTGTGTGCGTGTGTGCGTGTGTGCGTGTGTGCTGTGTGCGTTGTGCTGTGTGCATGCGTGTGTGCGTGTGTGCGTGCATGTTGCGTGTGTGCGTGTGTGCGTGTTGCGTGTGTGCGTGTGCGTGTGTGAGTGTGTGCGTGTTTGCGTTTGTGCGTGTGTGGCTGGGTGCGTGTGTGAGTGTGAGCGTGTGTGCGTGTGTACGTGTGTGCGTGTGTGTGTGTGTGTTTGTGTGTGTGTGTGTGTGTCGTGTCGTGTGCGTGTGCGTGTGCGTGTGTGCGTATGCGTGTGCGTGTGCGTGTGCGTGTGCGTGTCGTGTGCGTGTGCGTTGCGTGTGCGTGTGCGTGTGCGTGTGCGTGTGCGTGTGCGTGTGCGTGTGCTGTGCGTGTGCGTGTGCGTATGCGTATGCGTGTGCGTGTGCGTGTGCGTGTGCGTGTGCGTATGCGTGTGCGTGATGCGTGTGCGTTGCGTGTGCGTGTGCGTGTGCGTGTGCGTGTGCGTGTGCGTGTGCGTGTGCGTGTGCGTGTGCGTCGTGCGTGTGCGTGTGTGTGCGTGTGTGTGCGTGTGTGGTGCGTGTGTGTGTGTGTCGTGTGTGTGCGTGTGTGCGTGTGTGTGCGTGTGTGTGCGTGTGCGCGTGTGCGCGTATGCGCGTGTGCGTGTGTGCGCGTGTGCGCGTGTGCGCGTGTGCGCGTGTGCGCGTGTGCGTGGTGCGTGGGTGCGTGGGTGCGTGGGTGCGTGCGGGCGGGCGGGCGGGCGGGCGGGCGGGCGTGCGGGCGGGCGGGCGGCGCGCGGGCGGGCGTGCGGGCGTGCGGGCGTGCGGGCGTGCGGGCGTGCGGGCGTGCGGGCGTGCGGGCGTGCGGGCGGGCGTGCGTGCGTGCGTGCGTGCGTGCGTGCGTGCGTGCGTGTGGGTGCGTGCGTGCGTGCGTGCGTGCGTGCGTGCGTGCGTGCGTGCGTGTGCTTATTATTTCTGTATGTGAATAAAACTCTTTTTCTTACCCACCATCGCCCACCCCCACTCTCTCTGTTCCACTGTTACCTCCTACTACTGATGCTCTACCATAAACATTGAGTTAAGGGAACGATTTATGAGTTCTATTCGTACAACATGTCGCAATATGGAGCTTAATGAAGCTTAGCAATCCTCCTAGAAGCATAGCCAATGAGGTATTAGCAAGCTGATATTCGACTGTTGCTCAACATATCACTTTAGGGCTTATGGGTGCAATTCCCGATGCGGCATGCTCTATATGGAACCATTTCAGGATTTTTCTCAAACAGTAGCAACATGATTACAGCATGTGTGACAATTTAGACTAATCCTAGAGAAGTAACTTTCTCCTGATACATTAATTCCGTCACTTCCCACCATATGCTCAGCGCACGCATACCCATTCGACTATACATACTTAAAGTATGCATGTTGGGAATCCATGATTACATTGTAGATAAAAGAGCTGGGAAAATCAAGCAATCTCCTTGAGAACACAATGAAAGACAGCTTTTTCGTTTTTTACCAAAATACTGTTCCTTGCGTGTGAGAATATAATATACGGATACAAAATTCAGTATCAGAATGAGTGCATATTGTTGCCGATTTAGTATTTGGTTAGCTGTAACTTTCAGCAATAATGAATAAAAAAATTTATCATCTTACTCGAAAATACACATCTTAAAGTATCATTTAAGATACAAAATTCACCGCGTTGGGAGATAAGTTCAATAACGTTTGAAAAAGGGCGAAATCGGGAACAATATTTCCTTTAGATAAAGATTTACTTTTGTAATTTATTACTGAAAATTTATGGGTACCTTTACATTAAATATGCACCAATATGCATGGGTCTTTTATTTCAACCGGTGGGAGTAAAGATAAATCATTTAGTGCAAAATAATGACCAGAGATAAACACTAAAAAAGTCTGTGATACATTATAGCATAGGTTATGAAATACAGTGATTTCGTAACTGGCTATTTCTTTATATTGTTTTAAATTTCATGAAATTCTACTCGTTGGATCTTTTCGGATTTTTTTTTGGTTTTCTTCAGATATCCTATAACCTCCTAACTTCAAGACAGAAAATGTTCCTATAATTACAATATTTAGCTTCTGCTTAAATGATATGTTTTTATATTTATGTTTATACGTTCGATAACAATCACACTTATGGTACTCAGTAAATGGTAATATCGATAATAGTTACTTGAGCTGTTAGATCAAATTTATGAACTATGAAAAAGTGATAATGCAAACATAAGCTTACGTTTTCATTTTCACTTTTTCATATTTTATAAATTTGTTCTAACACTGTAGGTAGTGGACCAAGAAAATTTTATTATTGTAATAAAAAATGTCAAATCGCAATGGTAATCGAGAAAAAAAAGATAATTAATGAGTTTTGATACCTTGGTTATAAGTCGTAATTTGATAATGTTTTTCTTATTTTGTGTAACTGATATTTGACTAAGGGTTGAAAAGAAAAATAAAAACATATGTTGGGATAGAAAACAGGTGTTCTCTCGAAACTGCCTTTATGGCAAGCCCGTGACGAATCGTTGAAAATTGCTATACACTCGGATTTTTACTAAAAAGGTCGCTAGTTAGTAATTCATTACATTGGAACATACCGCAATTAGAAGTTCAGGATCTATAAGGTTTGTTACGGACGAGTGCATATTTTAAAAATTAATACTTCTTTTAGTAATATGTCTTGTTTCTTTTATAACTTTTAAAAACGGGGAGTAACAGTTAGTTGCAGTTGGACGTTCGATTGAGTCGCACCGTTCTTGTTTAATGACGAACCACCATTGTAAACCGTTGTGGTTATAAACATTATATCGGTTTTTTTCCAGATTAAGGTGGTCGTGTAAATAAACGTATCGCTAAATATTCTGGTTTTAATCCGCGATGCGAGAGTGTAAATAATATATCTATAAATAATCGCTACCATGTTGAGTTTAAACCGCGTACCTGTTAAGTATTTGTGATTAAGTGAATAACTAAAGGATTATATTCAAACGTAAGTCGGTATTTGAATGTAGATTGAAGCTCACAGCAACTAATTCAACAAGCCTATGTAACCGATTAAAAATCAATCGTTGCCTTGCAAGAAGTTTCTATTTAATTATTGCGAAATAGTAAATCGCACATAATTGTCACTTGATAACAAAGGGTAATAATTTAATTGCCAATACGCCATTACGCAAGTACGCTGATTATGATGGCGTCCGTGTGGGATATGAACTAGATGGTTTTGGAAAAAATATTGCACGCTACTGCTTTTTCTTAAAATAAAAATTATTTTTAAAGTAATCATTTATTTTAGGACAAATTTGATTCCCGTGTCTGGACACTGAAATGGGCAGGTGCAAACCACATAAGATATCGAGTTAAAATGGGGACACCGGCTAGCAAATTTGGTAAACTGTTCCAGATTGGCGATAAGTATATATGTCCAAACTGCGGGGTAGAAAATAACCCCCAATTAAATAATCTCCAATAATTCCAGCCCATACATTTACAGAAAATTCTTCTTGATGATGGGATTTCGTGATGGCATGCGGCTTTTCTTCGGCCTAGAAATGATGGTTATGAAAATTCCTTATAGAGCTAAAAAAAGTTAAGAAATCATATTTGCCGCAAAATAAATGAGGATTTTAAAATAAATTTTTATTTTAAGAAAAAGTAGTGGCGTACCATATCTTTTTCCAAAAATATCTAGCCCATACCCCGTACGGACACCACTGGTTAAAGAATTAAAAAATGTTATACATCAAGATATAGCTGTTCATGCTTAAAGCGCTCTAATTTGAAAAAAATATCTAAAAAAACGATTTTTTTCCTAAAATTTTATCACCCCGTAGCTCAACAGGTAAGAGGTTTAGGACAATTGTTGATTTGAACTTTTCTACTTAAAATCACCCAAGAATTCACACCTCTAAGGATTAGTATCCAGTTATGAAACACCCTGTATATGTAATTTATTGTAATTGTACGTATGTGTAAATTCTTTGTGTATTTTTTTTGTTCTTATCTAAGTATAGTTAAACTGATTTGCAGTTACCTTATCGTTAGCTGTTTAATTTTACTGTTTGTTACATTTTATATGTACCCTAACCTGCATTATTATTTTCTTATTTACTTTAGTGTTAACTTAAAGACCGGCATAATTGGTTGTATAAGGGCCAATGTTTGGTATTACAGGTTTTATTCTGATTTATTTATGACATAATTGTGGGTGTGATTTTACCGCTTGTGTTTTTGTGTAGTTAATCTGAGTTTTATTTTTTCTGTTACGTAATTTTGTACGCACTTTAACCAGATTTAATGGTGGTTTGTTATATATTGAACCCTTTCTTTACGGCTTTGTTGTATTTATGCAATTATTTATTTATTAATAAATTGGATTTTCTTGGTGGGGTTCTTTCCCAATTTAGCAAATTAATGGGTTGAACCATCATTGCGCTAAGCTCCTTAATTCTAATTGGAGTGGTGTCTTTGTTTACCTGTCCCATTATGATGTAACGTTTAACCTCACCCAATCCTATCTCATTCGCATAACACCGCGTAGCTTAACCCTATTGACACCCAAACAGTGCCTGGTATTTAGGGGGTCTGCTATAGCCCCAGCCCGTCATTCATATGGGGCCTCTTCTGTAACTCTGAACCGAAATTTGTTCAAAAATGCACGAAAAAATTTTTCCCGGAGTCAGATATTATTCTGATATATAAAATTGTGGGTGTGATTTTGACCGCTTGTGTTTTTGTAGTTAATATGAAACTTTATTTCTAGTTACAAAATTCGCTTGCGCGCTTTAACAATGGTTAAAGAAATGGTTGTCTTTGTCTATATATTGCAACACCCTTTACTTTACATTGTTGTCATTAGTGCAACCATTTATTATTATAACATTGGAGTTTATTTCAATTGTATAGCAAATGTAATGGGTTGAACCATCATTGCGCTAAGCTCCTTAATTCTAATTTGACGTCTTCCTTGTTTACCTGTCCCATTATGATGTAACGTTTAACCTCATCCAATCCTATCTCATTGTGTTAACTATCTCATGGATGCTTAGCCCCAATCATGTCAAGAGGCCTCCGAACTCTGAACAAATTGTGGTTCAAAATCACGTAAAAAATTTTTCCCGGATTCAGATAATCGATAACATAATTATCATTTTCACTGGAAAATGAAACTAAACAGACGAAAATAGCGCGCCGCTGATCAATGGTTAAAGAAATGTTGTCTTTAGGTCTTAAGACACCCGCTAAACATTGCTTTATATTTAACAATAGTCAATCATAAACTTATTTTCCTGGATTGCATTGCGCCTATTAGATTTACTTACGTTGGTGTCAGACAGGGTGATTTTATCATAATAGCTTAATATTGTATACAATGGTACTTGAATAATATGACAACGTTTCCTTTATAATAATTTAATTAAAGCATGTGTTTATGTGTAAGACTAATTAGGTTGATAATAGAATATGTTTGTAGAGTTCTTTGTAAAGGTTTACGTAATATTATATTTAAATCGTGAACATAATATCCAATTTCATAAAATGTTTGGCAACGTAGAGGCGCCGAAATATCCTTATAGGCTTAGATAAATTGCTTTATATTTAAAATAGTAATATCTGATTAACTTTCTTGGATGCATTGCGTAATTATGTATTTAATTAAAAAGTCATTAAATCAATATTTAAGTAATTCTGTTAGCTCGTAACTTTATATTATTGCTTTTGTTGCATACAAGGTGGCCACATAATATAAGCTGTTAGAAAACCCTTCTACCTTTCTTTATATACCTTTTTGGATTTTGAAGAATAAAAGGATGCTTAAAATGTTCAATTAACTAGTTTAATATTAAGTGTTGTTTTACTAAGTATATTTTTGCATATACACGGTGCGGTGCTTTCTTTAAAGTGGAGAGACATCATTTTTCATTTTTATTAAACTCCCTACATATTTTTTTATATTTGAAGTTACTGTAATATATAATTCTGAAAAATACATCTCTTTTGTTTGACACAGATTTTTTGCTCACCTTGTATGCATATATAGTGTGTCCCGATTTTCATGAATACCCGCTTTTCATGAGTATGATATCTCAGTTATTAATAATGCGATTTTCTTTAAATTTTGGTGGTGATTGTATGTTAGAAAAATGAAGTATTTGGCATAGTAAACATTTTTTTCACCATTGGCGTGCGGTGTTGGGGGGTAAAAAGGGTTGATTTTTTGGGAAAATAATATTAGGGCCAATTTTAGATAACAATTTAGATTCCAAATAATTCATTTTTCTAGCATACAATAACCAATAAAGAAAACAATAAAAAGAGAGAATATATGAAAAGCCTGTTATTTTATTTGAATAAATGTTTAAAATCTCCACAAGTATTAAACTGATTTATTTACAGATTCAGAAGAAATTGAGTTGAATAAGATCCAAGTCATTATGGCCATCAAACATTAGCCTGCATGTATCAACCTGAGACAAGTATTACTGTTGAAGAGTCCGGAATATGGACCAATACAGAATGATGGAAAGTTTGAAATCAATTAAGAAAAATACAGGAAAAATGATATCGGTCATTATCAGTAAAACTGTTTGAAAGATCGGCAATCGAACGGGAATCATATATAAGAAAGTGGCTTATGTATTCAGATTCAAATGTACCCGTTTTTTGCTTTGTCTGTAAATTGCTTTGTTCAGATAATAAAAGTGTATTTACAACTGGATTTTCCGATTGGAAAAGGGCAGAGTTAAATCTCACGAAAATAATGTAGAGCATCGCAAAAATCTTTTGACTTGGAAAACATATTCCACATCTTCCAAAATAGATGAAGAAATGACCAAATCATTAAACAGAGAAATCGAATATTGGAGAAATGTTTTAAACGAATTATTGAAACCATCAAATTTATTGCCGAAAAGGGTTTGGCTTTCCGAGGTGATAACGAAATATTAGGTTCTCCACATAATGGCAACAACTTGGGAATTCTACAACTAATCTCAAAGTTTGATCCATTTTTATACCAACATTTGGAAAATTTTGGGCAGAAGGGCAAAGGCATTGTATCATACCTCTCCAAGACTACATGTGAAGAACTAATTAGATGTATGGGCAAAAAAGTCTACAATAAAATTATAACTGAAATTAAGGATGCAAAATATTATTCGATAATAGTAGATTCTACACCTGATCTTTCACATGTGGATCAGCTTTCTGTTGTATTCAGATACTGTTTGGATGGGAAAGTTCTGGAACGATTTCTTTGTTTTGTTCCCATTCATAGCCATACAGGAAAATCTCTTGCAGACGAAGTTTTGTTAATTTTGAATACCAACTCTATCAAAATCGCAAACTTTAGAGGGCAAACATATGACAATGCTAGCAACATGTCTGGAAAGTACAAAGGACTTCAGGCAGAAATTAAAAAAGAAATAAACTTGCCCGCTATGTCCCTTGCGCAGCCCATTCTCTGAATTTAGTTGGAGAATCTAGTGTTGATGAATGTGTAGAAGCTACAAGTTTTTTTGGCTTTTTGCAAAAAATATATGCGTTTTTTGTTGCATCCACTCATCGCTGGGAAATTTTAATGAAAAACATCAAGAAACAAAACGAAGGAACTAGTGAACATACAGAACATAGTGTATTGGTTGTAAAGTCACTTTCTGCGACAAGATGGTCCTGTCGCGAACAAGCAGTGAGATCCCTTGCCAGTAATTATGATGCAATTTTTAATGCCTTAAAAGAACTAGCCGATAACCCATTAGAAAAAAAAGATACTAAAGATGACGCATTTTCTTTAAAGAAAAAAATGACGAAACTTGAAACAGCTTTTATGACTTTTTGGAATCAATTATTGGAGCGATTTGATGCCACAAACAAGTACCTTCAAAAACCTGGTCTTGATGTCATAACAGGACAACAAATGTTAGCGTCTCTACTCGAGTTTGTTTGCGATCTACGAGGCCAATTTGAATCTTTAGAGGAAAAAGCCAAAGGTATGTCTTCGATTTTGAATAGTTCATACCAAGATGTATTTAAACGGAGAGGAAATAAAAAATTAACTGATGGTTCCATAGAAGAAATACCACGGCAAGGTCAAGATAAATTTCGCATAGAATCGTACTTACCGATAATAGATAAAATATTATCTGAGCTTGAGAAACGTAATACAGCTTATAAAGAAGTAAGTGATATTCAGACGACTTAGGACATAATTTGGTTAGCTGACTATCCTTCCTTCAGAAAATTCACTGCTGATGCTTAAAACATTAAATTTCATATATTCAGACGACTTGGAAAGAGATTTGTTAGTGAAGTGTTCTCCGGAAATTTATCACTATTTAAAATTTATTAATGTATTCCAATGAACCAATTGTGAAACTGAAAGTATTCCATTTTCAAAACTTTCTTTCATTAAAATAAATCTACCATGGGTAGAAGCCAGATTATCTCGGATTTAAGTTTAATGAGTTATTAGAAATGATCTTATGTTTCCACTAAAATTTGATGACTTAATTGAAGAATTTTCAACCATGAAAGCTCGAAAAAAATCTACGTAAATGTATGTAATCTATTATTTTTTATTTAATAATAATACAGCTTTATGTGATTTGCTAGTTGCTTTTTTTTCCTTAAATACATAAAAAATTAAGGGGCCACCAAGATTTTTAGCCCCAGGCTCCCTTTTACCTTAATCCAGCCCTGCGCCCAAACCAGATTTGAGTTATGCGAGTAATTCAATATCAGACTTGTAAATAAATTCTAATGTTTTAATTATTGCCAGGAAAGTCAATATAAGGCATGCAATTAATTTGAGTTATAGTAGGATTGTTGTCAGTAAAGTCAAGATACATCCCTTAGCGGTTGTTTATTTACTTGAATTTGTATTATTACGAATAAGTTCAGTATTACGCTCTTAAAGATTTTATAGCCTTTTAATTATTGAGAGTAATTTCAAATTACACTTTTAAGGATAGGGTACCTTAATCAGTTCTAAAAGATTTTACTACTACTGAGGACGACTGTAATAGTTATCGAAACATATAAACTTACATAAATATAAAAATACACCATTTAAACCCAAAAGCTATAGTATATTAAGTATTATAATGGTGAAAGTTTATGTTTTTATAACCACCCGATAACTTGTTTTGTATTTCTACGTCTCGTGTTAATGTTAGCTTAGTATTGCCGTTTTAAAACAGGATGATGGTAGAAGCGATATCAACAATAATCGCCCTTTTCCTAAATTACCCATATTTAGCACACAGAATAGCGATATTGAAACAGATTACTAATTTTCTTAAAACAATTATGTGTTTATAAGGAACAATGCGTACAGTTACGTCGGGTTATTATGTACACCTGCTGGTAGATTACTACTTTATGTATTTACTATAGATAACTTTGTTGCATCTTACTAGTTGCGGGGCCCAACTCATCGGTAAGATTTTACTTACCGACGTCTTTTACTTACCAACGTAAAATTATATATAGGTACTGTATTTCACAAAAATAAGAACAAAAAATTTGGACATTTCTATTTAAAACGTCACTTTTGACTTTTCGTTTATTTAGTAGAAATTAAATAATTTCAATTGTGGTAAATTTAATACAATCGTGCAAAAAACATTATGACCATCACGAACATTAAGGGTTGTATCAAGAAAACACTTAAGTTACTTAACTTTGACATGATCTTTAATAGGAAGTCTGTGTAATATTACAGATGTAATATATTTACGTCTGTGGTAATATACAAAACTTATTCACTAATACGAAGTAAACAGTGAGGAAGTGTTAGATGTATTTAAACTTTTTCACGTAAACCAATAGAATCACCAAAGTTCTACTACAGTGTTATGTAGCGACTAATACAAAGACTCTTACTCAAGTTTGCAAGTTTAAAACATTAAGTATCGAATTCAAATTTAAATTAAACCCGTGATCTGCACCTCACGAAACTGCATTGTAATAAAATTTACATAAAATGAAAATAGTTTAGTACAACACGACTTCAAGATATTTTACAACTTTTCGTGTGAATTAGAAATACTAAGTTTCACTTATTTAATCACATTATCTTGTGATGGTCCTTATAATCCATTTTATGCATAACTGTTAATTAAATAGTATATAATATAATAAAATCAAATAAAGATTGTATTTCTTTACTTAGAATGTATTACGGTTTATAAATCGATCATATTAAAGTGTTCACATCAATCATTTTATGCAGAATTTAGAATAAACTATTGTGAAGGTTAATTTATGAAGTGCATTCAAATATGATTAATTTAATGTTCAAATATGGAATTTCATCATTACCTATTGAATGGTTTCGGAGTGCACTTAAGCCTGTACTAATTCTGACCTGAAACAAATTAAAAAGGAAATTAATGATTGTTAATATTAGTTCGTAAATAACTTGAGAAGTCTGTACTTTATTTCTCTGGTCCTACAATAATCAACTCTTTTTAATTAGTTAATTTACAAGACACATTTTGTAATAAGCGAGAAAAGTAAATCATTACAAGACAATGATGTCTGGATATGTCTCTGTATGTGTGGATATATCGTCATCCTAATTAGTAAACCTCGTAACTCCAATTTTACCTCAAATTGAGATTTTGGCGCCATCTATTAGAATATTAATACCTACGTTCTGACCAAATGGCATAACCTGCTGTTACAGTTTACTAGGTTAACTAACTCTAAAACAAAACCACGTAACTCTAAAACATTTCATGGAACCGGAAAACCTTTTATTTCCGACAGAAAATTCAGAAAGCAAACCTGGTATCTCCATGGTAGGTTTTGGTGACAAAGGAGAACCTCGTATCTAGAAACGAAAAGTCTGTGCATTGTGAAAGTGTTTTGTGATTTTCATTTGAAAACTGTTTATTGGTGGTTTCTTATATAAATTAGTAAGAGAGAACCAGGGTAATACCTTTTACTCACAATAAGGTAAACAATAAAGCGTATAGTACTATCAAGTACTTACCTATAAGTATTTATAAATGAGCACCTTTAGAACATGTTTGTACTCTTAATGTAATCATACCGTTTAAAAATCGAAAGTAACTTCTTTGAAATTAGCACATAACTTTCGCCATGGAATAATAATTATTACAATTACTATTGTAATACCTGCCGGCGACCTTCGAGAGTTTGTTTATTATATATAGTGTGTTCACTGAACACGTTTTTGCTCTTTTTTCAGGTAGAAAGTTTGACAAAAACTTTGTATGAGGTGATAGAAATCTTTATTGATTGTCACTGGTCAGATTTGGCAAATACTGATATAAAACGAAACATATTTACTGTTCTCCGAACTTTTCTGCTTGAAGGAAACAAAGAGTTGCTTCAAAATTGACTCATGTTCAGGTGAACACGCTACACAGCGTGTTACTTTATCTTTAAGAAATCGGTTTGAGGTATTATTCATGTTATCAGCATCTCCTATTTCTGCAGATGTCTCGTGCTCGAAAAATCCTAGAAATGGCCTTGGAAAAGCCTCTTCTATTTCTGAATGCTCCAGAATCTAGTAACATGGAACATTCCACAGTTTGGCAGTAAACTGAAAACCTGCTAATTCATTATTATTTTGACGAAGGAAATATCACAGAAAGTGTCCAAGAAATAGACGAAGAAGGAGGTGAACAACTTACCAAAATCGAAAACATTGAGGAAGAAGGTACAAGAGAGTTTAATGTTGAGAAAAGTATCATTGAGCCATTACAAGCTGAATATCCAGATAATAATCCTAGAAAACACATTGAAAAAAGGAAAGGGCACGTATTTCATTCCCTCCCCAAGGGGGAGGGCGGTCTGCTCGAGCTTTCCGAGCTCCTTCAGCCACAATCACGGATTCCCAGCATACATACATACATACATTACGTATATATGGTGGGATTAAGGATGGGTGTGATCAGGATAGGATCGGACGGAACGGAGTTAGGGTTCTGAGGGGGAAATACTGCCCCAGTATTCACCTAAGTAGCCGCACATGGTGTACATATACGCAATGATCATGCCGCTACATGTGTATAAGGAAAACCCCTGAAAAACCTCATACAAGGTAGACGGTAACGGGAATCGAACCCATTACCTACCGAATGCTAAGCAGGTTGTGTCACCACTACGCTATTAGCTCGGTGACAACACATTGAAAGAGATGGCCTGAGCGAGAATACTGTAGTTGAAGGTATTATTGAAATTGGTCCATCGCAAGTTGAAAATCAAGAGAAAAATACTTGAAAACATTGAAAAAACACTTGAGTGAACTTAGTTGCTGAAAGAAGCACTTTCGATCCATCAGCAGCCAAAGATTCAGAGTACAATCCTATTGAAGATCAGCAGGAAGAAGAAAGTGATCAGCAATTAAGAAAGACTGAAGAGAAAACATGGTTAAAGAGAGTAACTAGATAAGAGAGCAAAGTAAGAAGTAAAGGGAGCAGGGCGATGCGTATGCTGGAAGAAAGTTTCTAAGTGATAAATGGAAATACAATATATTCCACAGCCACATAGAGTACTGAAGGAAAGGTGTTCGTGCAAAATATCTACAAAAAATGAGAACACAGCAAAAAGACCTAATTTGAAGTACTATTTACTTTCTGAAGAAGACACAAAACTCATATTTATAAATTTTTGGAAACTAGACTGGGGCAGAAAAACTCTACGTCCAAATAAATACGAGGTTAAGTGAAACGCGAAAACACAGGGATCGAAAAGAAGAACAAAAATCTAGAAGAATGCATAGTTTTAGTCATTATTTACGAAAAAACAATGAAGATATTAAATGTGTAGAAGATGTTTCTTAACTCTCTGGGTATAGGTGAATGAGCAGCACGTTCCTGGATATTAGATAAAAAAGATAATGCAGATTTAACTCCTCAGAAAGAGCAACATGTAGATGGAGAAACAGAAGCCGACAGGCAGAGGAAATAAGATCTAGAAGATTGTATAACACTGCCAAAGATGGAATCTCATCATTGTAAGTCGACCTCTCAGTAGTTATATCTTGAACCAGAATGGAAATCTAAGTAAGAACTGTATGAACTCTATAGTAAAGATTGGTGTTACCAGAGGGGTGTTGAGCCGTTTTCGATAACTTATTTTGATCATTATTTTAATGACATAAACCTAAGCTTTTTCAAGAGGAAGAAGGACAAGTGCGACTTGAGTGTTACCAACAATATAAAGAACGCATCTGAAGATTATACTTTACATCAAGCAAAAAAGAAAGAAATAAGAGATAACAAAGAAAGAGATAAACGCAGCAGTAAGAATAAAGTGTACACCATGGATTTACAAACAGTTCTTCTTTGGCCAAAGTCAAATGTATCCAGTTTATATTATAAAACAAAACTTGCTGTACACAATTTCACGATTTTTGACATTAAAACCCATGCTGGATATTGTTTCTGGATTACTGGATAAAATCGTAATGCAATATTAAGCAGTGCCTTGCTTCATTTGGCAGTCCATACCGTCCAAAAGTATCTAGAGCGTGGTCATACACAAATGAAAGGCAATTAAAGAACAAAGTCATAAATGCAGCGGATTACATTGACGTTATCAAGAGAGCTCGAAAACGGCCAGAACTCTATCAAGTTCAGTACTTGGAACACAATTTTTTCCGAAATTTTGCCAAGGTCCAGGAAAAAGAACATGCGACCTAATTGTAACAGATTTGCGCGCACTTCCTTACAATTCAGAGGGTACGATACAATTTAAGCTCCGTCACACTGATAACTGGGAACTTCTTCTTATCAGAAGTAATAAACAGATTCCCTTGGGCATACCCCTTAAAGAAGTATCACTAGCATACAATGAAAAATTAAAAACTAAAGAAAGAAAAGTTTGGCCATTTACAAGCTTTAAAAATAACGATGCCTGCCGATTAGCATGCATTCTATGACAGACTTCAGCATCATTAAAAGTATTGCTTTTGAATATTTTTTTTAGTTAAGTTTATTTCAGTTTGTCTTGATAAGTGTTCTTTTTAGAGCAATTTCAACTGAATAAAGTTTTATGGTTTTTTGAGGTATGTTGATTTTCTCACCTTTCTTCGTTTTACCTGATACTTGTTTGGAACAAATTAGGAAAAACCTTGTAACTCCTATGGAATTACCAATCGAGTTAAAAATTCAATAAGCTGAAAGTGCATTATAAAGCGACCTATTGTTTACAACAGTATCGATATTTATAACTAACTACGTTGTAATAGTGTATTTACACAATTATTTGAGTTTCCTGTAAAATCTGTCAATTGTGAGTTACGAGATTTGCTAATTAGGGTGACGATATGTTAGTATCCACAATATATCCAGAACGAAAATACCTACCTACTTAAAATTTTGTATTTATAACTAATTATATAGATCTTAAACATATCGAGTAATTATGTTCTGTGAAATTTTTTGATACGACGCGTAATTTAGCAGTAAAAAAGTTTCTAAGGTAGAATTTAAGTTAAAATTTTTTCAATATCTGAATAAATTAATTTTATAAGAAAAAGTGGTGACATATTTTTTAAAGAAAATTTAATTTTACATAACTTTCTTTATAAAGTTTCTTAATATAATGCAAGGTAGCCTAAAAGATAATAAAACGTGAATGAAAATGGTTAAGCTGTATTATTGATAGAGAAGCAGGCTTTGGAATTCTTTTTTTAAGTTTTTTTTTTTCATTCTGACATAGATTATTGTTTTTGTTTTTACAATGTTGCCTGGTTTCGTTATGAACGTATAGAAGACGTTGCATAGTTACCCTATAGTATATTGAGTATCAAGAACAGTAAGGGACGTTTACCGGTCTCCAGCCATGGCCGTCCACCGGTACAACCCTTAATGTTCGGGTGCTCATACTGTTTTTGCACTATTGTATTAAATTTACCACAATTTAAATTATTTAATTTCTACTAAATCAACGAAAAGTCAAAAGTGACGTTTTAAATAGAAATGTCCAAATTTTTTGTTCTTATTGTTGTGAAATACAGTACCTATATATCATTTTACGTTGGTAAGTAAAATCTTACCGACGAGTTGGGCCTCGCAACCAGTAAACATATCCTACTGTCTTGGAAACATAGGTATATGGTAAATAAACGAAAAAGCTCAATCGTGCAAAAAAAGATTATAATTAAAATTTCTTTTAATTTTTTAAATTAGCATCTAGATGTCTATTAACCTCTGTCTGTCATGAAGTTTTAAACGTCTGTTTAACAATGTTTACAATGTTGTCTATTTTTGTAATATAAGAGGTTGCATAATTATCCTAAAAAAAATGTTATTAAAATTATTTCGTTTCTTTTAATTTCCATTTTGTAGGTTGGAAGGTCTTAAGCTTTTAAATTTTTCGTGTAAGGTTATTACGTTGTTTTATATTGTTATCAATCTCTAAATTTACACACTTCATCAGATTACTTTTACGTTAACGTTTTCCATTTTATCACCCCGTAAGTTTGCTTTCTGAAAGTCTATAATTTTTGGAAGCCTGATGAACAAATTATTTCAGAAACATGTGGCAGCGTTCTTAATTTTTTTTATTGCACATCACCACCTTGAGTCAATATGGAGTCAACATTTGCGTATGCGCATATGTGTGTGCGGGTGCATGTCAGTGTGCGAGTGCGTGAACACCTACGTCTGCCTGTGCATGTGCGTGCGCGTTTTCGTATGCATACTTGTGTGTGAGTGTGCGTGTGCCAGCACGTGCGCTAATGCACATGCATGCACCTATACGTGTACGTGTGCGCGTGTTCGCGTGTGTGTGTCGTGCGTGTGCAGTCCCTGTGAGTGTGCATGCGCTTGCGTATACGTGCGCATGTCCGTCTTCGAGTGCGTGTGCATGTACGTGTGTGGTGAAACCAAACCTGGTTTGCTTTTCAAAATATTCGCTTTTAACTTTTATACACTGGTGCATCCGTTTAAACCGATTTTTGAAGCATTTTTCCACTCTACCTACCCTATCTCCGAAACATGGTTTTCAAAGACTTCGGAATTAATATGATGGATATGAGCGATAAGATATTTATTAATTCGATGTTTATCTTCTTCACATAATCACTTGTTCAATATGCTGTGTGGGAGCAGTCATTGCCATGATAGAGAATTATGCGACGTTTTTGGTTGTTTTTGTTGTTGTTTTTCATCGACGACTTCTACCAAACAAATTGTTGCATACCGTTCAGCGTTAATTGTTCTTTGACCCCCTAAAGAATAGTTGCGACATGTCCAGAACAACCGAGGAATCAAGCGATGCTTTTTTTGGAAGTTCTTCGTGAACGAATAACTTTTATGGGATTCGATTCATCCGGGAACACCCATAAAGAGTATTGTTGCTTAGTTTTCAGTTCATCCCTGTATATCTAAGTTTCGTCACCTGTAACGGTGTTGTAGACTGACGCCCGAAATGGTTCGAAATGTGCAGCAGGAATTTGTAGATCGATTAGGCTATTGTCAGTTGACTAACGGAGGACATTTCGAACATTTACTGAAATAAAATTATTTTTAAGTTTACGAATCTTTGTTTTCGATATAAGAAAACGTTATAAAAATTATTTTATTTTTCGTTTTCTTAATGATCTTTTTTCAATTTTTAAATTTTGAATGCGAATAACTCCAAAACGCTTGGACTTAGGTATAGCACATGCTACATGACAAATGTTTAGAATTGTAAGGGCAATCCAAAAATGCAATAAAAAAATTGGGTTGCAATTTGAAAAAAAAAATTTTTTTTAGCAAATCTTTTTTGAGACACCCTGTATAAAATTTTTTTTTTCGCTAAATATGCCCCGAAAAGATATAAAATCGACGGGTCCGAGCGATTTTTGAAAAAAATTGTGCTTTACGAGATATTGAATTTATTCCTTACTTTACGACCACCTGGTATATAAATTGTTTTTTTAATGAACGCAAAGAAGTTCAGTTTAATAATCATTAATTGTATTTTATTTTACAATTAACATCTAAAGTGCATACAGTAAAAGATTAACTCGAGTGGATTTGAACCCTCGACCTCCAGTTTGCTAGAGTGGGGCTCTTCCATCTGAGCTATCGAGAAGGCAAGTCACAATCGATTCAAATTTAAAGTGTATGTACTTCCCTAGTTACTATGTATTATAATTTATATACACCAACTTTTTGTGGATGTCATGTGAGCTCGCAATTCGCTAAGGTTTCGCACATGTACGAAACCTTAGCGAATTGCGGGCTAATTCTCCCCTTCAGCCTTGGTCGGTCCATTCTTGTTGCTGTGGCGATGTTTTGCGTTATTGTATAGTTTACAATCATGAGATGTGGTTATTTTTGGTGTAAAAAAAAGAAAAAAAAGAGATTTAGATTTATTTGAATATTTGTGATAATTGGTTTAAGTGTGCGTGTTGTTTAGTGGGGTGTAGCGTGCTTAGTGAGGTTAATCCGATTCGTTTGCCGGTATCATGGTAGACGAATAGGCGGGGGGATGCGTAGGGCATATGGAACATTATCTAGGGAGTCTTCTATCTCCTCTGGGAGATTGTCAAGGAGTTGAGTTAGGATCGCGGGGGAGTTGTTTGAATTTTAGTTTGGGTTTTTTCGGTGGGAATTGAGGAAAACGGTAGTTATAAGAAGTGATAAGGATCTCTCGGGTTGGGATTGTGTCGCCAAAGATTCTTTTGTAGTGTTTGTATTCTGTGTGTGATGGGTGGTATGTTTGCGTGTTGTATTGTGATGCCGTTAGAGTACCTGAAGGGTAACGTGTGTATGCGTCTGAGTATTCGGCGTTCACAGGAGGTGATAGAGGAAAGGTGATTGGGGTTTATGTTGATATATATGGGTGCTCTGAAATCTATAACAGGGCGGATGTATGTTCTATAGGTGTGTTGTAGTGTTTTAGGGTGGCAACCTTTGATTCTACCCCGTAGGGTACTCAGTAGATTTGCTCGGTTTCTGATCCTATTAAGTGCTCTTTGTACATCGGGGAGCCAATTGAGGGTTCTAGTGAAAAGGATTCCTAGGTAAGTAACTTCGCGTTGTAATGGGAGTCTTTCTGGGTTTAGGGTAAGGGAAGCATTTCTGTCAGCAAGCTTTGGGAATTTATCTTCGGTTTAGTTAGGATGTCGGAAGAGGATTGTTTGGATTTTGATGGGATTGACGGAGACTCTCCACCGGTTAGCCCAGTTGGAAAAGTTCCGGAGGGTTTTGGATATGAGGCGGGAGGCCGTTTCACTGTTCCTATTAACCGTCCAGAAGGCGGTGCTATCCGCAAACTGCCCAACGACTACTCCGAGTTGTGTAACTTCGTGAATTTCGGATGCGAAGATAGTGTAAAGGATCGCTAAAATCTATTAAAATGTATCTCTAAAGTCCAGTTTATCAATGAATTTGTGACTTACACTTACCCATAAAATTAATTCGTGCAACTATACTTCCTGATCCATGGCTAACACATACTATGAAATTAATGATAGCTTTACGAAACCAAGCTCTCGGAAAATTCAATCAATCTAGAAAGGCGATAGATTTTGAATACTATATTACCTTGCGTAATTTAACTAATATAGATGCAAAAAAAAAGATAAACAAGCTTTTCTCTAGCATCAATTGCAGACAGCTGATCAGAAATCAATCTGGCCAATATTAAAGCAATTAAGTATTTATAGTAAAGTTAAATCGTCAAATTTTCCAACACAACTAAAAGATATTAACAAAATTATCCAATATTTTATAGATGGTTGTAAATTAAGGCAGCAACAGGTCAATGCTGCAATGCATTACTATCTAAATCACTGTCTTCCTAATATTTCTACCCAATTTAAATTACTGAAGAAACTAGAACGTATAATATAATCAATTCGTTCAAATGCTGCTGGTGTCGACAATATTAATATATCTCTACTATGTTTATGTTGTCCGTCTATACTACGATATATCACTTATAGACAATAGCGTGTATCCGAAGCTCTAGAAAACAGCCTTGGTACATCCATTACCGAAAATTTCACATCGTACCGAATACGGACATTTGAAGCCTATTAGTATTTTACCATCCCAATGCAAAATTTTAGAAAAAAACATGTAGTTGCAAATAAAACAAGGTTTGTCATTAAACAGTACAATACCTAGTACACAATCGGGATTTCGTTCTGGATGTAGTTGCACTACATTGCAGCAGTCAGTAGCTGATCAAATATGTTCAGCAGTAGTTAGTAACCCAGTTCATTTATTAATACTACTGGATCATAGGAAAGCTGTGGCATTTTACTTTCAGTACTAAAGTATACAGGGTTTCGTGAAAGTGCTATTACTTTGGTTTCTGTTTCTTTCATTAAATAATGTACAATCACATCCTTTGCTGGTAACTTGTGGAGTTCCACAAGGGTCTGTGATTGGTCTTCTTTTATTCATTATACACTTAATTCTACAAAAGTTTTACGTTACTGTAATTGTCAAATGTTTAGTGATAATACTTAATGGTAAACTAATAGCCATTTATGGTGCTAAACACATTTTAAATCATAAAACGAAGCTATATGGCCCTTGAATTGACAGTGTCGATATCAAACGTATTCAAAAAGTTCAAAACTCTTGTTTACGTTTATTTTATGGTATTAAAAGCGGAGAACACATTTCACATAAACTTGATTATGCGCGTTAGGCGTTTGGTCCATGCTTATACAATTGTATAAGATTGAGAACAGAAGTGGATCCATAGCTCTCAAAAAGACCTAGTTTCCCCCAGGGTTAGTTCCCGAAGAGCGAGGAGGGGTGGCATTAGGCATCCAAAATGACGGAGTTACGCTAAAAGAAGGTAACGGTGCCGGTAATTCATTAGCAAAATGGCCAGCCTCACTCGCGACACGTCATCTCTCGGTTTCTTTGTTTCATTACTCGATAATCGTTCTAAAAAGGAAAGAGCTCCATTCAAGCTCAGGTCTGAACAGACTCCTCATAATGATTGGGTAGCAATGGGATATTGACGCATAATTTCGTACAAAATAACTTACTCTGAGACGGGAGGGTCAAAAAGGCGATAGTCATTAATTTGTTTCAGAAAATATTCGGCTAACGACAACCTTCCTTCCGGGTGATAACGCATGTTATAGAGTTTATTGCGTTCAATGACCTGTTTCTCGGGTGACCCAAAAAATACGCCAAAAAGCTTCTCTTAAACGAACCGTAATCTCGCCAATCAATCTCATTTATCATCGTCCTACTTTGTGCCACGACTTCTAGACACGTTTTTGTCGCTCTCAAGTAATCCTAACCCCACAAGTGATACGAATCCGCAAACTGTTCAAATTTACGTAAGAAAACAACGGGGTGCAACCAATGGTTACCGCGAAAAATTGACCGCTCCAGCTTTAAAGGGGACCTAGTTTTATTAGAGAGCGCCAACAAAATATTACGATATTCACTACCTGAAAAGCTAACATCATCGTTTTGAGAAGATTGTTCATAATCACGGAGTGTATCGCCATCTCCGCTCACGTTACGCGGGGTAGAGGTAATAAATCGTACAGAATTATTATTTCTAGCACTAAGTGACTGACCTTCACAAAAATCCGATGATGCTTTGTCCGCAGATAGACCCGAACCCTGTGCACCATTTGGACCTCCGTTTCCGGGTGTAGTGACTAGCTTTTCGATGGTCCTTTGCATCACCGCGCTTTTTTCGAGAAGAGGTTCCAGCAATCTTTCTTCATTCCGTAGAACCTCCTTTAGACCTTCCAGTTCGGCGTCCTTGGGGCTGCCATTTACAGATCCCGTCTAAGGGTTATGTCCATTATCGACACCTTGGTGGATACCGTAAAGATCTACTCCGAGAACTTCCGATTGGTCCATAACATTTTTCCATAAACAAACAAAAATTAGTATTATCTTAGTTACATAGTACGCAACTTTAATCGGGTAATAATAGTATTAACCTGAAAACAAGGGTTGCATATTTCATTAACTCATCGTTCGACAGGTATTACTGCTTCATTAAAATAGTACAATTGCGAATTTTAGCAAACAAGTAAAATTTGACACTTAATGTAATTAGCATTAAAAGAAACAAAAAGAAATCTTTTGGCTTCTATTAAAATCCCAATAAAATTAATAATAATACAAAAATTTGTATTATCTAAATGGAAAAATGCTGTCCGCAAGCACAGGTAATAGGCACAACACCACAACATTTTGAAGATCGGTACCTACAATTAGCAAACTTGAAGGTAACACATTTCAAGCCTTAGATACACTATTTAGTATTTTATATATATATATATATATATATATATATATATATATATATATATATATATATATATATATATATGTTCCTTGGCATCCCACAGGCGGCAGTTACTCAAACATTCACCCTTCCTCAAAACATGTTACATAACCAGTATCAATTGTCAACAAGCAAGCCTGGAAAAGTAATAATATTGTGGTGCAATACGCAAAATTCTAAATGCTAACTCCTGTTAGATCATCAGCAAAATATTTCTTTATATGTTTTATTTGACTTTTCCCCCCGGCCGTTCATAACACGTTAATAACCCTTCACCCGCACAATGCCTGTTTTCCAACAAAAAAATTAATGATTCAAAAACTTAAAAAAAAACTAAATTGATTTGTTCAAATGTCAACAATTCAACCTCTCCTTTTCAACATTATTTTTTGTTCTTTTTAATTAAAAGTGGAAAAGTAACTGTAATAAAACGGACAAGAAATAAACACGCCCCTAATGCAATACAACCCCATCCTGGTCACGAGGCACCACTCTGTAGCGTCTCCTATCTTGAAATGTGTAATTTGAACTTATTTGCAAGAATCCAAATTCAAGAACAAAACAATCGCTAAGTGATTTATCTGGCCGTCTAGTGGTAGGTACGTTGTGCTATTTGAGTTAGATAGGCTGGATGAGGTAAGTGTTGCATCATGGGGGGTAGGTAAAAAAATGAAACTACTCAAATTAAAATTAAGGAGCTTTGTGCAATGTTGGTTCAGCCCGTTAATGTATTATGTGGGAAAGAACCACCAGTAAAATCCACTTTATTCATAAATAAGTAATTGCACAAGTACATTCATAAATCAAATAACACAAAAAAAACAACGAAAGGGTCAAATATAGAACAAAACACCATTAAATCAGGTTAAAGTGCGTACAAAATTATAACATTAAGAGAAAAATAAATAAAAGGCAGTTTAGTTACACATAAACACAATTAAAAAAAACTCATGTAGCCACACCCACAATTGTCGTAAATAATCAAAATAAAAATCATAATACCAAACATGTGGCCCTTTAAAACCAATCATGCCGGTCTTTAAGTAAATAAGCGCATAAAGCAATAAAGCAAATTACGGTACACATAAAATATAACAACGGTAAAATGGCACAGGTGATAATAAGGTAAAGGGAAGGACACAAGAAAATAGACACAGGATTTGGCAATTGTCTTTTACAATTAATAACCAGTGGTATGATGTACCCGTTCACCAGCCCACCTCTGCACAAATATAAACAACAATGCTAATTCACACAAATACCAGAGTGAGGGAGCCCTGTACTGTCTTTTATTTTAGCACATTTCAGCTTAATGAGCCTTAATTTATATAAAAATACCTACTTACACTTTAATATATATTCTTTTGATTGATCACAGACACAAATCGTTAACATACGCTGTTTAATTTAAAAAAAGGGTGACTGTTATTTATAGATTAATATTTGAATATCGAATTACAACTAACACCCGAAAGAAAGGACAAATTAGTGTTGGCTATTTCAAAAGAAAATGTACACGCACGAAATTTTAAACACAAACTGTTTCCAATGAAGGTATTTAATTAACCCTATCGATCTGGCTCCGTCAACACTCTAACTGTAACTACCTTTCCCCCGATCTCAAAACTAACTACATTTACTCCCGGAATCAACCACAATTTTTCAAAACTAGTAAAAAAACAAAAAATTACTATGTTGGAGCGGTTTCACATTAATTTTCAAAATATGCATTCATTCCGTAACAAACCCTACATTTAGGTTTCGAGTTTCCAAGTACCAAATAAAGACGTCTTTGATTGCAGTGTGTACCGTTAATAATTAATTACTAACTAGTGACATTTTTACATCAAGAGCGCGCGTATTTTTTTTTTTTTTATTGTGATTGTGGACCTGAACAGGCTAAATAAGGCCTATCGTGCTAAAGCACTCAGGAACACTTAGGAGGATGGATAGAGGGATAATGAATTGCCAATAGACGCCTATGAACAGCTACCTTAAATTTTCTCATATCATAAGTGAGAGGAAAACAGAAACTAGCGAGATCATTCCAGAGTTTAGAAGCCGTGTAGAAAAATGTGGATTGCGCCCGTTTGGTACGACAAGTGGAGATTTGTACTGCATACTGATGATGTGAATGAGCGAACCGAGTGTTTCTCGCAAAGATAGCCGGAGATGGTATCAAAGAATGTAA
This sequence comes from Vesta saturnalis, assembly GCA_036346205.1. Classification (NCBI taxonomy): domain Eukaryota; kingdom Metazoa; phylum Arthropoda; class Insecta; order Coleoptera; family Lampyridae; genus Vesta; species Vesta saturnalis. The sequence continues at coordinate 877,172 of JARFJB010000209.1, read as the reverse complement.
TTTACCAGCACAATAGCCGTTGTAATAATGATAATACAAAGAAAGAACTGAAACCATCCTTCTATGCTCAAGGGACTGTAGGTGAGAAGTTAAGGACGGGTCATTTATAATCCTAATCGCTCTCTTTTGAATACGATCAACGATATCGAGAGCGTATTGGGGAGCACTAACCCAAAGGTGAGAATTATATTCCAGATGAGGCCGAATTTGGGCCTTATACAGCAGAAGGAGTTGTCGAGAGGTAAAGTACTGCTTAGATCTGTACAAAAAGCCTATTTTACGAGCAGCTGTTTTGGTAGCTGACAGAAGATGGTCAACCCATGAGAGATTTGAAGATGCAGTCATACCCAACAGAGTAATAAAGTCTGAAATCTTAAGAACTGATCCATTCATACTTACAACAGGAAATGATCGATCTTTTTTGGTGGACATAAGGCAACACTGAGTTTTGTTAGCATTAAATTTAACTAGATTATTGCTTCCCCATTCGAGAATACGTTGAATGTCTTTGTTGATTGAATTTGCCATTTCAGCTTTAATTTCTTGATTTGACATAGAAGGTGGATTATCACTATGAGTAGACTGAGATGAACTACAGTGAAGAGTGTTATCGTCAGCAAAGCAATAGATGGGGTTAGTTGTTGAAGAATTAAGGTCGTTTATGTACAGCAGAAAAAGTGTAGGCGCTATAACGGATCCCTGCGGTACGCCCGCGTTAATGCTAACTTCTTTTGAAAAAAAGCCATCAACTACGACACGTATTCGTCTTTTATCAAGGAAACTAGAAACCCAGTTGACGAGCGTATCATTTAACCCAAACGGGGTGTTTGGCAAGTAAACACTTATGCCAAACTTGGTCAAATGCCTTTGAGATATCTAAAGCGACTACAACTGTTTCACCGGACTGCTCTACTGTATTGTTCCAAACTTGGGTCACATATGAAAGAAGATCGCCTGTTGAACGACTTTGCCTAAACCCATATTGGTGGTCACTAAGGAGTTTGTTAGTTTCAAGGAACGTGAGCAGTTGCTGATTGATGGCTTTTTCCATGATTTTAGACAAAATGGAAGTGATGGCAATTGGTCTGTAATTTGAGAGATCGGTCTTATCACCTTTTTTGGGAATAGGTTGAACATTTGCTAACTTCCATGATGAAGGGAATTCCCCAGAAGATATAGAGATCGTATAGAGCTTAGATAGGACTGGTACTAGTTCGGGGGAACATTTCTTTAAGACAATAGCTGGGATACCGTCTGGGCCAGTCGCTTTATTGAGATCAAGCCTACTGATGATCGATTCCAAGAGCTTGTACCGAAAATGAATTGGTTTCATAACGTATGAAGAAGAGTTCACTAGGGGAACATCTTTTCCAGAATCATTGAGATACGAGTTTGATGCAAACAAATCTACAAAAACGTTGGCTTTGTCTACAGAATCAGCAACTACCGGTCCGTCAATAGATGTCAGGGGGGGAAATGAAGATGTTCGCGTATAGACATTTTCAACAATTCGTCACGCCAGTTTCGGCAGAACACCTGTTTCTCCACCCTAATATATATATATATATATATATATATATATATATATATATATCCTTTTTCTGTTCAAGCTTTATTCAAATATCATTAGTAGTATAGCTATACAGATCCTGTCCCACTTTTGTCACTAGATTTGTCACCAGATCTAGGGAAAAGTCACCAGAAAAGTTACTAGATTTCAAGGTCGGTAACATTGCCTATTTCAAGGGGTAGCTGAAGGCTACAGGTGTGTAACTCTCTTCAAGGTTATGTGGTTGGTAACCCTGCCTCTTCGAGGTCCCCGCTTCAAGGTCATTATAGTCCTGAAGGTCATTTCCCTCGGTCTCAGGGAAGTCTATGCATGTTTCAAGCAATGCCAACAAAGACGATCCATTGTTCAGGTCGAGATTCCACATCTCAATTCTGATAAAAATCAAGAACAAAGGGGGGCCCATTGTTCAAAGTCTATGCTTTCAAGGTCACATGAGAGAACAAAGACGATCTATTGTTCAGTTATTCTAGAAATAGATTGTTATCTCAGTTCTAGGAGATCAATAACAAAGGCGATGCATTGTCAACGCTTCAAAGTCTATGCTTACAATTTTCAAGGTAAAAGAACAAAAGCGATTCATTCTTCTGGTCGAGTTATGAAAATAAATTGTTATCTCAATTCTAGGAAATCAAGAACAAAGACGATGCATTGTCAACGGTTCAAAGTCTATGCTTATAATTTTCAAGGTAAATGAACAAAGGCGATTCATTGTTCTGGTTGATTTATAAAAATAGATTGTTGTCTAAATACATCTCTTTCAAGAACAAAGGCAATCCATTGTCAACGATTTAAAGTTTATGCTTATAAGGTCACACCTCTGAGAAATGAACAAAGACGATCCATTGTTCCGTTATTTTAAAAATAGATTGTTATCTGAATTCTAGGAAATCAAGAGCCCTGAGGTGCATGTTTCAAGGCAAGCAACGCCACGCCCCCTCAAGTGCCCTAAACAGGTGGCCGTTCCCCTAAACAGGTAGCTGTTTTCTAAAAACAGGTAGCCGTTTCCTAAAACAGGGGGTCCGTTTTCCAAAACAGACGGCTGTTTCGCAACACAGGTAACCGTTTCTTCCCATTTCAAGGTCACACGAGAGAACAAAAGCAATTCATTGTTCAGGTCGAGTTATACAAATAGATTGTTATCTCAATTCTAGGAAATCAAGAATAAAGTCAATCCATTGTCAACGCTTCAAAGTCTATGTTTATCATTTTCAAGGTCACATGAGAGAACAAAGACGATTCATTGTTTTAGCTGAGTCTTCTAGGAAATCAAGAATAAAGGGGGTCCATTGTCCAAAGTCTATGCTTACAAGGTCACACAAGTGAACAAAGACGATTCATTATTCCGTTAGGAATAGATTGTTATCTCAAGTCTAGGAAATCAATAACAAAGGCGATGCATTGTTCAAAGTATATGCTTACAATTTTCAGGGCCACATGAAAGATCAAAGACGATCTATTGTTCTAGTTGATTTATAGAAATAGATTGTTATCTAAATACATCTCTTTCAAGAATAAAGGTGATCCATTGTCAACGATTTAAAGTTTATGCTTATAAGGTCACACCTCTGAGAGCAAAGACGACCCATTGTTCAGTTAGAAATAGATTGTTATCTCAATTCTAGGAAATCAATAACAAAGACGATGCATTGTCGACGGTTCAAAGTCTATGTTTACAAGGCCACATGAGAGAACAAAGACGATCTATTGTTCAGATCGAAAATAGATTGTTATCTACATCTCAATTCTGAGAAAAATCAAGAACAAAGAGGGCTCATTGTCAACGGCTCAAAGTCTATGCTTACAATTTTCAAGGTGAGAGAACAAAGACGATCTATTGTTATGGATGAGTCATAGCTTCTAAAATTCTGAGAAATCATGAACAAAGACGATGCATTGTTCAACGGTTCAAAGTCTATGCTTACAATTTTCAAGGTAAAAGAACAAAGACGATTCATTGTTGAGTCGTAGCTTATGAAATTCCGAGAACAAAGGTGATGCATTGTTCAGACTGATTAGGTCATCTAACAAGTAAAATATTTTTTATAAGACTACCACAATATACAGATAAAAAATCGATTTAAGTATTATGAGATATAGTCACTTTTGTAATACCTCTGCTGGAGCATATCTATTTACTATTTGTTTTTCACATTCAATTTCCTTCAACTGATTCTCGTTTAATGCGGACCACATCATCATTCCTAATAGGTCATCGCTTCATTATATTGTATACTAGCCATACATTCAGCTTCCCTTAAAAGTCTTCATATCGGGATCTACTTTGAGACATTGTTCGAGACTTATTACAAACCTAAGCAAGCCCTGAGGTGCATGCTTCAAGGTGATGTTTACTATGGTAACGCCTGCCCAGTGCCCTCAAGTGCTCTAAACAGGTGGCCGTTCCCCTAAACAGGTAGCCGTTTCCTAAAACAGGGGGCCCGTTTCCCAAAACAGAGGGTCCGTTTTCCAAAAATAGATGGCTGTTTCTCAACACAGGTAACCGTTTCCCCCCCAAGGTTACACGAGAGAACATAAGCGTTCTGTCATGATTCCTAAAAAATAGATTGTTATCCAGCTACCACCCCACCTCAATTCTAGGAAATCAAGAACAAAGGGGGGTCCATTGTTCAAAGTCTATGCTTACAATTTTCAAGGTCACATGAGAAATGAACAAAAGTGATTCATTGTTCTGGTCGAGTTATAAAAATAGATTGTTATCTAAATACCCTTCGATTCTAAGAGATCAAGAACAAAGGCGATCCATTATTTTAGCCAACGCTTCAAAGTCTATGTTTATAATTTTCAAGGTCACATGAGAGAACAAAGACGATCCATTATTCCGTTATTCTAAAAAAAAGATTGTTATCTAAATACATCTCAATTCTGGGAAATCAAGAAACGCTTCAAAGTCTATGCTTATAAGGCCACACCTATGATAACAAAGGCGTTCATTGTTGAGTCATAGCTTCTGAAATTCTGAGAACACAGACGATGCATTGTTCAGACTGATTAGGTCATCTAACAAGTAAAATATTTTTCTTCATAAAACTTATAATTTATTAACCACAATATTCATCTATATATATACAGATAAAAGATCGATTTAAGTATTATGGCAAATTTGATGTACTTAACATTTTGTAACACCTTTGCTGGATCATATTTTATTTATTATTTGTTTTTCACATTCAATTTCCTTCAACTGATTGTCGTTTAATGTGGTCCACAAGACATCATCATCATCTTTCCTAATAGGTATTTTCATCGCTTCATTATAATGTTTACTAGCCATACATTCAGCTTTCCTTAAAGCCTTCATATCAGGATCTGAAATCCCTTTACTTTGAGACATTGTTCGTGACTTATCACAAACCTACGTCTCTTAAACTTATATGCAAAAAATTGTTCAGGTATCCCGATATATGACCGGTAAATCTATACAGGAGGATACTCTTCAAAGTCACGTATACTATAGGATCCACCTTTTCGTTTTCAAGACCATTGCGTACACACATTGCATGCGTATATTCTTCAAGACCACGTATAGTGAATCACTTAGTAATTTATTAAGAAAAACCTGCAAGTGCATTAGGTCAACGCCATCATACACGTTCCCTACATACATCTCTCAAGGTCACACACACAGCAATTCTTGGATGAGCTAAAGGCGTTAATTCTTATAAATCAATTCTAAGGGATATTAAATAGACTTCTCAAGGTCTATTTTTATAACTCGACCAGAACAATGAATCACTTTTGTTCATTTCTCATGTGACCTTGAAAATTGTAAACATAGACTTTGAAGCGTTGACAATGGATCGACTTTATTCTTGATTTCCTAGAATTGTATGATAACAATCTATTTTTAGGAATCATGACAGAATTGCTTTTGTTCTCTCGTGTGACCTTGAAATGGGAAGAAACGGTTACCTGTGTTGAGAAACAGCCATCTGTTTTGGAAAACGGACCTCTGTTTTGGGAAACGGCCCCTGTTTTAGGAAACGGCTACCTGTTTAGGACACTTGAGGGGCTGGCGTTGACTTGCCTTGAACATGCACCTCAGGGCTCTTTGATTTCATTCTAAATTCGAATAACAATCTATTTTTAAAATAACGGAACAATGGATCGTCTTTGTTCATTCTCAGAGGTGTGACCTATAAGCATAAACTTTAAATCGATTGACAAATGGATTACCTTATTTCTTAAAGTTTTAGTATTGTATTTAGACAAAATACTTTTACTTGTTTGACTTATTGAACAATCAACCTTTAATTATTGAACAATGAATCGTCTTTGTTCTTTACCTTGAAAATTGATAAGCATAGACTTTGAACCGTTGAACAATGCATCGTCTTTGTTTTGATTTCTAGAATTTTAGAAACAATTATACTCGACCAAACAATGATCGTCTTTTGTTCTTTACCTTGAAAATTGTAAGCATAGACATTGAAGCGTTGACAATGCATCGCCTTTGTTATTGATTTCCTAGAATTGAGATAACAATCTATTTCTAGAATAACTGAACAATAGATCGTCTTTGTTCTCTCATGTGACCTTGAAAGCATAGACTTTGAACAATGGGCCCCCCTTTGTTCTTGATTTTTCTCAGAATTGAGATGTGGAATCTCGACCTGGACAATGGATCGTCTTTGTTGGCATTGCTTGAAACATGCATAGACTTGCCTGAGACCGAGGGCAATGACCTTCAGGACTATAAAGACCTTGAAGCGGGGACCTCAAAGAGGCAGGGTTACCAACCACATAACCTTGAAGAGAGTTACACACCTGTGGCCTTCAGCTACCCCTTGAAATAGGTAATGTTACCGACCTTGAAATCTAGTAACTTTTCTGGTGACTTTTCCCTAGATCTGGTGACAAATCTAATGACAAAAGTGGGACAGGATCTGTATAGCTATACTACTATCATTTACGTAAAATACAGAAAATAAAATATCCAGAAGACATTATCAATATATCAATATATAATAAAATATAATAAACACCGTTAACCCTTTTATAGCGGTAACAATTGCGATTTGAACATATTTATTATAATAATAACATTTTCGCGGTCCGCTACCTACATGCTCAAAACCAAATTTTTCCGGAGATCTTTGTGATATAATGTCGCTATAGTGTACAATCCTGTTCCAACTCATTTAAAATCAAGGTTAATATCTATAAATACATTTTGATCAATACATGTTCACTGTTCAGTAAATCATGAGGATTGACAATTAAAACTATTTGCAATATAAATTAAGGATTTTTTCTCGTAGCATTCATTTATGTTACTATTCGAGTATATGTGGCGATCGCTGTATAAGTAATCATAAACTGTTAAGGTTAATGGTAGAGCAGGAAGCTATTATGTGGCCAACTGAACTTCGAACTTCGCCTTGGGATTCGGCCGTTGATTTTTTTAAAGTTGAATAAAGACTTTTATTATTATTTTATGATCAAGTATATTGCTAAAGCTTACCTGTTTTATTTCATTTACAATTACTAGCATGAAACGATACTCTAGTTTTAAACCAATTTAATGTGTATCCAATATAACTAGATAGACAATTAATACGTTTAATTTTGTAATTTAGATTTGTTTTTATGTCATTTCGAACTGAAAATTTAGAAATTCAACAGCGCCTGGTTTTACGTTGCGCCCTTTAGATGTCTGAAACAAGCACTTCTTTTGATAGAAAATCCGTTGCAATAGAGCATCAAGTACAATTTCAAACATTGATACTTTCAACTATTTCAAAATAACAACATAAATTTTGTATGTAGCAGTAATAAATAAAAACTCTTTGTTGAAAAAGTTCAGCAAAAAAATAACGAACGTGCTACATAATTTATTCATTTTTGGTTACTCAAAATGTGTAATATCCTCTGGGAATTACATTCCCGTAAACTTGAGTTATGTAACCTTGTTTATGTTATCTGGTGTCTGACTAGACAGATATTGAATTTAAATTTGTATCAAAGCTTTTAGTGGATAACGTGCTTTCTTTGTAAATCTATAAATACAGATCTAATTTAAAATTTAATTGATTTCCAAATTAATTAGATTCGTAGTAGTGTTCTGTTTAAATTTCTTAAATTTTCTTCAAATAAAGAAAACTTCATACACAATTTCTATTCCTTACAGTACTTTACTGGATATGTAGATGAAAAAATACAGGTAAGCCTAATAAATGTTTTTTTTACTTAACGTTTTGAATTGTCCATGTATGTTGTTTGATATATTCAATATAATAATAAAGAAATAAAATATTCATAGTTACTCAGTTCATTCTTATCAATTAAGTATAATCGAAATCTCTATTGTAAGAATTGAATGATAGATGCAAACGTTTTAATAACAGCTTTACGAAACATTAATGAGATACTTAGATATATGGTTAAGGTAATATTTTCTGTTAACTCACGTCACTGTAACAAAATTTTACATCTACAGTTTGCGAAAAAAGTCTGGACCACCTGAAATATCTCGTAAAATACGTTTTTCTATAAAAAAGTCAAAAGCTATTTTAAATTTGTCTTCTTTTGAAATACTTTAATTCCATCTACAGTGGCGTACGTTGAAGAGGCCAAAGGGGGCGCCTTTTTTTTAATGATAACCCCTATTTTTTGGTCAATATAATGAAAGAGCACATTTTTTTAATATTGTAGTACAAAAACTTTTAATACGTTACATAAACAAAGTTTCGAGAAAAATGCAAATAAAGGTTTAATTGTGAAGACTGATTTATCTATAAATAAAATGAAAAAAAATAAATACATTAATTAATAAGGTATTCAAACTGTTGTCCATTAACTATTTCACAATGACTTAGTTTAAAAATAAATTCTTTCTACACTCTGTCAAGTATTACTGACCCGATATTGTGCATTTCCTGCCGAATCCATTCCTTCTATATCTTCTATATTTTCGGGTTTATCACTGTAAATTTTGGTTTTTAAATAACATCATAAGAAGAAATGAGATTCGAGGAACGAGGTCGCCAATATATAGCCCCATGTCGCCCTACCCACCTTTGCGTAAAGACGTTATTCAAGTAAATGTGAACAAGAAGAGCGTAATGAGGAGGGGCACCGTCCTGTTGATACCAAAGTCTGCTGTCAGGTATCTTTGGTTCATTTGCATTTGGGTGTAAAGCATTCAGCGTTGGAATCAAATCTGGTTGTAAAAATTCAAGTTGGAAAATGCCAATCTTTATATCTTAAAATAATCGATATTAACGTCCAGTTGAAAAATTTTGCGTGTATATCCATGTTTTATTCATATTTTCCCAGTTTAAAGTAAGATATACAAATGCGGTTTTCGTCATTTTTTTAGGTTCTTTTTCTATGTCTAACCGTGTAAAAACCGATACATCGTTGTTAATTAAATTTTTCAAAAAAGTTCACAAAATATGTGGGGTTTTGGGATATAACAAAAATATATTTTTTTCTAAAGCTGAGAGATGAATGTCTCTACCTCTTTTAATGGTACACGCGGTACATACTCCGGAAATTTTCCCGAAAACATTCGATTGGTATTTCAACGATAATTTCCTTGATTTTTAAGCGATACAATTACTCCAAAAACCATTTTGTACGGTATCATAGTGTATAGGTTTTATCGTTCTTGTGAAAAAGTATAAACGGGAACCACAAAACGCAACACTAGACATAAAGAGCATATGAGATTTTGTAAATTGAATAAACGAGTGAAGTGTACAGTACTGGATCACGCATTAAGTAATTTAAATCTTGGCATTAATTTTGGTAGTATGTAATTTATCAAGGCAAACTCCCTATTGTGTTCGATTACAGCGAGAAACCATTGAGATATGCAGGGACCGCCATAAAGTTGGACACATATGGCAAAAATTTGTATTATTGAAATTTCTGAAAAAATCTTTTAGCGGTTCGTTTCTGCATGTCCGACAACCAAAAAATCTATTGTGACATTTATCATGTGACCATAGATTTGTCGGGAATTTTGAAAAATGTTAACTGTGATGCCGATAAATGGGTTAAATTGACATGATGTCGAAAAATTCTATTAAGAAAATGTATTTAGAATGTAACAAAGACCCCATATACCAATTTTCAACTAAATCAGAAAAAAAAAATAAAAAATACCATTTATTCCCCTCTACTTTTATTATCATAAAATCTTGTTCCACCTGGAAATAGTTTCAATAACACAAATTACGTAATTTTAGGTATCTTAAACTATGAGGTGCACTTTAAAGAGAAATAATTTTCATCCTTATATAAATAAATACTTGATATTTCAAAGCCAACTTATTAAATTAAAAAAATCGCTAATTTTAAATGTACTAACCAATATTAAATTTAATAAGGATAAATAATATGTTGTTAAGTTTTAATTACAAATATTAGTTCGTTTACATTTTATTTAACGGTTAAAAATATTAGAGCAGCTCATGCGCTTCAATACACAGGGCATGAACACAACCAGCGAGCAGCGACGAGGCTAAATTTAAATTTTCCTCTCACAAATTGTCTATTTTACAAATATTTGATTAATTTTGACCTAAAATTATGTAATTTATATTATTAAAACTATTTCCAGGTAAAACAAAATTTTATGAAGTTTCGTAATAAAAGCAGAGGGGAATAAATGGTATTTTTAATTTTTTTCTGATTTGGTCAAAAATTGGTGTATGGGGTCTTTGTTGCATTCTAAATACATTTTTTCAATACAATTTTTCGATATCTTGTCAATTTGACCCATTTTTCGATCACAGTTAACAATTTTCAAAATTCCCGCCAAATTTATGGTCACGTGACAAATGTCAGAATGGATTTTTTGGTTGTCAGACATGCAGAAGCGAACCACCAGTAGAGTTTTTCAGAAATTCGAATAATAAAAAATTTTCCCACGTGTTTCCAACTTTATGGCGGTCCCCGTATAACCATGCAAATAACTTCAACATTCAAGAAAACAATATCCGAATAAATAGGGTTTGGCTTCTCTTAATTTAAGAAAAGCCTAGCTTTAATTAACGTTTGAAATGCCTGGGATTTTGCTGAATTTTTCCTAGATCTTGAAGTAAATGCATTATCAACTAAATGTTTATTCTCCATAGAATTTCAATGATTAACATATACACTTAAGATTAAAATAAGATTAAACGTACACATCTTGTTTTCAATGTACAGATTATTTTTTTGCTAGATTTAACTAGATCTTTAATTCATAAGTTTTAAATAGTGAATTCTTATATTATTTTTAAATTAAGGTCGTTCACAACTTTGCATAGACTGTCATGTGGTAAAATGTTGTTAACTGTTAATGTGACATTTTTATAGCAGACTCGTCCGTTAGAGGGTGTTCTGGTTTCCATTTTCAAGACGTTTTAATCTTATTTAATTTACTAATATTCTAGCTAATGTTTAGTAATATAAAATTTAGTTTCCATGGTTGACTTTCAAATATGATCAACTAACATATTTTCCGTTGCGGTTTTATATTTCATCAAGTTGCTTTGATACGTTAAATTTTTTTCTCCTTACTATCGACTAGTTTTGCACTTTATCCGAATCTTCAACCACACTTTCGGCTGTGTTTACCGGTAAAGACCCCTTTAATGTTGCTATATTTGCCAATACAAGATCTCTGCATACTGAAATATTGAATTATTTTATCTAGCGATTGAGAAGGTCTGTATTATGCAAAGTACAGGTCGTAGGTTCAAATCCTACTCGAGGTAAACTTTTTATTTATGTATTTAATAAAATTAATAATAATTTTTAATTACACATTTGCCTTTGAACTTATTCATTCATAACAAAACTTATAATAAATTGAATTATTTTTATTTAGATAAAAATCTCTTTAATGTCTTATATTTGGCGTAAAAGCTCAATTCGATGGATTCGTTATTTCACAACCTATTCTAATAACGATTTGATTCGTGCCTTAATTAGATCATATCGCAGTTTTCAAAAACAATTAAGTTAATTCGCGTTTTAATAATTAAAGGCTTTATTCGCGGTTTTATAAAATTAATTCTCGGTTTCTAGAATCTATGCTCGATTTAATCAAAATAATTAACGGTTGCAATTACATTACAGATCGGTTTTATTCACTGCGGTAATTAAATAACTTCTGGTTGGTCTGTTAGACATATTTCCTAGTTACATGAATCAGACGTAGGTTATTTCCTGATACATAAAAAAGAGTAGAAAAATTACTTTTAAGAAATCGCTAATAATATTGAAAAAAATGATGAACTACTTCGAATTATTACAAATCAGTAATTATCACGTTAACGGAAAGCAGAAGTTTTGTTTGTCTGCTTCCTTGCTTCATTGATTGATTTTTTTGTCTGAACTAAGGTTCTAGGCATTTCATAAAATATTCATACAGATTGCAAACATTTACGTGCAATTTACTAAAAAAAATATTTTGCGGTTTAGCGCGCATGTGCAGATGTAGAAGGTTGCCGAAACGTTCAAAACATTGCAACATTTATATGAAGTTGGTAACATTACAACGAACTGTAATGGCAATCCAATTAGAACTTATTTACAAAACAAACCACAAATCAAATGGTAACTGTAACTGTTTTATAATTATGCTGGTCGCGCTGAAAGGATGAATTGTGACGTCTTTAAACCGAATTTGGTTATGGTCACAGGTTTGTGTTGCGTTTTTTGAGTTGGTTTATGTCCACAATTAGTGGTTCCGCAACGGATCACGGAATGGAATATTATGTCTTGCTGTTACCACAACACCCGACTTGTTAAAAGTGGTTTTGTAATTTTACCTCCAATAATTTGTAATACCATGTATGTTAGAAACAAAATACACCCACGTATCACACAAAATTTAAACAACGCGTTTCAATAGCTAAGCTATCATCATCAGCTATTGAAACGTATTCGGTGTTTTAATTTTGTATCGTACGTGGGTCCTGCCACAATTCCACTGTCTCAGATTTTTCACCATGTATATTAACTGATTACCACATAGATTAAACACAAAAAATACATTCGTTCTTAATTACACCACTAGGTGTACACAAACTTTTCTTTTAAATCATGCCAACAGAAAGATAATTTTTCCGAGATGTCAACCTTAAGATTTAGCACAATAAATTGTTAATGTCTTGTACATTCATCAACTAATCACTCTGTATATATTAAAACAGCCTGCTTTTCCAAAAAGCCTTTAAAATTTTTACAAGATCTAAAAAATTCCATGCGGTCATTATACATTAGACGTTATAACAGCTTCTTTAATATAAAATATTATATATTAACGTTAAGTAATGTTAAAAAATGCGTTAATTAAACAGTTATAAACAAGTTTTTCAGCCAATTAGACAGAATGCGTAAACATCGTATTGGACAATATTCGAAATAGTTAAAATATAATATTATACATATATATATATATATATATATATATATATATATATATATATATACTGTGCCTCTTGTATTTCTGGACATAGGAATTCCATGTTAAAATAAACTATTGTAAATATTGGCTCCCCTAATTATTTTACAGTAAAATGTCAAATGTAAAACTCCTTAAGGAAAAAAGGCTGCTTCTTATGTTACAATTGCATTTACATTTGGTTCATCCGTTTTCGAGAAAATTAGGAAAAACTTAAGGGCTTTTTCGTAACCGGTAACATTAATAAGCCATGTAAGTGTCAGGATAAATACAATAAGGAGCACAAATAAAATAAGTCTGTTATAAACAAGAAGATGATATTCTAAATAAACAAATTAATTATGAAAATTGGAAAATAAATAACAAAAAATCATCATTTCTACTATTTGATCAAGTGTTCAAATAAATCTCCGTCTGCAGCTAAACAAGCCGTTAAACGAGTTTTCACTGTTGTATAATTTGTTTTTTAAATAACCCCAGAGGAAAAAGTCACAGGGAGCCAAATCAGGGGAGCGTGCTGGCCAGTTTATGGTACCACCTCGACCTATCCAACAGCCGGGAAACGTGAAGTCCAGAAATTCACGTACGATTACACTATTGTGTGCTGGACACCCATCGTGCTGGTACCAAATGTCTTCCTCCAGGTTCAAGTCTAACAGCGCTGGGCCAATTTCTTCTTGAAGCAGCTGAAGATAACGCTCTCCAGTCAACGTACCATCAATAAAGAAAGGACATATTAATCTATGGCCCAGTATGCCAGTCCATACATTAATTGTGTTGCGATATTGACTTTACTCTTTATTGATAAATGCAAATTTTCAGTATTCCAGTAACAAAAATTTTGGCGGTTGAAAAAGAACATTCGTCTGTGAATAAAATACGACTTAGAAAGTTTCTATCCATGTTTGATAACTCTACTAATCTTTCGCAGAACTCCATTCTCATGAGTTTATCTTCATCAAAAATTTCCTGCTGCAAGCTATACTTGAAAGACTTGAACACTGGTATTTGTCGCTTCAAAATTCGATGGACGGTACTGTGAGATATTCCTAAACTGCACCCAATTTGTCTCACACTTTTATTCTTATCTTCAACAACATTAAATAACACATCCAAATCTCTGTCATTTTGCCACAGAGGTTTAATATCTTGACAATTACATGGCTTATTAACGTTACCGATAGATTTGAATAAGTTGATAATTTTTGGAATTGTTTCTGCACTTGGAATTTGCCGGTTTTGATAACTAGCCGAGTACAAATCTCTGATATTTCTAAGTGAATTGCCAGAGTAATGCCATTCAATAAATTTTACTTTTTCTTCAATGGTGTAATAATTCATTTTTATAAACAAATTTTTCTTTAAAAAGTAATAATCTGTCCCAAATAAAGTTTTAATGATAAATGAATTGTTTTTGAACAATGAATGATTTACAATGACAATTAATAATTATTGTTAGCATTGTCTGTCTAAAGCAAAGCAACCTTGACCAGTTACGAAAAAGCCCTTAAGTTTTTCCTAAATTTCTCGAAAACGGATGAACCAAATGTAAATGCAATTGTAACATAAGAAGCAGCCTTTTTTCCTTAAGAAGTTTTACATTTGACATTTTACTGTAAAATAATTAGGGAAGCCAATATTTACAATAGTTTATTTTAACATGGGAATTCCTATGTCCAGAAATTCAAGACACAGTGTTATATATATATATATATATATATATATATATATATATTATATATATTTATATTTTCTTTTCGAGCGGCGTAATATATTTTTAAATAAAATGCATCGTGGTTTTCATAACAGTAAAATACTTTATTCTCAATTCTCAGCCGTGTCATTTCCCAACCCACAACCTTGGGTGCATTCAAAAGTCAGAGACATCCTAATGTTAATTATAAACTTAATAGTTACGTAACGATATAAATGGTTCAGTATAATAATTCACCTCCATAAATAACTATATACATATCTTAAATATACTGAAATTGGCATAAACTTAAGATTCATAAGAAAAGTATTTTACTCAACATAACACTTAATATTGAATACATACATAACCTAAGAAGTACATAAAATCATAATGGTATTCAACAATCAAAAAGTACACGTAAGTATCATAAATCATAAGGTAATTTTGACCATAACATCATAAATCATTATAAACATAAGTTCTGTAGGTACATAAGAATCATAATTTGCAGTAAACAAAAGTTTTCATAAGTAAACACAAGTAAGTATATATATATATATATATATATATATATATATATACTTTTTTTTTCATCCAAAATAAAATCGTAATAATAAAAATCAAAGTTAGATAAATGAGTTTTAATACAAGTAAAATAATAATCATAGACAACCAAATAAGGTACATAAAACAAGTCATTCATTAATTTCGTTTTGCCAAAGCCTCATTCTAGAGGGTGCGACAATTCCTTCATAAGGTATTTGTGTAACTTGAAATCCCTCGACATCAGTTATGACATATCTATCATTATTTAAAATTTCGTTTATGACATAAGGTCCACGATACTTCGGGAGTAATTTTTACACCTGCAGAGGTATCATTATTAACAACCATTATTAAATCTCAAATTTTATATGAATAGGGCTCTTTTCTTCCTTTGTCAAAATAAGTTTTATTATAATTTTGGGATACCTTTATTTTTTCTGCTGCTTTTTCTCTGATTAACGATAAATCCCTTACCGGTGTCTATAATATACTAGTTAAATATTATCATTAATCTTTCCCCTTTGATTAATCCCAAATAGGAGCATACTTGGTGTTTGACCAGTAGAAGAATTCACAGAATTATTTATTGCAAACTCAATATCTTCTAAAACTTTATCCCATTTGTTAGCGCTATCTGCTAATTTAGCACACATTGACCTAATTGTCTTATTAATAACCTCAACCTGTCCATTAGCTTGGGGCATACCAGTGGCTATCAAAATATGCTGAATATCATACTCTTGTAAAAAACATTTAAATTCGTCTGAGGTAAAACAACTATCTCTGTCAGAAATTATTCTTAATGGTTTATTATATTGATCAAAATAAACCTTTAAGTGCTTGATAACCTGACTAGTTTCAGTTTTTGAACAAGGGTACAACTTAACAAGCTTAGTAAAGGCATCTGTAATGACAAAAATGTGCTTTTGTTTATTTTGAGTTTTCTCCAACGGCCCATAATGATCTACATGAATGGTATTAAACGGCAAATCCCCCTTTGGTATATTATGTAAAAACCCTTCTTTACGATTGTTACCAGATGAGAATATAATACACTTTAAACAACTAGCTACATAATTTTTTACTTTCTGCTTTAATTCAGGAAACCAATAAGACCTATAAGTTCTATTGTTTTGGCTACACCTATATGACCAACCTGATCATGATAAGTATGTATAACTTGTTGTTCCATACTTTTTGGTACAAAAAATAATAAATGATGTCTACTTTTTCGATAAACTAAACCATCCCTAAGTTCAAATAATTTACTCTCACCTTTCTCTAAATTTTCCCTAATCTGTACTATCTCTTTATCTTGGTCTTGCTTGATACTTAAAACTCTCTCAAAACTATTATCTTCTATAACTAAAATATATCTACGACTTAAAGCGTCTGCATGTATCATACGTTTATTTGACCTGTGTTCTATAGTATAGGAATAACTTTGAGGTACTAAGGCCCAGCTCATAATGCGAGGATTAATCTCTTTTCTCTGAAGAGCCATCTTAAGGCTATTGCAATCTGTAAAAATTTTGAATTCAATACCTTGTAAATAAATTCTAAATCTTTGTAAAGCGTAGACAATCAAAAGCATTTCTAATTCAAGCGAATGATATTTAGATTCAACCGGTGTTGTACGTTTACTAAAATATAATACAGGGCGAAAACAACCATCGGATTGTTTCTGTAGTAAAATTAACCCGAAACCATGTGAAGAAGCATCACAATGTAACTGAGTTTCTAGCTGGTGCTTATAAATACATAAAATTGGCTTATTAACTAATAAATTTTTAAATGCTCAAAAGCATGCATTTCTTCTTCCCCAAATTTGAATACAACATTTTTCTTTACTAAGTTATACAGGGTCCGCCAATAGTGCGTGGACGAAGCTTTATGAGTGTATACAATATCGTTTTCAAAATTATTTATTGCAGGATTGTGTGGGATCCTTCGGGTTACAATTAGAAAATATTTTCGCAAAAATTACTACTCGTATACAGGGTATTACAACACAAAGTTATATTTTTTAATTGGAACATACCGTATATTATTATAAATTTGGATTCCCTGGTTAATTTTAAGGGCACTTTATTCACTATATGAGGTATCTTAAACGCGCAATTTAGGCGCTACATTCCATTTTTGAAAATTTAGAGGTTGAAAAGAAAAATTGTAACAACCGTATGGAGAAATGTGTAACACAAAATTTTAATGGTTGATTAGTCATAGACTGTGCTACATAAAATCGTAAAAATAGTACTATTATCTTATTTAATTTTCGAGATATCGTAATGCAAAGTATAAGATTTTCAATCATAGATAACTTGATTTTTTAAATGGAAAGGTATACATTGTTTTACATTGTTAGATAGGGCATTTAATTACATTTTTTTATGATATAACATTGTTGGTATTTATGTTTTGCCGTTTTTTGATAATCCAGCTTTTTTACTGAATTTGCAAAGTTTAAGATTTTAATCATAGATAACTTGATTTATTTAAATGGAAAGGTATACATTGTGTTACATTGATAGATAGGAAATTTAATTACAATTTTTTGATATAACATTGTTGGTATTTATTTTTGCCGTTTTTGATAATCCAGCTTTTTACTGAATTTATCGATTTTGGAAGAAAATAATATTAAATTAAATGTTCAAATTGTCGACCACGCTGATTTAGACAATACTGAATTCTTTTAATAAAAGAAGCTTCAACCCGATCTAACATATTAGGAGTAATTGTAGCAAAAACATTTCTAATTCGCAATTTCATATTCTCAGCAGTTGTTGGTTCTTCCTCATATACTTTATTCTGCACAAAGCCCCAAAGAAAAAAATCCAATGGAGTTATATCGGGAGATCTAGCTGGCCAAGGTATCGGTCCTAGTCTTCCTATCCAATTTTCGTGAAACGTCGAATTTAACCATTGGGTTACAATTCTGGCATGATGAGGAGGTGCCCCGTCTAGTTGGAAAAACATACCTCTTCTTTGAGCCAAAGGTACATTCTCCAATAAATGATATAATTCGTTTTCTAGAAAATTATGATATTCTACCCCAGTGAGTGTGCCATTGAAAAAAAAAAGGACCAACAATAGTTCCGCCGAATATACCTGCCCAAACATTCACTGACCATTTATTTTGAGAGACTAACCGAAATTGGTGTGGATTTTCATTTGAATAAAAATGAAAATTATGTCTCTTCACAAACCCATTTCGATGAAATGTACATTCGTCGGTAAATAATATCCCCGATATAAAATTTTCGTTCGCATTTAACAGTTGTTGAACCCACTGGCAAAAATTAATTCGATTTTGAAAATCTTGTTCTTTTAGCTCTTGATGTAATTGTACATGATAGGGGTGAAATTTATTTTTCTTTAACATTCGTCTCACGGAAGTTTGACTGATTTCTAAATTGTCACTTAATTTCGGAATACTAACGTGGGGGTTTTCAACTGTAGCTACAAGTACACGAAATTCATTTTCTTCATTTGTAACAACTTTAGCTCTTTCGTTTTTAGGATATCTAACACTTCCAGTACTTTCAAATCTTTCTAAAAGATTTTGAAACGATTCTTCTCTTGGTTGTCTTCGATCAGGATAACGCTGCCCGTAGATTCGACGGGCCAATAAACAATTTTTGTTTGATTCTCCAAGCACAAATATCATGTCAACTAATTCATTTTGCAAAAAAATTACTCATTATAATTCTTAAATAAACGTATTACGTATATGATGTTCGTAAAGTTAAGCGCCAAACATTCACACTGCAATAAAGTAATTAACTCAGTTACGTTTGAACATACACGCGAAATGACAAAACAGATACTATTGCTGAATTTTGTTTCTAACATTCTTTTGTTTTCATAGCTTGATGTGATTTAAACAATTATACATACATATGTAAACCTACGAAAATCGACAAATTCAGTAAAAAAGCTGGATTACCAAAAAACGGCAAAAAATAAATACCAACAATGTTATATCAAAAAAATTGTAATTAAATTTCCTATCTATCAATGTAACACAATGTATACCTTTCCATTTAAATAAATCAAGTTATCTATGATTAAAACTCTTAAACTTTGCAAATTCAGTAAAAAAGCTGGATTATCAAAAAACGGCAAAACAAAATACCAACAATGTTATATCAAAAAAAATGTAATTAAATTTCCTGTCTAACAATGTAAAACAATGTATACATTTCCATTTAAAAAATCAAGTTATCTATGATTGAAAATCTTAAACTTTGCATTACGATATCTCGAAAATTAAAAAAGATAATATTACTATTTTTACGATTTTATGTAGCACAGTCTATGACTAATCAACCATAAAAATTTTAGTGTTACACATTTCTCAATATGGTTGTTACAATTTTTCTTTTCAACCTCTAAATTTTCAAAAAATTGAATGCAGCGCCTAAATTGCGCGTTTAAGATACCTCATATAGTGAATAAAGTGCCCTTAAAATTAACCAGGGAATCCAAATTTATAATAATATACGGTGTGTTCCATTTAAAAAAATATAACTTTGTGTTGTAATACCCTGTATACGAGTAGTAATTTTTGCGAAAATATTTTCTAATTGTAACCCGAAAGATCCCACACCATCCTGCAATAAATAATTTTGAAAACGATATTGTATAAACTCATAAAGCTTCGTCCACGCACTATTGGCGGACCCTGTACAATGGTTTAGCTATCAGTGCAAAATCCTGTATAAATCTACGAAAATATGAGGCAAGTCCAATAAAATTTTGAACCTCTCTGAAATTTTTAGGTATTGGAAAATCTACAACAGCTTCAATATTTTCTTTGCTGGGACTAATTCCATTAAGATTTATTCTATAACCTAGGAAAACTATTTCATTATACAAAAAGAAACATTTCTCAAGTTTCAGAGATAACAAATTTTGGTTTAATAATTCAAAAATCGTTTTTAAAATAGATAAATTCTCAGAAATTGTTTCTGCCGCTATTAACAGGTCATCAATATAAATGTAAATCTTATTTTCACTCAAAATTGTATTAATGTATCTCATAAATATGGGGGGACTATTTTTTAATCCGAATGGAAGCCTAAGGTATTCGTACTGCCCGTTGTGAGTAATAAATGAAGTTAATTTAACTGACTCCTCTGCTATTTTAACATGATGAAATGCACTCTTAAGGTCAAGTTTTGTAAAATAATGTTTATCTTTCATTTTGTCAATCTGGTCGTCTATTAAAGGAAGAGGAAAATTGTCACGCATAGTAATTTTATTCAATTCTCTGAAATCTACACATAATCTATAACCGTTTGGTTTTTTATTTACTAATACAATCGGACTGCTATGCTCAGAGTTACTTTTCCTAATAATGTTTTGGTTGATTGAATAGATCATTAATGATTTTTTCTACTTCATTACGTTCAAAATAAGACAGTCTACGAGGCCTGAAATAAAAAGGTGGAATTCCTTCCTTAATAATTATTTTAGCTTCAGATTTAACAAAAAGTTCATTCGGTTTTTCAGCCTCTAGATAATGTGATTTAAAAATATTTGTTACCTCAGCTTTTATGTTTACAGGTAAAGAAGGTTCAATATTTAAACTAACATCAGAATCATCATAAATATCCTGAATTAACATTAATTCGTTCATGTCAAATTCTGAGATTTCTTCTACCTTTTCATTTCTTAAAATCTGCACACTGTTATCCATAAAATGAACACTTTTTATTTTAGGATTAGTCATAAAATTTCTACCTAATAAGCACTCAAATGACAGTATTCTTTGGTACTACATAAAAATCAAGTTTATAATCAAAACTATCAACATAAATAGTGTCAGAAAACATTATCAAGGATGAATTATTAATACCTTTAAAAATGACATCAGATTCGGAATGAGGTTGAATTAAATCTCGAGGTACTGCTGACTCACTTATTAGATTGACAGGACTACCACTATCTAGAATACATTTTAAATTACATTTTAGAACATAAAAATTACCATTTAAGTAAAAAGGTTTACATAAAACTTTATCTTCCAATAAATTTAATGAACTAGAAGTTGTTGCACGATTCTCTATTTTTTGTGGACAGTCTTTTATTTTATGATCCATTTTACCACAACTAAAGCATGACCCTTTCTCTCTTCGTGGCCTGATACAATCCTAAATACGGTGACCTTCTCCATTGCAGTTGTAACATTTCAATGTGAAGTTGGACTTACTTGTCTGATGGATAGATTTAACAAAGTTACCTCTCTTTGTATGATACCTTGAACTTGGAACTTCAGTTTCCTCCTTTGTAATATTTCCCATAAGATTATATAAATCTCCTAGCGACTTAATCTGGGCCTGAAACATTTTAATTTGGTTTTGAAGAATTTTATCTTCGAACACATCAATAACGTATTGGATTAACTCGTTGTCAGGAACTTCTGCGTTATTTCCTAATGTAACTTTTTCATGATAATAAGTAGTAAACTGTTCATTTTTTCTCCATTTCCGTTTCTCCATTTCTCTTCTTAAATAAATTAAATCCTTACCAACATTAAACATTTTTCTCATCTCATTTTTTAGGGTCGCCCAATCCATTAATACAAATTCACTTTTACTTAAATACCACTTCTTCGCTTGACCCACAAATTTCCCCATGGCGATAACCTGAATGACTTCATCTTTTATTTGGTACACTCCTTATATAGAATCAACTCTCCCCAACCATACCCTAACATTTTCAGATCCACTAAATTCCGGTAATAATGCTGATATTTCACTATTAGAAGGTTTATGCGTAACTGGATTATCATTTCATTACTGGAATGATTCCTCTCGTATAAAATCATAGCTCTAACTGTCGCCTGAATAATATCGTCTACATTCATTGCAACCGATTGCGATGGTGGATCTTCGTTAATTGTAGAGTGAAAGTTATGTTCTGCATGCTGGTTCTCATTTTCAGCCATTTTTCATAAAATATCTAATCAATCTACTTACTGACGGCTCTGATCCCACTTCTGAATAAACTGTAGTAATTTCTTTTCGAGCGACGTAATATATTTTTTAAATAAAATGCATCGTGGTTTTCATAACAGTAAAATACTTTATTCTCAATTCTCAGCCGAGTCACTTGCCAACCCACAACCTTGGGCGCATTCAAAAGTCAGAGACACTGCCAACATAAATACGGCGGCAAATTTAAAGGATAAAGTAAATACTCCAATATATATATATATATATATATATATATATATATATATATATATATATACATACATACAGGGTGTCCCATTTTCGAGTACTACACTAAACCTTTGTGTTTTTTAATTGAACACCCTATATATTTTTATATATTTGAGTTCTCTGTTAAATGCTGAGCAAAAGGTATAAGGTATTATGGGCCTACGACTAACAGTTCCTAAGTTATTGACATTTCTATGTAAAAAAATTAGTCAATTAAGTAGGCCCCTATCTGTCTAGTTTTAGCTTCTATATTCAAATTGCAGACTCTTTTCTTTGCATAGACAGGGTGGTCCATTTTGCTCAATATTATCTTTCTCATTTTTTTAAAATGAAACACCCTGTATTTTATTACAGATTTGAATAGCATCTTTTACGAGCTTTCAATAGGTACTCACCTTTTACTACTTATTCTTAAGTGTTTTTGAATTATTTAGTGATAAAGTTGAAAATTGTAAACATTTTTTATTTTTGTTGAATTTGTCACAATATAAAATAAATAAAGACAATATCATAATTCAAAGAAAAACAAAAAATGAAACAATGGTAATTGCTATAAAACGGTGAAGCTATAGGTTTATGACACATTTCAACATTTTGCATTATAAAAGAGCAGCGCTTAATAATCGTTTACTCGTTGAACTGCATAACTATAAACTTTAAAAATTAACTTAAAATTAACATTAAAATGGAAGAACACAATGAATTGCAAATTTTATATTTAATGTTCAAAAATGTTTCTAGTAGCCTAGTAAAGGTTGCTTTGACATTTTGAAGGGTACTTCTTCGAATACTTCGAAAAGCCTAAGTAATTCGAAGTTTCATATTGGCTTGTGTAGTAGGCAAATTCCAATACACGTCATGTTTCTCATATCCCCACAGAAAAAAGTCTAGGGGAGTGAGATGGGGTGATCTCGCTGTCCAAACAATGGAACCACCGCGACCTATCCAGAGATCTTCGCGCAATTTTTTTAAAAACTCGATTATGGTAGTGCGGCGGGGATCCATTATATTGGTAATACATAACTTGTCGAGTATGTAGATTCACATTTTCAAACAACCGTGGCATATCTTCCTGAAGGAATTGCAGATATCTTGCCTGTCAGGGAACCATCAAAAAGAAAGGTCCTATTACATCAGTATTGATAATACCACTCCACACATTCACAGTCCACTGTTCACTTACCGTACCCAGTGTGGATTTTCAACGGAGTAATAGTGACTATTATGTTTATTAACGACTCCTATGCTAGTAAAACTTGCTTCGTCGCTAAATAGCACAAAGTCAACAAAACTGGTTTGTTGGTTAATTTTGTCCAGTATAATATTGCAAAATGCGACACGAGTTGCGAAATCTTGCGGTTGTCGGCTTTGATGCAAACACAATTGGTATGGGGGATATTTATGTTTGCTTATAATTCTTTGTATTGAACTTTTGCTCAGATCTACTTGTACCGCAATCTGACGAACACTTACGTAAGGATTTTCTTCTAAATTTTATAAAACTGTCAACTCATTTTCTTCGTTTGCAGCTGTACGATTTTGTACATCTCTTTTTTTGTATATGACATTTCCTGTCTTTTCAAATCGTTCTCGAAGAAGTTGAAACGCATCAAGTCTTGCATGCCTATCTAAAGGGTACTTTTGTTTATAAATCGTGGATGCCAACAAGCAGTTCCCTTCAGCTTGTTCCAAAACATAGATCATATTAATCAGCTCTTCTTTTGAAAAGTTCGTCGCACACTAAGTAAATAACGAAGTCACTATCAGATAATTATCTGACAATTCTTCACGAATTATTTATAATAAGTGGGTTTTATTTGTTAAGTTGTTAAGAAAGAGAAAAAGACAATCGAAAACCAAGCTACTGTTATTCATTGTGTTCTTTTATAGTGCAAAATATTGAATTTTGTCATAAACCTATGGCTTCAGGGTTTTATAGCAATTAGCATTGTTTCATTTTTGTTTTTCTTTGAATTATGATATTGTCTTTATTTATTTTATATTGTGACGAATTCAACAAAAATAAAAAATGTTTACAATTTTCAACTTTATCACTAAATAATTCAAAAACACTTAGGAATAGGTAGTAAAAAGTGAGTATCTATTGAAAGGCCGTAAAAAATGCTATTCAAATCTGTAATAAAATACAGGGTGTGCCATTTAAAAAAATGAGAAAAATAACATTCAGCAAAATGACCCAGCTTGTATGTGCAAATAAAGTAGTCTGAAATCTGAATAATGTAGAAGTTGAAACTAGACCGATTGGAAAAACAAATCCCAAAATTTCACTCCGATATCTTTCAAAATGGCGGAACAGGAGCCTACTCAATTGACTAGTTTTTTTACATATAAATGTCAATAACTTAGGAACCGTTAGTCATAGACCCATACTACCGTATATCATTTTGCTCAGCATTTAACAGAGAATTCAAATAGATAAAAATATATAGGGTGTTCTATAAAAAAAACACAAGTTTAGTGTAGTACTCGAAAGTGGGATACCCTGTATATACAAAAATATTTTTACAAGAGGCTCCTCGTTGTTGACTACAATAATCTGTTATAAGATTTTTTATTAAACTCACAGTATAGGGGTAACCTTCCACCTTCAAATCGTTGGGACACCCTATATATATATATATATATATATATATATATATATATATATATATATAAACTGTTTTTTGAAAATACATTCTTGTTTCCAATAAATAAATTTAATGTAACCAGGGAGTCATTTCGAAGAAAATGTGTTTTAAAACTGGTAATGGATTTTCCTAATAGTGGTGTAGGTATACTCTAATACACACTCTTTTAACCATATTTTATTGAGATAAATCAATGACTATTAAGTTGTGGTACAGTTTAGTAATATAAAAACTAATTATATTTTAATGTGTAAACCTATTGTATTTAAAAAATACACACCTTCGTTAGTTGAGTTAATAACTACCAAATTAGGAGATTTAACAGAATAAAATTTTTAATAGCTTCTACATTCATTTACTGTTCCGTTTGACTAAGAAGACTTTACAGCCTTTTCAAGGTGAGAAAATTTTAACGGTAGTAAATTTGTTACAGTACCTACCTAAAATATTCCATTAAAACTCTTCCAACTTCCTGCAACCGTGCTAATTACTCATTTTTAATAATGATATGTAGGTAATTGAATTCTAAATTACTTATAAAATTCTAAAAGGTAATTTTTGCTATAATTTTTTGTATTCTAGGAAATACTAATAGCAAAGAACGTAATATGTATTGCGTTCTTTGCTAATGCAACTAATATGGAAACTGCTCCAATGGGCCAATTGGAAGAGATTTAATTACCTCATTAAATCAAACCGTGCATTAATTTAATTACAAGTCGTTAATTTTTTTCTTCAAACTGTGAATCAAAGGAAGCCTTCTTTATCAGTAAATATAACAACGTTAGAGAATCTTATCGGGACATATAAAGATGTTAAGTAAATATTCTTTATCGATA
Organism: Vesta saturnalis; assembly: GCA_036346205.1. NCBI lineage: Eukaryota > Metazoa > Arthropoda > Insecta > Coleoptera > Lampyridae > Vesta > Vesta saturnalis. The sequence continues at coordinate 851,216 of JARFJB010000209.1, read as the reverse complement.
AAGATTTAAGATTACAGAATACATCTTTATCGATAAATATAAACATACTAATTAAACTTTCTTTATTGACAGATAAAGTTAGTTTAATAATTCAGAATATAGAAATCTTCTTTATGGGTAAGACAGAGAAATCTTCTTGGCCGATAAATACATTTGTTAGGTGAAAAGTGCGGTTTGTGTCTCAGATGAAGTCACATGCGTATTCAAAAGAAACATCTTTCAGATGCGGATCAAGGATAAAATTTCAAAATGCTAGATTAATCCAATCAATTTACATCTTCTTACACTTTCATTAACCGTGCTAAACATAAAAAATGTAAAATCATTTTACAAGTTTCTGTTAATATAAGTGTGCGTTGACAGTTATTTTGGCAATTAGAAGCCCGTTGTCGTGGTAATACTTTAAGCTACTGCTGATGGGATATTTAAAAATATCGTTATAAATAGATGTTTATCACAAAATTCACATATTTAATGTTTTAAAAATAAATAACAAGTAAAATGTATTACATAATATGCAAGGTAACCGTTTTTACTGGCCCTACGAAATTGCAGACTCGCTGATGGCTGGCTAATAAACTTTTCCTATCGTCATTAAAATCATCCACTAATACTAATAATGTAAAATATTCAGTTATTGCATTAAACCGCGAATCAAATCCGAAAATCGCAAATCAAACCCCGAATGAATTTAATTTGAATTGAAAACGGCGAATCAAGTCATTAAGAAAGCAAATAAACAATCCAAGGCGATGTCTCTGATTTTCTTTATTGGCGAGTAGATTCATTTAATCAGATATCTTTAAAATAGCTCCCGCAGCATATTTTTTATTCTAACAATTCACATTTCTCAATGTAACGTTTCATTAAATCTATTAGGAAATATCGCCTCGTTTATAATTATACATAATTCAAGGAAGTTCCATGTTGTTGAAAAAATATTAGGGAAAAACCCGTTACTCATGTATATTACATAATGAGTAAACTTCGATGTCACTGTATTTATGTAAATGTCGGTCAATAAGTTGAGGGATCGGTCGGGTAGGTGTCGACAGATTTACAGTTTAGATCTTCTTCACTTGGGACGGAATTGAGTGTTCTTTTGACACTTGTGACGACTTGGTCGGGGATAACGGGAGCACAGAAGGGATGCCCGTTGCCGCAATGTAAATCGGGAACGTTTAAGTCATGAAATTGCTCACGGAGGTTTACTTACCGTTCCCTAAGGCGAGTATCAAATTGAGGATCATCGGGGGATCGGAAGCTAGACTTTAGGTGAAGAACTAACAAGGGGACCTTTCCTTAGTCGATAGAAATAAGGTTCCCTTGGGGATCAGTGAGGTACCATTTGGGGTTTGCATTTCTGTCAGACTGTTGCCAGAAGAGTTTAACATCAGGGTAGTCTAATTCGGGGGTGACTTTCGTCATAGTATCTTTGGTATGTTAGTTGGTTTCGCACAAAAGTTATGCCGTTGATGGCGCTTTTGAGATCTTGGAGTGTTAGAGTATTTGGTGTGGGGAGATAATTGGAGTTGTGTTCAGAGAACGCATTCCTGTCTGCACTGGAAAAGATCTTTAATTACGGAACAGATTGCAGGTACGGGAGGTGCTAGTTAAAATGACCATCAGACGTGATTGGGTTTGAAAGTTGTGTCTATGTACCATTCCTGATTGAAAAGTGAGCTATGTGTTCTGAGTAAAGGACGTGGTCAGGCACTAATGTGCCGAAGTGTTCGAAGAATGTACGAGAGATTAATCCCTTTTTTATTGACTTCGAAGGCAAGAATTAATGTCGCCTAGGATTACGTAATTCGGATGGCAAGATACGTACCCTAAATGGTTATCGGATAGGGAGCAGGGTCAGAAGGATTATAATAGGATAGCAATAGTATTGAGTAGGGAAGCGCACCGTTACAGCACCTCTAGGCGGGATGGTAAATTAATCCTATCTGACTGTGTAAGACAGGATTGCAGCCTACTCAGTAAAACCATTCACCATTCAAATTCACCCACCCTTCAAAATAAATTGATCCAAAAACTTAAGAAAATTGTGAAATACACGAGCCGTAGTAAACTTATTAAACGAAAATTCCCAAATCGTAAGACGTTAACTTGCATACTTTCTAAGTATCCCTCGTATACCTCTAAATTTATATTTCTAACTGTTATAAAACTTTCAATTAAATAAATATTCCCAATTTAGAAAATTCTAAATAAAATAAATAATGATAAAATAATTGTTATCTCAACAAAATGTTCTTGATTGCTAATAATTCAAAGCAAAGAGATTATTTGTATCATCATCTATTACTATATTTATACTTTATCTTTAAAATCGTATTTAAGACATTTCATTAATAAGGTTAAACTTTAATACTTCAAAACTGTAATTTACTGAATAAAATAATAATAAGTACTTTGTTAAAGTTCTGATTAATATTTCAAAGCAAAAATGAAATTTTGTGATCGATCTGGCTCATTACGCAATTTCCAGTCGATCCTTAAATTAAAAACTATGGAAAGAGTAATTTCACTTATAAGAACGTGTAACCATTTAGGCACACAAATGATACAAATAAACGACAAAATAAATTAAACAGTGGATATATATTGAAAAATTCCGCATGTAATCATATGCAACGACGTGGTTTAAAGAAACTACCAAACACATAAATACGTTAAGACTAAAATTCCCCAATTCCTAACACTAAAAACCACAAAATGGCTAAAGTTCGATTACCTTTTTTTCTTTGAATGAGCCTTAATAACAATAACAAAAAGAAGTGTACTTAAAAGATAATCGTACTTGCATTGGTTCAATAAAATTTAAATATAATTCTTACGTATTACATTAATTAATCCTTTTTCGGTGCGGTAGTTGTAGCCCATATGATCTGCTTTCGGTAATCCTTGTTAAATTCTTAGATGCGTTATGCACAAAACGCAAGAGGTAGCCGTATTCGCCCCACGCACTCGACTGTAGTACTCACTAACCCAGTTTGTATGTTTATTCACTCGCATACCGGGTATAGCAGTTCTTTAGCCTAACATCACATCACCTTATACTGTGATGTTTGCCCTTCAAAACGTTTACCACAATGATAAATGGTTACTTCTTATATATATATATATATATATATATATATATATATATATATATATATATATATTAAAGTTCTTATTTGTTTTTGTACAATCAATTTGGTATTGCTAAGGATTGTATACATCTAATGTCAACGATGATCACCAGTATCTTAACTAAATTTTACAAACTTTTCTTTCGGCCACTTAAATTGTTACCTTAAGTTTTCTTTATAATATTAGGTCACGCCTCCCACAATTGAATACTAATCTGCCTAAGCACTTTTTTTTTGAAGAAAATCAATAATGTTTTCCTTCAACTCGCAATATATTAAATTATTTATTTATGAATGTCTATACGATTTATCACCTTATTAGTTAATGCAGTCTCTATACTTGCTCTGCTAAACTATAATTTTCACAAATAAACTCTTACACTAACCATTACAATGGTTATCACGCGCGCTTGAGCTACCTAAAACCTCTAACCAACCAGCTCCTCAAATTTGATACTCGCTTATGTACCTTCTGCCCGCCATATTGCCAATACGTCACAATAAATTCGCGCTAAAGTCAAAATTCACCTATCACATATGAGTATTTCGCGCGTTTCTTTGCCGCGTCAAAGGTTCCAACGTGACTAAGACGTAACGGTGCGAAATAAACGAAGCCATCTTGAATTTCTTTGTAAATTCACTGAAAACTTTCCAAAGAAATCATCAATTGCAATTACATTCACACTGTAGATTAACCAGATTATATCTCAACTTTCTATGCAAATCTCACATGTGGGAGAATTCTATTTCCGCACAATTTAACGAACTCCCTCATATTTTATCAAATTGATTCTTGAACATGCATTAAATTTTCCTATTCACTTATTTACAAAATTTCTACAAACATGTTTATTCCTGTACGTTAATAAAATATCAATATATCATAAACTCACTCAGTCATACGTCTACAACCATTTCTTTAGTCCAAATTCTTTTATACACAGTAGCAAAAGGACCAGTAGTTTTTCCAGTGCCGTATCAAAACATTATTTTTCAACCAAATTTAACGCTTAACACAGAAATCTTTCTACAGCATTCAAATATTCCTTCACACGATAACCAATGCCTCACTAAATTCCAGTGGCGTATCAATTACACCAACTTACATTACGCATGCACCCACTTCAACTATATTCAAAACACGTTGCATACGTTATCAAAATACTATACTTACACACGGTCGATCAAAATAACCTTATATACTTCCAAAATATATAATCGAATTTAACCAAAATTTTGGATGACCGTGTACCATTAAATATCCTAAAACTTAAAAATCAAACGGAATACGTGATACCGCAAATGAAAATGTTTCAACGAAAGACTGGATCACTGGATCCACAAGGTGGATCAAATTATCTTCCTTTACAAGTGGGATAATAATTTAGTGGTAAAACTTACAATAGCGCATCTTCGAGGGAACGCGTGAAAATGGTATGATGCATTAAAGGAACCGTGTCAAGTTTGGCACGAAATGAAATGCTTGATAATGCAAATATTTCTGTGTAATACATAATTCGGAAAATGGTTCGTAAAGGTGGAAAATTACGTACCTTTTCACTATCAAAAATTTAGTGTTTATTGTTTTAGCTAGATTAATAAAGTTGAGGTTAGATATTAGTGATGAAAACATAATTGACTGTATAATCGAGGGCATCAGTAGCGATAATATTAAGTTGTCAGCGAGGGCGGCTAATTTTGAATCGGTAGGACTTTTGGTGAATTATTATTTAGATCACGCAAACCAGAATGTAAATAATTCTAAGGGCAAGAAAAATGTTTTCTTAAATACTTAAGATAAGCTAGTACGCCCAAAGATACGAATGAGGCAAGCAGCGGTAGTGGAACCCTAAAGATTAACGAGCGGCTGAACCGAAAAAGATCGCATAATGAGAACTCTGTAGAGGGTGGTGATAAGAATATGTATTTAAAAACTGCTATCATAAATGAACGTGTTGTAGAAAGGTGTTTGATAGACACTGGCAGTTCATGCATTTTAATAAAAAGGTCTTGCCGAAAAATTAAATTTGTCGATTTTTTTTTTGGAATGCGATGTTATTGAAATGTTTTGTCTTGTAATCTAGTGTGTAGGTTAAACGTTAAAATAGATGATTCAGTTGGCAATGTAAATACATTTTTAATAATGATTCTAGTTGAACATATGATGTTATGATCGGTAATGATCTTCTAAATCAGCCTCAAGTATCTGTATTTAAAGTCAATAATACGTTCTGGTTGGGCAATATTCCTACATTTTACGTTCACAGTATAACACTGAACGCTAAAAAACGACAAACCTCGTGTAGTAGCATATTTTAGCAAACAGGTTTGCCCAGAACAACGCCGAAATCTTGTTTATCGTGCCTTTATTACAAACGAGCTAGTTGTAAGAAAGAAAGTTCCTTGGATCCCATACACATCGTTCATTTGGGTCTGTTTGAGACAAGCATTCAAAAAAATAACTATCTGTTAGTTGTTGACGGATTCACAAAATTCTGTTTCATGGAGGAAATGAAAAATACCAAAACGTAACTAGTGACCAATGTATTGTAAAACATAATGTATGTTTCTGGTGCACCCGTTCGCTTCATGTGGGATAGAGGAAGAGTATTTAGGTCCGCTACGTTTGTAATTCAGTGAATCATACGGTATTAAGCGCGTCCGCAATGCGGTGGCCACTCAAAGAGCGAATGGACAATGTGAGAAATCTAATAGAACAATCTTTAACGCATCTCCGTGAACAGCCGCCGTTGGGATATGTGCGTTAAGTAGATCCAAGCAGCTTTGAATATGAATTTCCATGCGGCGATTGGGATGACTCCCTTGGAAGCATTAATAGGTTACAAACGTCGTAATGTTAGCGGGTGTCAAATATTAATTTCTATTCAAAAGGAACCGAAGGGAGGAAATTTAGAGGAGCTGGGAGAAAGTGTCCCAAAAAGTTAGTGCTGAACATGCGAAACAAAAGCTACGATTTGCCAAACCGTGAAAGAAGGCCAGAATATACAACCAAGGTCAAGTGGTGCTGGAGAAGAAAACTGATTCACCATGCGAGGGAACTAGCAAGAAGCTTCTCCCTAAGTTTAAAGGGCCACTTAATATACGAAAAGTGTTATTTAGTGATAGTTGCGAGGTACGACATAAGGGAACAATAGAAGGACTATCGTTCCCGTAGATCACGTTAAACTATGGATTGCGCTCAGAGGTAATTGATATGCATGTAGTGTGACTGATGTGAGGTATCTGGTAGGGTACATATTAGAAGTACAAACAAGAATGATACGCACTTAAGGTTGCTGATGTGTCATCTGGTAGGGTACATATTAGCGGTACAAACCAGACAGATATGAAGTTTGGGTTGCTGGTGTGAGTGATGTGGTAGGGTACATACTAGAAGTACAAATCAGAATGATATGCACTTAAGGTTGCTGATGTGAGCCATCTGGTAGGCTACATATTAGAAGTACAAACCAGAATAATGTATACTTAAGGTTGATGGTGTGAATGAATGATGTGTACTTAAGGTTGATGATGTAAAAGAATGATATGCACTTAAGGCTGATATGCTCTTAAGGTTGATGTGTGTCGTTTGGTAGAGTACACGTCAATAGTACAAAACAGAATGATGATATGTAGTTAACATTTATTACTTATGACGTGAGTCATATAATAGTCAAATTTAATGTTTGTGTTTACAGATGATAAGCCGGAGGAATGTAAGGACATATTAAATGTTTAGGTTGGCCGAATGTTACGTTTTATCGTTAATTGAGCGAGCACCAACAACAGTCTCATAATATTTAAAATTGGCAGATTTATTATATCCACACATAAACAAATAGATTCTAATTGACGTGCACATGGTAGATTGTTCGCTTACTTCGGCATTACTAGTTGAGCTGCAGGAATACTTTGAGGGAGATGTTTTCTTTTTTTGCAATCATGGAATGATCAAGGAATTACCCAGTTCTTCAAGAAATAGTCGCCGTTTTGTAAGTTTTCCAGCATTCCAGGTTTGAGTTACTTCGCACCACAGATAATAAGCGTTGTAAGCTGAAACCTCCATGATGTTGTAAAAGATAGTCATTGGCCATCTTTCAGTTTGCCGTCTGCATGTGTATGTTATTATTAACTTGCCTAACGTGACTATAGCACTTTCAGTTTTGTTGTAATCTAAAATCATAAACGGCTTTTTATGATCTTGGTTACACACTCCGGTATCGTAAGTAAAATCTAGCACAACTCTTTTACCTCCCTCTAGAGGTTCACCTTCTTTTTTCCCGAGGTAAACTTGCATGTTATATGCGTAAGCAGTCCCGTAGATCATCTCATAAAATCGAAATCTTGCCTCCGTATTTTCAAGTTTATTCGCAATGTACCGTCTAAAAGGACGACGGTCTCTAAAAGGTACCATTTTCGTGAACATTATAGAGCTTAGGTAGAATTGCAACCCATTCATCCCACAAGCCCCGTATGGGAGCTAATTTATCAGTTTGACGTCGTTCTGGTCGAGTTTTGTTATCGTCAAAGCGAATTATTCGTGCAATTGCGTGAAATCGTTGTTCTGAATATTGAACGACCTACATTTCCATCCCACAGGGTGGTTCTTGCCTCTCCATGAGATTTATACACTCCAGCTAGAAACAGTAGGCCAAAATATACTTCTAGTTCAACTAATGTTAGTTCTTGAAACGTGTCGCCACAAAGTCTATTGCCTTCTAAATTTGACATTTTCAAAATTAGGTTTACAATTTTGGGTGTGAAATATAAGAAGTACGCGGATTTTATATCAATGATTCGCGACGTAGCACACCTTGTTGGCCCAGGAATCAACGAAATAATATTTGCTGCTGATAACCTTCCTGATTTCTTCTCATTCCATGTGATTATCAGCTTCATCTGAAATCGAAGCTTCCACTTCAACATCCGATTCGCTATTATATATCTCGGTTACGGACAGATGGTCTTCTTCTCAGAAGCATTAGAATTACTATCAGAAACACACAAAAGTGTCTCAAGTTCACTATCCGTAAGCACTCTCTCACTACACATTTTCAATAATAAATTTCAATTGTTAGGTATTTCTTATTAGAGTATAGCATCAAGTTTCATATTTATTACTAAACTAACATACAGATGCTCATTGACAGCATTTACACGCGGAGCCACAGACAAATCTCAACAGCAATAAACTTGTTTACCGGTACGCAAATAACGCATTCAATATGCGCAATAATGTGGCAATATTATGTAAGTTATTTATATTTATGAAAATAAAACAAAGCTAATAAAATACATTCGTCTATGATAATAATCTGCTTCTCGTTACATTTTCCTTATTGGTCTACTTACCAACATCACAAAAATCAGTTTGATACAGTGGAATTTTATAAAACGCATTTAAGTTTTATGAATACAGTATATAAACACAAAATAGAAAAATGTAATAATGATGGATAAATACTTTTAGAAAGACGCAAAGTAACATTTTATTACCTTCTAAAAAAGTAGGTAACGTTCTTTTTAAAAGAATTGCTTTGTAGAACATTTAATAACTTCTATTTATAACTTACTATATTCGTATTTTAGGTTATCTTAAAAACGTTTATGTGAAAACGTGTTAGCGTAATTAACCTTTAACTACTCGCGCATTGTCTGGGAGACACTGCCGCAACTTTAACTCGCTCTATTTTTTATTCTGTTATTAATGTAATGTTTTCTGTCTATGTATTCCTTAATCATAATCTTTTGAAAAACACTCTAAAATTTCAATTCTCTCATGCCCATACATTTAGAGAAAATAACTTGTAAGTATAACTGCAACATTTTTGTGTCTCCTGGACACTGCGCGAGGAAGAACGTAACATATTTTTAAATAAACGTACGTGATGAATTACACAAACATTCAACGATATTTGTTTATTTTTTGAATGGTTATGTTGAAGTTGCAATCTTATTTGAAGCAGCATATATTTTAGTCTGCAGAGTGCATTAGAATCGTGTACATGTAAGTACATTTCACATATTTGAAACAATTTCAATTTTTAATTCAAATAAGTTTGTCGCCTGCGATACAAGTTAGTGGTGTTTTCTTAGTGTATTAGATACTGTTTACACACAAAGTTATGGCGAGTACCAGCAAATACGAAGCTAGTCGCCCAGTTACTCAAAATGAACTTGAGTTTTACTTCAAGAAGCTGTAGCTGAAATCGAAGAAGAACGAAATCTACCACAGGACTTAGATAATGAAATCGGGAAAGACCATGAGAGCTACAGTGAACACGACAGTGATTCATAATATGAAGCAGAAAATATTGAAGAAGTGGATATAGGACCATCATGTGAAAATTTATATACTGGAAAGGACAAGATATTCAAATGGGCAAAGAATCCTCCAGCATCATCAAAAACACGACAACAAGATATAATTACACATTTACCAGGATCTATTGGTGAAGCGAGAAATATTACCGACTATTTAGAAGCGTTTAAAATGTTATTTTTTGATCATGCTATAAACATTTTGGTTGAAAACACAAATATATACATAAACACCAAAGTGGTAGGTCAATATACCAGATGTCGTGATGCAAGGAATGTGACTAAGGCAGAGATGGAGGTATTTTTAGAATTGCTAATAATGTCTGGTGTTTTGCGGAGTTCACATCTCAATTATAAAGATCTGTTTGCTAAAGAAGGCATTGGCCATCGTTTTTTTAGCTCTATAATGTCTTACAACCGTTTCCTATTTATTCTCGCATGCCTTCGTTTTGATGACGTGCGCACACGGGTTGAGAGACTGAAACAAGACAAATTGGCCCCATTCGACAGTTATTTGATACAATTGTGGACAAGTGTTGTAGTGTATTTAGGCCCAGCGTTGTCGATGAACAATTGATCGGTTTTCGCGGACATTGCAGTTTTAGACAATATATACCTTCAAAACCCAATAAATATGGTTTGAAGGTATTTGCTCTGGTCGATGCTAGAACTTTTTACTGTGTCAAAATGGAAGTGTATGTTGGCAAACAACCGGACGGTCCATTTGCTCTATCAAATACTCCTGAAGAAATCGTACGTCGCCTCATTATGCCCATAAATAGAAGCAGTAGGAACATCACTGTAGATAACTGGTATACAAGTATACCTTTAGCTTAAAATTTATTGCAAAATCATAAGCTAACACTAGTCGGAACCATTCGTAAAAATAAGAAGGAAATTCCTCCAGAGTTTCAAGCTACAAAAGATAGAGAACTGTATTCAACAAAATTTGGATTTACAAAAGATATGACACTAATATCGTATACCCCTAAAAAAACAAAGTCGTTTTGTTATTATCGACACTTCACCATGATTCTTCTATAGATCAGTCAACAGGTGAACAGAAAAAGGCAGAAATATTGACCTTCTATATTAGTACAAAGGGTGGTGTAGATACAAATGATAAATTGTGTGCTACATATAACGTGGGTAGAAGAACTCGAAGATGGCCTGTAGTATTATTTTTTCACCTTGTAAATATAGCAGCAATAAATGCGCGTGTTCTATGTGTAGCTAATTCTGGGCAGTCCTGTGTAAGAAGTGCTTTTTTGAAACAATTGTCGAGAGAGTTAGTGCGGCCTTTTCAAGTATTACGTGTCCAAGATATCCATATTCCAAAATCAATTCGTAAACGTCTACGAGAGCAGCTTGATATACCCCAGGAACCAATAGCCGAGCCACCTTCAGGTCAAAGAAAGAGATGTGCGTTTTGTCCGTATTCAAAAAACAGGTCAAGTAAACAAATACGTGCCATGTGTTACCATAATGCATGCGGAGAGCACTTGAGAAATGTATGTGTTGAGTGTTTTGAATAGTAAAAAAGCAACCGCTGTTTATTGATATTTTCTGATAATAATTATATGTGTAAACATTTGTATGATTTACTATGATTATGACATGTTTTATGCATTGAACTCGACTTCAAATAAATGATGTTTATATCTGAATTATGATTAGATATTACTATAAAAATATTGCTTAGACTTAATGAATTTCCAATATCTTCTTTTATTTCCGTGAAAATTTCTTTATTTATATACACTGTTTATTTTTGTATTTTTAATAATCTTAAATTTGTTATTTATGTTAAGGTAAGTCTAATAAACATTATTAAAATCATATTGACCTTTTATTAGCCGAATATATTCAATATAGGCGCGTACAAATAGTATTTGCCCGGCAGTGTCTCGGAGACACTGCGCGAGCGTAAAATGGTAGCAGTTTTACGCGAGTAGTTAAAGGTTAAAATAATTGATACTTTTGTGTCGGCACATTTCTGCATGACTCGCTAACTGTTTTAATTTACACATATTTTGTCGCCAACGTAACTGTGTTAACAAAGTGTAACGTTGATGTATCCCATACGTTAATCAACTATAGTTGTGTATTATTAGTAGTAGGTTATAAATCTGTTTACACAAGTATGTGTATTCGTGTGTAATACTCTCTTATAAAAGAGTAGCCAAGTTTAATAAAATTTGTTTGGATTATATATATATATATATATATATATATATATATATATATATATATATATACATATATACATACAGGGTGACATAGAAAAAAGTGCCATGCGTAGTGCCACGCGATAGAGGACACTAAAATAAGAAAAAAAGTTCCTATGTACTTAGGATATAGGGTGTTGAAGTTTAATTATTTTTTTGTTTTTTTAAATATCTTTTTACAATGATGTAATAAGCGGACGAAATTTTGTATACAGGGGCTTTTTATCACGGAAAATTCAAATATGACCTTAGTTCTTTTATTACTGATAGACGGCGCCATATGCAGGTTTCCATCTTGTTTGAATCGGTTCTAAATTTTTTGCCTTACACTGTATGTCATTTTCGACTAGAAAAATTTGTTTTCCCATCTTTTCTGCTTCAGAAAGGTATACCTTATTGAAGTCGCTAGGGCCATCGGTTTACGAGAAAAATGCATCCGATGCATGCAAATTATCCAAAAGCGCCAAAGTAACAATTAAATTTTAATAGCAACAATCATGGGCAGTGATTAAAAAAAAACATTAAATTTTTAGAAGATGTTCAAATTGCTGTCCTTGTACTTGAATACATTTGACAGCACCTTTGAAATATTCCTGGGTTATTACGGAATCTATCTGCGGATTCCATAGTTGCTCTTCTTATGTATTTCTACAAAATAAACATCATTTTTCATGAATCCCCAAAATGAAAAATGTAGGGGATTAAGGTCGGGACTACGAGCTGGCCAGGATACAGGTCCCCCTCGCGACCAATCCACGTATTTACAAATCTCCTATCCAAAAACTCCCTTGCCAATCGAGAAAAGTGAGCTGGCGCGCCATCATGTATGTAACGCATTCTATCAATAATAGGCAATGAAACATCCTCTACTAACGTATTTAGTTCATTCTCCAAGAAATTTCGATTGGGCAATTGAAATGGGCCAATTAAGTAATTACCAATTTTACCTGCCCACACACTAATAGAAAACCCATATTGGTGACTTCCAATTACGGTTTGGTGAGGATTTTCATCACTCCAATAGTGCATATTATGTAGGTTCAGAACACCATCACAGCTTCATCGGTAAACAAAATTGAAGAAAAAATATCGTGTCTTTGATTTTGCAACCATTCGCAAAATTCTACACGAGGAAGATAGTCATGTTATAATAGTGAATGAATTATTTTCTACCATTCGTAAAACAGTTTCTTCGGTTCGTGCAGTACGAAGAGTTCTGGAAATTCCACTATTAACTTTTGGTTTTTTAAAACAGTCACTTTCACCCAAACGCCTATGCACGTCAATAAATGTCCTATTATGATGATGATGAATATGCCTTAATGGATATCGTTCTCGATAGATACGTTGAGCTTCGGATGAATTTGATCTAACTTCGCCGTAACACATAATTATGTGCCTGTAATCTTCAAAAGTGTAGTGAACCATTTTTGAAAGTAATTTGAAAAATCAATAAGAGAATCAATGAAAAACTTAATCAAGAACACAAAATACCTCTAACGAGACAATAATATTTTGACAAGTGTCATAGATTTCGTTTTTTTTTCGTAAATTTCCATCGCCTGTTATTTTCATCACTCCAATAGTACTTATTATTTTGTGTTCCTAAAATGGTTCACTATACTTTTGAAGAATACAGGGACATGATTATGTATTACGGAGAAGCTCGGTCAAATTTCTCCAAAGCTCAACGTATCTATCGATAATGATATCCTTTAGGACAGGTTCCTAATGTTCGAACATTTATTGACGTGCACAGGCGTTTGGATAAATATGGGTGGTGAAGATGTCTGTTTAAAAAAAAAAGTTAATAGTGGGAGTTTCCTGAACTCGTCGCACTGTTGAAAAGGAATAACCTGAACACATTACTAGAAGATGTTTCATTGGACATTGTTGCAAGATTAGACTTTATGTTTGATGGCAAGCTAGCTCACTTTTCTTAAGTGGTAAGGAAATTTTTTGAAAGGAGGTTTGAAAATAGGTGGATTTGTCGTGGGGGGCTTCTAATATGATCACTGCTCTTCAGTAATAAAAGAACTAAGGTCATATTTGAATCCCGCGTGATAAAAAGCCCCTGTATACAAAATTTCGTTCGCTCATTACATCATTGTAAGAAGATATTAAGAAAAAAACAAAAAAGTAATTAAACTTCAACACCCTATATCTTTTAAACGAAGGCGTTGCGGACCTAAGTTCATAGGAACTATTTTTCTTATTTTACTGTCCTCTATCGCGTGGCACTATGCATGGCACTTTTTTCTATGTCACCCTGTATACCAAATCAAGTGCGCCCCATTGTTAAAGCTACAACATCGGTTAAATTACCAATAATTACAATAATGGAATTAAAAAAACATTTGAATGTCGTGTTTTTGAGTTTTTAGACAAGATAACATTTTTTAAACGGAATACCATGTACGTTATTATTTTTTTTAAGAATCTCCATGAAATTTGTAATATAAATGGTTATTCTAAACTTTTTCTTAGGATGAAAAATAACGGAGTTATAAGAACCTAAACCCAAACTAATTGGGGAGGCTACGGCAATCCATGACGTTAATTTATGTCAAAAGTGTAATTATCCGTTTAAAATAAAATTGATATTGTGCGTTTTGAACTAATGAGAATGTTTTTAATAAAAATGGGTTGAAAAAAAATTGGGTAATTAGTGTAGCAGTTGAAACAGAAGTTATTGCTAATTTTGAAGCTTATCCCAATAATTCGATAAAGGACACTGTTAGATATTTCAATTTGACTGATGGTACGTTTCACAGAGTAATGAAGAAACATAAATACTCCCCCTACAAACCTGTTCAAACATTGCTCCCGGGAGATCCAAAAAGAAAAGTGTTTTTTTACTAATTAACTATTGTGAACAAAACGCCAATAATTATCGAAATATGTATATGCAAATATATAACTTTAAAGCCCACAATACCTGAATTTTAGTCATATGGGATTTTAAATACGATAATCCCCCATGTTTGATCCGCCATTTTGAATTTTTCAATTTTGACAAATGATTTATACTAAGCGATCTTAAAAACCCCAAATACCCAACTTTCGAAAAAGTCCGTTGATAAATTAAATAAACACGATAATGCCCCATTTTTGATCCGATATTTTGAGTTTTTTAATTTTGACAAATGATTTATAGTTAGCTATCTTAAAAACCAATATCCGACTTTAAAAAAAAAATCGGTTGATAAATTAAAAAATGTACAACTTTATACTTTAAAACCACTGGTTATTATATATTTTTTTATTTTATTTTGCCACCATAATGTTCTTTGTACGCCCCCAAATGCGGGCGTAATGTGGTCTTTATAGCACGGAAATGTCATTGTTGCTAAGCAGCATGATTGACAGCAAACACATGACATGATATGTCACGTAAGTTGAAAGAATTATTGAAACAACAACCTTACTATACAACCTTTATTAATAAAAATAATAGTAATGAAACTTATTCTTTATAAAAATTGAAAATACAGTTGGATGGATTTGAAATTGTAACTCCAGATGAGCCAACACCAAAGCTGACAGTTCCTTCGCCGTTTTGTGGTATACTTATAGCTGCTGTACCAGTAATGTTCTGAGCAATTTTAATTTTATTTTGCAGAGAATTCTCTACATATGATTCGGCTACTTTATCCGATCGCCATCCACCAAACTGCTTCAGTGCCCTTGTATCACCGCCGCTTTCTGCAAAGATCGTCGCCGCACTCCTGCGAAAGCAGTGCCCTGTGTACTTATGGGCATCCGGTAGATTGAGGAACTCTGCTATTATCCTCGGCATTTTGCCTAAGGTGTTTTTCCCAACAGTCTGAGCACTACATTTGCCATTATGATACGACAAAAACAAGCTGTCAATTTTAGTATGTTCCGGTCATAATGCTGCATATTTTCGGTACAAAGAGACGTAATCAACCAATCCATCGCTTGGTACAATTGTAAATTGCCTCGAAGTATAAGTTTTGGTTTTTTTGATCTTCACTAATAGCACTGATCCCTCAGTTGTTACGTCCTGTACAGCCAAATCGTGCAGTTCTTCGCGACGACGTGCTCCAAAAATACCAAAGGCTGTGACAACCTATAAAACACAATAATTTTTATAATGAGAATTGGAAAAAAAAAACTAAAATCGTTATACCTTAACTAACAAGTACGTATGATTAGGCGCCTTCAACATGAATTCTTCAATTTGATGCCGTTGCAGACTTTTAGCTTGATCGCCTACAGAATTATTCTTCATGAATTCTGTGAGCATGGAAAAACGAGATATATCAACACCTTCCTTCAACTTGAACATCTTTTTCAATTTAGAATATAAACACCACAGTGACGACGGCTTATAGATCTTTGACTGCAAAAATAGATATTTATTGAATAGAGATAATTGACTAATGTATATATACAATCCCTTACCATTTGAAACAAGTATGCCATCACAACTTTTTCATCACATTTTGTGGACACATTTTTTGTGCTCCGCCACGCGCAAAACTTTTCGTACTCTTTTATGTATAAATATTTCGATTTACTTGGAATTATTTTTGCCTGGACGGCCTCAAATTCATCTGAAATTTCTTGTGAATAAGTTTTTGCGTTTTCACCTTCCATTTTAGAATGTAAATTATTTACAAACAAACAGTACCTTAGCAACAATTTAGCAATATCACAGTATCTTAGTATCAACAAATTAGCCTACTGTCGACTTTATTTCACTGCATTTGCATTTAAAAACTTGCCGAAAATACTGAATCTTTTTAATATTTTGTTCCAGTTTCATGGTGCAAAATAATATAAAACATTATGTACCACGGGCATAATTGTAGATTATGGCTCTCAGGAATATAAAGCCCTCGCTTCGCGTCGGACTTTAACATTCCTCCAGCCATAATCTTCTGATTATGCCCTTAATACATAAATATCTATTATTTTATTTTGCCACCATAATGTTCTTTATACGCCTCCAAATGCGGGCGTAATGTGGTCTTTATAGCACGGAAATGTCATTGATGCTAAGCAGCATGATTGACAGCAAACACATGACATGATATATAATAGCAATATCATAGTATCTTAGTGACAACAAATTAGCCTAGTGTCGACTTTATTTCACTGCATTTGCATTTAAAAACTTACCGAAAATACTGAATCTTTTTAATATTTTGTTCCAGTTTCATGGTGCAAAATAAAATAAAACATTGTATGTACCACGGGCGTAATTGTAGATTATGGCTCTCAGGAATATAAAAGCTTCGCGTCGGGCTTTTAACATTCCCTCGAGCCATAATCTTCTGATTATGCCCTTAGTACATAAATATCTATTATTTTAAAATTATATAAAAACGTAGTAGTTTATTTTTTAATGTAACTTTTATAATTTGAAGCAACGATTTTTAAATTTTCTAATCCCTTAAAAATGCCTCGCTACTGGTTTGATTTTGCTTATTAACGAAATGGACCTAGATTTTATGGCAAAGAATTTTTGTACCTAATTCAAAAGATATCTCGCGCACACACAAACAGACACACAGACACGATATTTTTTTCTCTAATAACGTGTTTTTTATCGATTGCTTTAATGTTTCAAAAGATATCGCACACAGTCACACACAGACACGAGATTTTCTTTTCTAAAAATGTATCTTTCGTATTGTTTGGCGTGTGCGCGTGCGTGTGCGTGTGGGTGTGCGTGTACGTATACGTGTGCGTGTACGTGTGCCTGAGTGTGTGTGTGTGATTAAGTGTGGGTGTGTGTATGTGCGTGTGTGCATACGTACGTGCGTGAGTACTTGCGTGCATGGTGCGTGCGTGCGTGCGTGTGTGCGTGTGTACGTGTGTGCGTGTGTGCGTGTGTGCATGTGTGCGTGTGTGCGTGTGTGCGTGTGTACCGGTGTGCGTGTGTGTGTGGTTGTGCTGATGTGCGTTTGTACCTGTGTGCGTGTGTGTGAGTGTGTGAGAGTGTTTGTGCGTGCTTCTATGCGTGTGTGCATGTGTGCGTGTGTGTTTCTGCGTGTAAGCGTGTGCGCTTGTGTACGAGTGTGCAAGTGTGCGTGTGAGCTTGCGTGCGTGTGTGCGTTTGTGCCTGTGTGCGTGTGCGTGTGTGCGTGTGTGCGTGTGTGCGTGTGTGCGTGTGTGCGTGTGTGCGTGTGTGCGTGTGTCCGTGTGTGCGTGTGTGCATGTGTGCGTGTGTGCGTGTGTGCGTATGTGCGTGTGTGCGTGTGTGCGTGAATGCGTGTGTGCGTCTACGCGTGTCTGTTCGTGTGTGTGTGTGCTTGTGTGGGTGTGCGTGTGTGCGGTTGCGCCGATATGAGCATGTGCGCGCGTGTATGAGTGCGCGTGTTTGTGTATGTCTGCGTTTGATTGTGTACATGTGTGCGAGTGTGCGAGTGTACGTGTGTGCGTGCGTGCGTGTGTGCGCGTGTGCGTGTGTGCGTGTGCGCGTGTGTGTGTGTTTGCGAGTTTGTGTTTGTGCGTGTGTGCGTGTGCCTGTGTGCGTGTGTGCGTGCGTGCGTGTGTGCGTGTGTGAATGTGTGCGTGTGCCCATGTGTGCGTGTGCTGTGTCGGTGTGTGTGTGCATTGTGTGTGTGCTGTGTGCGTGTGCGTGTGTGCGTGCGCGTTGTGTGCGGGTGTGGTGCGTGTTTGCGTGTGTGCGTGTGTGCTTTGTGCGTGTGCGTGTGTGAATGTGTGCGTGTGCGTGTGTGCGCGTGCGTTGCGGTGTGTGTGTGTGTGCGTTGGTTGTGCGTGTGTGCGTGTGTCGCGCATGTGCGCGTGTGTATGCGTATATGCGTGTGTGCGTGTGTATGTGTGTGCTTGTGTGCGTGTATGTCTGCATGTGTGCGTGTGTGCGTGTGTGCGTGTGTGTCGTGTGTGCTGTGTGCGTGGTGCTTGTTTGCTGTGTGCGTGTGTGCGTTGTGTGCGTGTGCGTGTGGTGTGTGCGTGTGTGCGTTGTGCGTTGTTGCGTGGTGCGGTGTGCGTGTGATGCGTGTGTGCGTGTGTGTGCGCTATGTGCGTGTGTGTATGCGTTGCGTGTGTGCGTGTGTGTGTGTGTGTGCGGTGTGCGTTATGTCGCTGTGTGTTGCAGTGTGTGCGGGCCGGTGCGTGTGTGCTTGTGTGACGTGTTGTTGCATGTGTGCTTGTGTGCGTGTGTGCGTTTGTGCGTGTGTTGTGTGCGTGCTGGCGGTGTGCGTGTGCGTGTCGTGTGTGCGCATATGTGCGTGGTGTGCGTGTGTGGTGTGTGTGCGAGTGTGCGTTTGTGCGTGTATGTCTGCATATGTGCGAAGGCCCGCGTGTGTGTTGTGTGACTGTGTGTGCTGTGTAGTGTGCTGTGCGTGTGGTGTGTGCGTGTGTGTGTGTGTGTGCGTGTGTGGTGTGTGTGCGTGTGTGTGTGGTGTGTGTGTTTGTGTGTGGTGATGGTGTGTTGTGCTGTGTGTGGTGTGTGTGTGTGTGTGTGTGTGTGTGTGTGGTGTGTGTGGGTGTGTGTGTGTTGTGTGCGTGTTGTGTGTGGTGTGTGTGTTTGTGCGTTTGTGTGGTGTGTGTGTGTGTGTGTGTGTGTGTGTGTGTGTGTGTGTGTGTGTGCGTTGTGTGTGTGTGTGTTGCGTACTTGTGTATGTGCCTGTGTGTGTGTGTGTGTGTGTGTGTTTGCGTGTGTGCGTGTTAACTGTATAATCTAAAGTTACCGCATTTGTTTATATTTAGCGTATCACTAATGTATGATTCACAATCATTTATTATAAATTGCTCGATAAAGTTAACATTTTGCAGAAAACCGTTAAATTTAAGTCATAAGTGCGTACCTTAACTATATTGTGTAAGGTAAAGATGTTTATTAATTTTAATAGGTACATAACTAAAAAGTTTACCTCGAGTAGGGACTTATAATAATATTGTGTAAAGGTTTTAATTGCGATCCTGAAATTATTACTAACTGCGAGTCATCATTCTCGTTATTTTACCAAGGTAAAATTTACTACAAAGTATTTAATGAGACTATAACCTACGCAGTCTTTTAAAATTCGTCATTTTGACTTGTAACTACTTTGTGGAAAAGTGTCGTTGGGTGGGGTTTTCAATTAACGTAGTGTGTTTGTTTAAGAGTATACGTGGCATCGTTGCGTATAGGAAAACTCTGGTTATAAACTTGTTCTAAATTCGTGATAAGAAAAATACGATTTTTGGATTGGTCAAAAAGAAAATTCGAGGTCGTTTTATTCTTTTGGGTTAACGCCAGTTTGTCTAGTAGGCGGTTGTTAAAAACTTACTCGTAACGGAACGAGGTAGAAAATGTTCTGTATTTTACAAAAATTGCCATTATAATGTACATTTCGGTTAAACTGGCTTAGTTTCACTTGCTCAACTTTAAACCAATAATAGATATTTCTATTTGGTTTAATATGAATACTAATTTTTTTTAAAAGAGTAAGTGATCCTTGGCTTCATTAGTTCTCCAGTCTTTTGCACCCTTTTTGTTATTGCTTATATACTTAAAATTTCCATAAATAATGTTGGCTTCGTACCTAAGATCTTAATTTAACCACTTTCCGAAATCTTGATTCTTGAATACGCTAAGTACACCTCCTCATTATCATTGATCATCCATCAGAGTACGTCTAGGCATGAAGTAAGGTGATCATTGCCTTCGCCTCGACTTCTACTAATTACACAACTAAGCTAACGGTGTTTTATATTTTTCTTTATTACATGATGGAGCTCTTGAAATTAAAGCAATTAGCTATAATACTAATCAAGTATTTGTTACTCCCTATCTATGCACTAAACCTGCCAACTGATATTGAGTGCCAAAGTATTTAATTCAGTTATTGAAAAATGCTGAGTAACTATAAATTAATAGTTGATTCCGTTCCTGCATGGAGTGTTCGTGAGATGAAGCAGCTATACTCTTGCTTATGATGTGCTTTCCCTAGAATTTAAGAAGTTTAAACATAGTATAGGTTTAGAACTATAAAGTTTTCATTTACTCCATGTGCCTGGATGTAAATTGAATCAGGATAAGTGCATATCAGTTTTGCATTTGTTACATACCTATTTAGCTGCTTTATATTTACACAGAGCGTTGTTTGTTCTATTTGACAAACTGAATATTAATAATGTGGGACTGGCATTAGGATAGCGCTGGTTTAATTTTTATTTTGTTTGTTTTCTTTACATTTGTCTTAATTTACTAAATCACTAAGGAAGTAAGCGGTGTGCTATTACTTAGGTAAATATAAATTTCTTTGGTTCTGCAACGTTATCGCAGGGTTCCCCTGCGGGAAATAATTTTTTTGGTGCTTATTTTGGAATTCATGTTATGGGACCTTTTAAAGGGGCATTTATTCAGGTTCCATACGATATTATGTTTTGATTTATTTTATTCGTGAAGCTTCGTGTTTAGTTTCATTTGCCTACAGAAAAATAAAGATTTGCATTGAACGACAGTTAGTTCTTTGTCTAATGTGTGTTATTGTCTCGTATGCTTAATTAACCTGTACTCGTTCAGGTCAGCGTTCCTTCCCTATTTTAACTGCCGCCATCGTTTGTGCCTTTGTGCTTTTCTTGGTTTGATGGCTATACAAGATCAAATCAAGTGGTATCCTTTTTAATTTTCATGTGTTTTCTTAGCCAACCACACGCCCACTTTTGGAGATGTATGTCTGCCTAGATTCAAATATATTGGAAAAGCATTATTATAATGAAACTAATACACGACACTGAAAACAATTGTGATTTAATCACATTCTAATGAGTTTCGTTTTAAAAAATAAACCTTAAGCTACATATTTTAGTGCACCAAATAACAATGTAATTAATTATTCATTAAATTATATTGTAATTGAACTAAAAATATTAGCTTGACTTCACTTCCTTTAGTTTTTATTTTGAAAAACTGTGTAAGGAGACATGTTTGAACGTATATTCAGCATCAGCTTTACAACTGTATGCCATCACGTTCATGGTAACATTTGTATTCTGTAAAATCTTAAGTAAAAACTTATACGTATACCAATTATTTCGTTTTCACAACTTTGGGTATGTCCACTCGAAGACAAATATCCAAAACACACAATTATTAACTTTTTAAATTTAATTCGAGTTAAAATACATAAATGCTCGCTAAAAATGATTTTATCCAGTTTCTTTTTGTTCGCATTTTTATCAATGCCGCGTAAAGTTGATTTCAATTTTATTTGAATCACGTACCACGAATTACATAAGCAACCGCAATCATTTCGTGCAACAGTATTTGAAAAGAAGCGTGAACATTCATTTTGTTCACTTTTATAATTAATTATACATTTTGAATGAAGATTAATGGAATTATTTGCATGTATCCCACAATTTTTGTTTCTTTTGTAATGAATGCAATGAATGGTGTCAATAAATGTATGTAGTAATGAACCTAATTGCATGTATTTGTTGCCAAGAATTAAATATTTATCTAGTGTAGTTTTTCTAGAAATTTGTTAAAAAGTGAAAAAATTGAGCATTAAATAACAGTTATTTTATAGCATTATATTGAAGTTATAGACACTGTTATTTTTGCTGAAATATTCAAAATATAATATGAAATGTTAACATAAAGGATTATTTAATTTTTATAATTCGGATACTAATGTTTCTATTATTTTTGTCTTTGTTTGCTGTTTATGTGAAATAAAACCCTATTTGAACTATAGTATGTCCCAGAATATCAGAGTGTGTTAAACCATCTTGACAGCGACAGGTCAGTGACGTACTTATTAAATACATATACTATAAGGTCTATAACATATATTGACATTTCAATTTCTTATGTTCGTATAAAATACGTCTATGTAACCTTCTAGTATTGTTTGTGACGTCATTATCACGTTTTTGTTTGAAATTTAGGTACCAAAATCAATTTAGCATTTCATTTAATAAGAAATGAAGCAAAAACTCTATCTTTGTTAGTTACGTACAAATTGTTTCAGATTGAATTAATACAAACGTCATCTTTACTGAAGCAGATAATACATAATTGTACAGGATAGTGAGGATCGTCCGAAATTCCAAGAAAATTTGTATAAGTTCAGAAAGTACTCATTACACTATTATCTAATTATACGTAAATTAGAATATGACTTACTTAATGGGGAATCCATTAAGATGCAATTACCACATTTGTTATTTCAAATCAAGCACTTGCAAGTGCTCAGTTGTTTTCGAGTTTTGGTTGAAAAGGGTGGTGAAAATGATATCTCCGATTTTTCTCCAGAAAAACGTTTGAAACTTAGTTCGCTCTCTGGGAGTGAAAAATATGATTCTGAATGTACATAATGCCTTAAAGTATCAAAATCCGACAGATAGTGTAGATAGTGGAGTAGAAATTTGTCCTAATATGACGGGAGTGGGGAAGTCAACAGTATACAAACTATTAAATGAGGGTGTTTTGAAAGACCCGGCTAGCTGAATAGGAACAAGAAAACAACGTTTAAGTGAAGGAAAAAAAGTTCAAATTAGAAGAAAATTCCATTCCTTCTACTTCAATAAAGAAATTCCTACCCTCAACTAGATAGTAGCAGCACTAAAAGAAGACGTTGATGGACCACAATTGTCTCGGTCAACACTATATAGTACACTATAAGAACTTATCTTTTCGTGGGAAAAAGTGAATAGAAAATCAATGCTAATTGATTATCTCAGAAAATTTTTTCTTGGAGACGCAAATACCTTCGTGAAATGAATGTTGATCGGAATACTGAATCTGCTATAGAAAAATGAGATTCTAAATATTCGTATCCTTGAAGAATTGTAAAATATATACCTAAAATGATAGTAATTGATAAACCTTGAATAGTTTGAATATAATTATTTTCTGTAAGACTGTGATGGGCCCAAGTAACTGAAATTCTTGAAGAAATTAAAATTAATGTATTTAATAATGGAATTTGAATTGGATTAAATGGAATGATTCCATTTGGAGGTCAAGTTATACCAATTTCAATTGTTGGGTGATAATCTGGAATGATCGAAGCTTCAGAAGAATGAAACAAAAAATAGAATTTCTGAAGTAATAAATAAAATTATTCCTCATCGTAATCCTTTTGTTACTTTTAATGCATGAAGTCCTTGAAATGATCTTTCACGTGAGATATCACGTCATCATTGATATACGGGGTGTCCAGAAACTCTACGGACAAACTTTGCGTAGTGATTCTAGACCCAAAAATAAGAAAAAAAGTTCATATAAACCCAGGTCTGGAAACGCTTCGTTTAGGACCTACAAGGTGTGAAAAAATTTTTTCTTCCTCGGTTCTTTTACCACCCGTTATATTGACGTTCCGTTTGAATTAGTTTGTTCCCTTTTCAGTTCTAAGCAAAAAAGGTATACTTGGTCGATGCCTCTCAGATTAACCGTTTTCGAGATATTGGTTGATGAACAGTTCAATTTAATTCCCTATAATCCTTCGCCAATTGCAATTAAAAATCAAAGTAACGTATGTTTGCATTTTTATTTTAACTTTGAATTTAAGAACGGAAATGAAGAAATAAATAATAAAACTAAAAAAATAAATGTTACAAAAGGTGTTTCACATGATGACCATTTGTTTCGATACATAATCCCACTCGTTTTGATAATGAGCGGGAATTAAATTGAACTGTTCATCAACCAATATCTCGAAAATGGTTGATCTGAGAGGCATCGACCAAGTATACCTTTTTTGCTTAGAACTGAAAAGGGAACAAACTAATTCAAACGGAACGTCAATATACCGGGTGTTAAAAAAGTTAAGACCAATTAACTTTCAGCATACCACTGTAGATGGCGCCCTCTACAGGCAGCATCAAAATCAATAAAATATTTAAGTTTCTCGACCACAAAAACCCCCGTGCTCCAAATTTCAGGACCATATTCAAATTTTTTCGCAAAATATCGCCATAAAACATTTTTTCTCACCCTGTAGGTCCTAAACGAAGCGTTTCCAGACCTGGGTTTATATGAACTTTCTTTCTTATTTTTGGGTCTAGAAGCACTACGCAAAGTTTTCCCGTAGAATTTCTGGACACCCCGTATAACTATTAGTGTTCTTATTCTTCAAATTAAAATTAAATTATTATATATATATATATATATATATATATATATATATATATATATATATATATATATATATATATATATATTTAATTAATCCAATTATTATTGTTAATGTTCTTAATCTACCAATAATTGGCCATGGTCTAATTTCTACTAAATGATAGGTATGATTTTTATATGTTACTAAAACTGTGAAAACATATGATAATAGCAACAGCTGATTCTAGGATAATTAATGTAAATTGAACAATAATTAGAAAATTAATTTTAAAAATTGAGCTTTATTTCCTGTTCTTGCTAATAGAGTTAAAAGTATAAATGGCCAGCAATTATGTTTGCTGTTAATCGAATTGCTAAAATTCCAGGTCGGATTAAATTTCTAATTGTTTCAATACAAACTATAAATGGTATAAGAATTATAAGTGTTCCTTGTGGAACTAAATGAGAAAATATATGAATTGTATTATTAATTCATCCATAAATTATTAATGTTAATCATAATGGTAATGATAGTGAAAGAGTTAAAGATAAATGACTTGTTCTGGAAAAAATATACAGAAATAAACTTAAAAAATTACTAAATAGAATGAACATAAATAATGAAATAAATATTGTAGTATTTCCTTTACTTAAATTTATATTAATTAAAATTTTGAATTGTGTATTTAAAATTGAAGTAATTTTAATTCATATTATATTAATACGCAATGGGATAATTCAAATTGAAATTGGTAAAATAATTAAACCAATTATTATTCCAGTTCAATTTAACGTTAAATATAATCCTGTTATTGGATCAAATGTTGAAAATAAATTAGTTATCATTTTCATTTAAATTGAAGATTTTCTCAATGCATTTATTATTATTTTCATAAATTTTATTAAAATAAATTATTATATTAATTACTGAAACAATGGAAATAAATAACAAAAATAAATAAAACCAATTTATAGGTGCTATTTGTGGGATTCAAAATTATCAGATTTAATTATTTTAACTTGACAAGTTAATGTTATAAGAATTAACTAAATTTTTCATTAGAAGTAAATGCTAATTTACTATAAAATGGTTTAAGAGACCAGTACTTGCTTTGTCATCCAATGAAAAATTTTTTACTCATTGAATAAAATATTTAGGTGAAATTCTTTCAATTACAATTGGTATAAAACTATGATTTCTGAACATTGTCTAAAATTAATTCCTGATTATATAAAATGTAGTTTGGTTTAATTGTCCTGGAGTTGCGTCAATTTTTACTCCTGCTGATGGAATAGTTCATGAATGAATAACATCAGTTGATGAAATAATCATTCGTGTAATTGAATTATACGGAATAGATAGATTATCAACGTCTAGGAGTCGAAAAGAATGTAAGGTTTGTTCTAATTCAAGAATTATACAGGGTGTATTTTAAAATCACCGACAAACGAAAACTGGAGATTCTATGATTCAAAATAAGACAAAAATTATCATAAACGCTTTTCCGAAAATGCTTCCTAACCGAGATACAGATTGATTAAAAAATACTTTTTTTAAGGTTTTTTTAAGATTCCTCAAAAACTACAAAAGATACTACACTGAGATTTGGTACACCTAAATGTCTAATTAAATACAATTAATCAGGTGAGTTTGAGTCAACTGACTCCATCCAATGGCGTAGAATATTTTAAGTTAATCAGTTTAAGTAAAAAAAAAACGCACGCCCCTGGTTTTTTTGAAGAAATATTTTTTTGATAGATTCAACATTTAATTCTGCAAATAAAATCATCCTTAGTATTTTTCGATTCGGCACCCGTTTTGAAATATTTTGCATTAACATAAACGACCACATTATTCAATAAAAATCAAAATTTGTTTTATTTTACAAAAAATAACGCAGTTAACTATTAGGTACATTATTAAAGAGATATTGAAGGAATCAAAAACAAAATAATAATTATTTTTATACATATTGTTCAAAATGTCCCCCTTCCTTTTGAATGCAAGCTTGTATTCTTCTTAGCAAATGAAACCTAACACGCTAAAAAATTTGTGGCATAGCCCTAATCTCATCGCATGCCATCTGTATGCGATTCCAAAGTTGCTTTCGATTATCAATTTGAACAGAATATACACGAGTTTTCAGATACCCCCACACAAAAAATCCAATGGGTTTAAATTTGGCGATCGTGCCGGCCACGGTACTTCACTTCCTCGTCCAATCCAGCGTCCAGGGAACCATGCATTTAAAAATTCTCTGACGTTAAGTGTAGAATGTGGTGGTGCACCATCATGCATAAAATACATGTGCATGTGCATACAAAGTGCATGCAATAATGCATGCACTTTTTGTAGGTGAAAAGGATGTAAATTTTGTTTTCGTAAAACTTTCCAAGACTTGCTATGTGACAGACCAAATTCTAAACCCAACTCACGCGTACTTATTGATGAATTTTCATAAACTCTATCTAAAATTTGTTCCTCAATTTCAATTGGTACACGAGCATTTCGTCCGGAATTTTTCTTTCCTTTTAAACTTTCATACTCTAGCAAGTTACGATGAATGGTTCTAAACGTAGTATGATGTGGATGTCTTCTATTTGGAAATCTTTGTTCATAAAGTCGAGCAGCTGCACGAGCATTGCAATTAGTACTACCATAACATAAATGCATATCGACCAGTTCTCGTTTGGAATAATTCATTTTTTCACAGTAATTAGACACAAACAATGAGTTACAAAACAAACGTAAATGCAACTATTTTAGAAAACATAAGACACGTAACTGTCAAATGCAAAGCAATCTCTGATTTATTTAATTTGGTTATTACTGAATAATGTAGTCGTTTATGTTAATCCAAAATATTTCAAAAACGGGTGCCGAATCGAAAAAATACTAAGTATGGTTTTATTTGCAGAATTAAATGTTGAATTTAACAAAAAAATATTTCTTCAAAAAAAGCAGGGGCGTGCGTTTTTTTTACTTAAAGTGATTAACTGAACATATTCTACGCCACTGGATGGAGCCAGTTGACTCAAACTCACCTGATTAGTTGTACTTAATTAGACATTTAGGTGTACCAAATCTCAGTGTAATATCTTTTGTAGTTTTTGAGGAATCTTAAAAAAATCTTAAAAAAATTATTTTTTAATCAATTTGTATCTCGGTTAAGAAGCATTTTCGGAAAAGCGTTTATGATAATTTTTGTCGTATTTTGAATCATAGAATCTCCAGTTTTCGTTTGTGGGTGATTTTAAAATACACCCTGTATAAGGATCAAATTCAACATTTTTAAAATCTGATATTTCATATGATCAGAATCATTGATGACCAATTGATTTAACCGTAATTTCTGGAGAGTTAGTTTCGTCTATTAAATATAAAAGTTGTAATGAAGGTATAGCAATAAAGATTAATGTTATAGCAGGAGAAACAGTTTAAATTAATTCAATAGTTTGACTTTCTAATAAATATCGATTTAGAAATTTATTTGTTATAATTGAAATTATAATATAGGATACAATTGTAACAATAATTGCTAGGATTATTAATGTGTGGTCATGAAAAAAAATTAATTGTTCTATTACAGGTGATAATCTATCTTGTGAATTAAAATTGAATCAAGTAGCTATTTCTAAAGAAATAAAAATTTATATATAGATCTTAAATCTATTGCACTAATCTGCCACATTAGAAATTAGCTAATAAAGGTAATTCTGAATAAGTGTGCTCAGTTGGAGGGGTAAATTGAATTCATTCAATTGAACTAGACAACTGAGAAGATATTAAACTTTTTTATTTGATGAAAATCTGTCTCATAAGATAACAATAAATAATAAAATTCTAATTAATGATCCAAATGATGAAATTATATTTCATAGAAGATAAGCATCTGGATAATCAGAATATCGTCGAGGTATACCAGCTAATCCTCAAAAATGTTGAGGAAAAATAGTTAAATTAACTCCAATAAATATAATTATAAATTGAATTTGATTTATAGTTCCTGTTAATCAAGGAAATCAATGAATGCTATAATTGCAAATACTGCTCCTATTGACAAAACGTAATGAAAATGTGCTACTACATAATATGTATCATGTAAAATGATATCAATAGAAGAATTAGCTAAAACTACTCCAGTTAATCCCCCAACAGTAAGTAGAAAAATAAATCCAAATCTTCATATTATTTGAGGGGAATAATTTAATTGTGTTCCATGAATACTAATCAACTAAAAATTTTAATTCCAGTTGGAACTGCAATAATTATTGTAGCTGATGTAAAATAAGCTCGTGTATCTACATCTATTCCAAGAGTAAATATATGCTCAAAGTACAGATCCTAGCTATCCATTTGCTAGTATAGCATAAATTATTCCAATAGTTCCAAAGGTGTCTTTTTTTCCTAATTCTTGAGCAACAATATGCGAAATTATTCCAAATCCTGGTAAAATTAAAATATATACTTCTGGGTGACCAAAAAATCAAAATAAATGTTGATATAAAACAGGATCACCTCCTCCCGCAGGATCAAAAAATGATGAATTTAAATTTCGATCAGTTAAAGGTATAGTAATTGTTCCAGCTAAAACGTAATGATAATAAAAGTAGAATAGCAGTAAGTAAAACTGCTCATACAAATAATGATATTTGATGAAGATTTATTTTAATTGGTCGTATATTAGCAATAGTGGAAATTAAATTTACAGCTCCTAAAATTGATGAAATTGCGGCTAAATGTAATCTAAAAATGGTTAAATCAACTGAAGCTCCACTATGAGCCCAGCTCCTGCTCCTCTTTCAATTGCTCTTCTCATTAAAGAAGTATAATTGAATGCGGAAGAAGTCAAAATCTTATATTATTTATTTGAGGAAATACTATATCTGGAGCTTCTAATATTAATGGGACTAATCAATTACAAAGAAAATTATAACAAATGCATGTGCTGTAACAATAACATTAAAAATTTGATCATTACCAATTAATGGTTCAGGATTTCCTAATTCTGCACGAATTAGAAGTCTTAAAGAAGTTCCAAATATCCCAGATCATGCTCCAAAGATGAAATATAATGTTCCAATATTTTTATGATTTGTAGAAAATAATCATTTATTTAGTAAAATGACCGAGAATAGGTGATACATTGTAAATTTATTTACGGATTAAAACCTTTTACTAAAGTTTTATAGTCAATCATGATTTTAAATTGCAAATTTAAAGGTAGTAAAATTTATTTAAAACTTATTGCTATTATAATTAAATTTGTTGAAAATAAATTTTATTTACATTAAATTAATTTATTGAGTTTTTTTTATTGTTCATTAATAATATAAATTAAATTCAAAATTGATTTTTTTTTGAAAAGCAGTTTAAGGCAAGGCTTAAAGAGATTTTCTGTATTTGTGACTTTGAAGGTTACTAGTTTGATTTAACTTAAATCCTTAATAAAGGTTAAAAGTTAATGTTACAATTGTTAATAAAATTGAATTAATTATTATAATTTTATAACTTATTCTTGGTTTAAGATTAATAATTCAATTTGTTGAATTAGATTTAATTAGATATGTTGATAAAGAAATATTAAGATACACATAAATTATTATTATTGTAAAAATAATTATTATTACTGGTAAACTAATTAAAGATTTTTGAATTATAATTTGAATAGTTAGTCATTTGGGAAAAAAATCCTAAAAATGGTGGAATTCCAGCTAATGATAAAAAGTTAATAATAAATATTATTTTAATAATATGATAAAAATTTAATTTTTGAGTTAATTGATTAATAAAATCAATTTTATTTTCATTTATAATTGAAATTAAATTGATTGTAAGAATTGAGTATATTAAAAAGTAAATTATTCATGTTGTTTGAACATAAATTATTGCAGCAATTATTCATCCTATATGATTAATTGATGAGTAAGCTAAGATTTTTCGTATTCTAATTTGATTAAATGCTATTAATCCTCTTACAATTATTGCTATTAGAATAATAGATAACGATTTGAATTTAATATTTAATATTAACAGGACTGTAGGGGCAATTATCTGTCATGTTAGTATTAATATACAATTTATTTAATCTAATCCTTTAAGAACTTCTGGGAATCAAAAATGGAACGGGGTTATTCCTATTTTTATAAGAAGTCTTGAATTTATAATAATAAGGGTTAATGATTCTTGATTTATTTTTGATGAAAATCTTGAATTTAATATTATTATAATTGAAAATTACTGATGATGCAATGGTTTGTGTAATAAAATATTTAACTGAAGATGCAGATGAAAGTTTATTCCGGAGGACGGGAAATTTTTCATTTCGATTAGACTTGAACGAAGGATGTACTGTGAAACAATTTGGCAAGATAAAAGTGTTACAAGTCGCCATCAAGCAGTCCAAGAGCGTTGGTCAGCTGGAATAAATCCACCATCCGGCAAAGATCGACGACGACTAATTATTACACATGTAGGTAGCTCTAATGGATTCTTAAATAATGGTTTACTTGTGTGTTAGTTTAAGCACACAGGGGAATCACGAAGATACGAACGCTGATGTTTTTGAAGAATATTTTGAACAAATGATAGCAAACATTCCACGGGGGGCTGTATTTGTTCTGGATAATGCAAGTTACCATTTTAGGTAAGTCTAACGCTTACCAACAACTGCATGGAAAAAGGAGACATTGCCAAATGGTTAACATCAAAACATATACACATGAAGAAACTATACTCAAACGAGAGCTTTTAGCTACAGCAAATCAGCACTACCAACAGATTGTTAACATATTATTGATGAACTCTGTGCTTCTCTCGAGATTACCATTATGGTTTGGGCTCAAGTAAAAAGTGAAGTGGGTCTTAACAATACGACTTATAAATTAAGTGAGGTGCGATAGCTTTTAATGCAAGCCATAGAGAATGTCAATGCAGAAAAGTGGAAACATTGTGTTGATCAGGGAATTAAAGAGGAACAGCGTATGTGGGAACTTGATGTGATAATGAGAGAAACTATAAAACTCGTTATAATATCCGTAGGACAAGATGACAGCTATTCCGAATGGGATGAGGATGATAAAGGCTGATTGTTAGTTACATATCGCATTTGTTTCCAAAACCTACCTTTATGACAATATTAAATGTAAAGAAGTTAATGTAAACTACATTTATAACTATTGCATATTACTCAAAACATCAGCATTTTGAAATATCCACAACTAAAATAAATGTTTAATACTTTCATGCCTTTCAATTGTTGGATAATTACTCTACAATTTTTAATACAATGAAATCCCAACCGCACGTCTATGAGTTGTCTGATCTTCGGGCTTAAGTCGAATTTTAAAGGGCTGTCTTTTGTTTGCCGTTTACCTGCACCGTCTTTATTGAACACAATATTTTTCAAGCGGCACATTTACGGCATCTTCATTAAACTCTCCTCTGATTTTCTACTGATTTCTGTTTGCCGCTTCGATGCAACAAAAGCGATAGTATTTCATTAATAACATGACTTATCGCTCTCTGATATTCTAACATTGAAAAATTGAAATGCCTGCACTCTACCTATATCCAATTTGCAACCATTTCTTGTTTTTGTACTCTAGTACTATTTATATCATATTTAAAACTAAATTTTGCAGAAGTTTTAAAAGCTAACACCTATAAATCTAAATGCAAATAAACACTGAAAAGAGAGGTATGAAAATAAATACGGAAATTCCAGATAATGAACTGCAGAAAATTGATGTTGCGAAGTTACGATAAATAAACCAGTAAAGAACGGCAGAATGTGGAAGAATAGAAAGCATCGCGTAACATATTTATTATAACTAAGGAGATTAAATTATCATGTGGCACGAATACACTCTCACACAATTATTGACAATCTCAAAGACCATTTAAATAATAATAACATTCCAAATGCTACGCTTGAACAACTAATTTCAAAATACCAAGAGTTATGTTCTTCCTTCAGGGTCGCCATCTTGCCTGAACATCAAGATTAGATTTGGATGCCGACTACTTGGCCAATCGGAGTAAGTGTGAATTATTTTTTTTTGGAATATTAAAAAACAGAAACAAGGTGATTAAAATTTAATCTATTGCATCTAAATATACAGTGTTTGCGTAATAAATTTAATTTTCTAGAAGAATTTTTGGACGATAAAGTGTATGACGTTGTTGCTGTTAGCGACGACACATTGGTTGTTGGAACATGAATTGAGCAAGTTAATCTTCAGCATATTACAGGTCTAAGACAATACATACGCGAGCATTAGTAAGGTCATGTAAAAGCTTTAAATCGTTGCTAAAAATTGATAACTTGTCAATTAAAGCTCATTATGAAGTTACTGCGATTTTTTAACAGATTTTAATGTAGCAGTATAGGGGAGACCGTGTGATGTAACACTGAATGATAGTGGTACTCGAACTCCGTTTGTACTAATTTTGTGATGTTACATCTTAATTTCTAGACTTAATGTTAATTAATCCGTTGCCAAATAAATTTTAAGTAAATAATGGTTACCCTGACTCGCCATTATTAACTGGTTACAAGCGCAAATTATTTATTAATTTGCTATTGCTATTAACTGTGATTAAACAATTACAACTCCTTACTGGAAAATTGCTCAATATTTACCTCCATTCAAAAGTATTGGTATACACGTGCCAATTTATATAAATTGTCATCAAACTAATTTCTTTGAAAATTGACTTTTAAAATCGACAACATAACGGTTAATGTATTAAATAGAAATTCTTTTATGCAAGTAACAAAATTGTAATGCGATCGTGTTTTAATATTTATTTTTACTTGAACCCTGACCCTGCATAATAGATAAGATCATTTCCTTGATAGTATTAATTCACTTAGTATGGTTCCCTTTTGTGTTTTAAAATATCTGTTATTGTAAAATGAAAAACAATGAGTAACCTCACTATTATCTTATTTCAATTAACAATTGCACATATCGGTACTTTACGTTAATTGTAAATTGGTATAAGTTGTCTAAAAATTTAATTGACTTGTATAAGGTATGTAAAAAATATTATTGCTACACATAAAAATTTTAATCAAGTCCAACTTTCTTTCGGTTAATGCAGTACAACTATATATTAATAACAAATTGCAATTTAATAACTATTTAATATTAGGACTTGACTAGTTACGTTCAACATTAAAGAAAAAAATATATTTAAGAATGTTCTTACGCTACTATTCCTTATGTCCGGTTCCTTATATCTCTCGTCATCTTTGCTCAGAGATCTTAGAGAAATATTTTTTCCGACAGTACTGCATGGTGCAGCCTGGCAATACCTTATGATTTTCCTTGTCCTTTTCCTTTTCTACGCCACTTTTTGCCTTCTACCTTCTTCTCGGAGTCCCGGCGTTTGTTTAACCCACAACATTAATACAAGTTTTGTGTTCATTTTCAAAGAAGTAGAAAACTTCTTAACTTTTGGCAATTCAAGCCCATGAATGATGTCTTCAATCTTAAATCTTAAATCTGTACACAATATAATTATTCTTTAAAAATCACTTTAATTCATTTACACCCAGTCGTAATTAAATCAAATGCTCAAATTCAAAAGAAATATTACATTAAACCTTTTAAAGGTTACGTTTAAAATTCAATAATCACTGTAAACTTTTGAACGTAATTACTCTACTTCAAATAAACGTAAAAAATATTGAGGTCACTTAATGATCTAATTCTCATGAAAACAAACATTAAAATGTACGTAGTATGATGCTGTACAACATTGGGCTTACACTGAAAAAAAAAACAAAAAGTACTTTAACCTAAAGATATATTGCGAAAACCTAAAGATCTATATATATATATATATATATATATATATATATATATATATATATATAGTATAGTACTAAAAACATCGTCGGCATGTTAGCACACTTGCAACATAAATCACAACATTAATTTCAAATTAGATTACCTAAATTACCTTAAAAGGCTGTGAGACCAGCTGGTGTCAATATTGGCTTTACTAAAATTATTGTAACTCAAAATACCAAAATAACAGAAGATTATGACAAAAATGTTGTGTCCTCTTTGTAACGCATGGCCACATATAATTTCAATACAAATTCGTCAGTATAATAAAAATTAAAAAAAAAACTCAGATAAATTTTACGCAGGCATCAAAAGTTAATTGATACAAAAATCAAACGTGAATATCTAAAGTCAGCGTATTAAAACGTCGTCATATACAACAAAAAAAATATATTACCCAAGAATTGATTACAATTTGTCAACCACTGCAAACAAAATACACAGAAAGTTTACCTTGTTCGAGCAGACCCATTGTTGTACAGACACCTAGACCATCTAGAAAATGGCCTGGACGGCGGCAATATAATCGATGTAGAAACTCGAAGTCCAAATATGACTGAACTCGTAAATACGTTTTGATTGATCTTACAGTAGGTTGTACGTTACAATATTAATTAAACTTCCATGAACTTTGATTACTTTACTCTACTATGTACACATCTATTAAACGAAACCATATTTACACGAAACTTCACAAACGTTATATTTACAGCAGTTTGTATTATTTCTTCGAAGTCGCCAGTATACACGAAAGTTATCATTTAACCCAGCAACTTGTTAAAATAATCTGTACAACCAATATGCGTCAACTCCGGTCCATAGAACAGAGGCTTAAGCACTTAAGAAAACACGAAAACCACTTATTTCTACGTCCAAATATGTCATCATGACAAAACGATATACAACCACAAAATAACTGTGGTGAACTGACTTGTGAACAAACTATTACAACACAACCGTTCAATGCAGCTGAATGTATCTCACATCCAAGGTGATGGTGATGATTCGCAGAAGAGCGATGAGGTAGAGGGGAAGGATGAGTCTCAAAAACATGATGATGATAGCGATGAATCACGGTTCAAGAAGAAGAAGACCGATAAAGGATGTGATTAAATAAATGATGTATTGTTGTTTATAATAATAATAATAATATTTTTTCAAACGCTAAGCTTTCCTTCAATTTTGTTAATAAATTTGTTTTTCATAACGGTGTTTGAACCTGCACCAATAATGCTGCAGTTAATGCGCAAGGGCGGTTTGATGGGCAGCTACAATAAGTGTGAGATTGGCTTTCTTTTGCACTCTGTGCGTTCAATCATACTGCTATTTTTTGAATTGAGAGGTGATTTTGTATGATTAAGTTAAATCAGTTTGGTATTTAATTGATTTTATTTGATTAACTGATTTATATGTTTGAGAAAGAGACGAGGGACAGACGAACACTATCAACTTTTACTACAGAAAACATTCATTAGCCTTCACACCACTATATTGCACCACAAACAACCCTACTTAGTCCTAGATATACCACTAGGTAGCGCCGCCTCTATTACAGGAAATATTCGCTAGTTTAAAAATATACCACTAGA
Organism: Vesta saturnalis; assembly: GCA_036346205.1. Classification (NCBI taxonomy): domain Eukaryota; kingdom Metazoa; phylum Arthropoda; class Insecta; order Coleoptera; family Lampyridae; genus Vesta; species Vesta saturnalis. The sequence goes on along the minus strand of JARFJB010000209.1, from coordinate 815,032 downwards.
TGGTGCCACAAACAAAACCCTGATTAGTCCTAGAAATATAACGCTAGATGGTGCCATCTTTATTACAGAAAATATTCATTAGGCCATACACAACTAGATGACGAAACAAATTCAAATTTCCCACGACAGGAGGGCGCAGGCCGTAAGACACTTTCTTATGTTATGTCTTATAAGCTAACAATAGGTCCCTTATTAGAATACAAGTTCAAAATTCTTGCAATAAGTAATCAAAATGTAAGCACTTAAATACAAATCCATATTCAAATTTCCCGCCAAGGGGCCAGGGGCTAAGACCCGAAAGTAAGTAAGTTGCGAAGCCCTATGTCTGTCTTATAAGTTAGCATTAGGCCTCATTATTATAATACAAGTTCAAATTTCCCCTCATAGATGGCGTCACAAATAAATTCAAATTTTTGATCGAGGGCCTGAAAGTAAGTTGCTAAGTCCTACATCTGTTTTACAAGTTAGCATTATACCCCTTATTATAATAAAGATTCATATTTCCAGCCATAACCTGCAGAGATTTAAATACAAATACAAATTCAAATTTTCCGCCATTGGACAAGGGACAAAACCCCGAGATCAAGTTGCGCAGCCCTACACCTGTCTTATAAGTTAGCATTAGGCTCATTATTATTATAATACAAATTCAAATTTTCCGACAAGGGTACCACGACATACACGAAGGCCTACGAACAAGTTGCGAAGTTTTACCTATATGAGATATGATATCGCAAAGATCTGCCGGTCATAACTCAAAATATTTCCGTAACTACACTCTAATATTTTCCCTAGCGGCATATTTATAAATCTAAAAAGCCCTTTTTCGACAGTTCATCCGAGACAGAACCTGTATGTAGTCGTCTTATGTGATACCATGGCAGGCCCTTACCGGTAAAAATTCAAAGATTAAAAGACGTCGGTATACTTAATTTGATTATAACCCTTTTTTTTGACAGAGATAATTCAGCTAAGATAGAGCTTGTGTGCTGTATACAGGCAAAATCTAGCTTAAAGAATAAGAAGACACAAACCATTTTTTCGGCGTGTACACCACTATATTGAAGATGCTGTCTTGTGTGTATTAGAAAACATGCTACTGACCCGGAGTTGGATAAAGAAAAGTGCATGCGGTACAGCTTCAGGGGCGAAGAAGAATTGAAAGCCTATGTAGTATTTCAAGGTAGCGGGGGAAATTTAGCTAATTTTTTTTAAGAATAATCCCATATCTGTGTAGTACTAATGGTAAAATAAAATATTAGACTTAGCCCTTGCGTGTATTTAAAGTACAATTACTAACGGTTGAACATTATTATGAAGCAGCATCAGGGTATTAGATGTTTTTACTAGTTAATAAGCTACAATCGCTCAAGATGAAGCGGATGAAGAAAATCATTATTATTGCACCTAATGTTTTTTACAACAGCAAATTTTTTAAATAATTTGTAAACACATTGATTAACACGACGCAACTTTCCAATCATTATGAAGTTGTATGTCTGTTAAATAACACAATGCATTCCATAAAAGTAGTTTTATCATATAGGTGAAATATTTTAAATCTATGTTGTAAATAACCATCGTTTTTGAATGTAAATTTATGAGTACAGTATAAATGCTAAATACGAGTTGCAGTAATCAGGTTTTGTGTGTTACTTTCTAAATTAGATAATGATGGGAAAGCAATAGCCAGATTATATCCAACCATTCATAAGTAGAAAACGTGTTTAGTGAGGCTACATGCGGATACGTTGTATAAAAAAAATATTTCAGTTCAACATATGGTTATTATCAGAACAGTTGAAAGAAAAACACATCTGAAGGTATGCGTATTATCTTTTAATATATATTTTACTTGATATTGCTAATAAAAATGTCGATAAAGATTTTTGAATGTATTATTACTCTTATAGGATGACGTCATAAAATCAGATCTACAATAGCTGGTACGTATTCGTGGACCTTAAACTTGCAGTTATTGATTCGTGTATAATAATAAACCATTAAAGCCTTTTGTCTTTTATATCCATTATATCAATTTGATATTTTTAAAACATATTAATTGAATTTAACTCTGTTTTATATATATATATATATATATATATATATATATATATGTAATTATTACTTTCCAGTCCTTTTAATGAGGTTTTTATAACTGTTAATGAACGCGTTTCTACAAAACAATTTTGTATGTGTCTAATTGAACATGCAAATAAATTAGACATAATTTTTCGAATGTATAGGTGGTGACTGTTTAGAAAGAGAATCTGCCTATATAAAAATCACCATTAGCACCATTAGGGGAGAAATTATTTATTATTTCACGTAATATTTAATTTAGACTTTAATGTATTCAGTTTTGAACTGTAAGCTGGTTTCCGCAAACTGTAAGACATGGTTTATTGATTTCGGTTGATTGATTGACATTGATCTGATTGATTTGATCGAGCATGATTTGTTTGAGATTGATTGATTAATTAATTAATTGATTTGCTTGTGTATCAGAAAGAACCGAAAGAGAGAGAAAGAAACGGACAAACGAGAGAGAAGGAGAAAACGTTCATTGGTCTATATGCCACTAGATGGCGCTAAAAATCAATTTTAACTCAAAGGGGGCCAGGCTCAGACCTCAGACCCTGATACAAGTCCTGTCTTACAAGGCTAGGGCCACCTTATTAGAATACAAATGTCTTATGACAGGGGCCAAGCCCTACAAGTGTAAGATTGGGTTAGAATCCACATACAATTGCACCAAGGGGGCCACGATAGGGGTCAATGCCCAAGAGATAGTTTCTGCATATATATATATATATATATATATATATATATATATATATATATATATATATATATATATATATATATATATAAGGTTAGGGCCTCATACCATTACCAACCACGGGGGCGCGACAGGGGGGGAAGGCCCGAGAACAAGTTTTGAAGACCTACATGGTAGCTCCTATACTTGTCTTACAAGAACCTCTTTATTATTAAAAACAATTTCAAATTTTCCGCGCAGGACCAGGTCCCAGTGATAGTTCCTACACCTGTCTTACAAGAACCTCTTTATTACTAAAATGCATTTTCAAATTTCCCACCATAACCAATCAGAATGCAGAAACTTAGTCCTCCAATCAGCTAAAAGTGGGGCGTGGCCTAACCTTACACCCTCCAATAGAACACTGCATGTGTGCGCAATTGCCTAACCTCCAAGGGGTATACAGTCAAAAAGGCTCTTTATACAACCAAATTAGGGGCTCAACTCTGCCCAAGGGTTGAAAGTGGCCCCCGAACAGAAGCCGACCTCACCCTCCAAATATACGCCTCCCACGTGGGCGAGTACAAAAAGTGGTGGGAAAGGTGTCCCAAGAGGCGGGGCTTGTGACGTAAAAAAAGTGGAGGGGAGGGTGCCCGTGTACTACTTGCAGGTTATACTAAAAAAATATACTTAATTGCATTACGATCCTATAACGCCTGTTTATCAAACCAATCGGTTTAAGTAACCACCGTCATGACAAAACAATAAACTGAACCAGTAAAAAATTGCAGTAACAACATGCATTTGATCTAGGCGTTGAGTAATTTCATTCAACGATCTAGGGGAACACTAATAAACATTTCTTTCGTTTATAATTATTGTACTGTGTATGTTTTACGAAACATTTTCTATTCCATTTTTTAAATTGAGGGTGGGCTTTCATTTTTTACAAAGTAACTGGTCTTAGAACTATTTTCTTTACCAAACTCTTAACTATATTTCTTATATTTTAAACATAAATATACGAATAAATTCGAAATATTTAAATTTAGAATTATGTACTTTTTGGATTCTCTCTATCATACTTCGTTAGACAATTGTGGTGAATTTACAAAGGATAAGAAGATAAAATATAATCTTGACAATTAGAACTTTGCGAGTAAACTGAAAGTAGAATATCGCAGTAACACACAAGTTTCAATAATAGTTTAACTTATGCAAAGTAAAAAAACTATTGTAAATACAGATGTAGTGTAATGCAAGCACAGCAGAACGCATTGAAGTTTGCATTTATGCAAAAGGCTAAACTTTAGAATCTCTAGAGTTTAAGCCAAAGTACAATCAATATTCATTTGCTACAATACTCACTGTCTATTAGTACGACTTTATAATATGCCCAAGTAGAATTTTGCTCAATTTCCAAAAATTGAATTTGGAATTCTTAGAATTATAACATAAATAAAAGACTATTAATTCAGTTCTTCCTTTATGAAATTTGCATACAAATCCTGAATTTATTATTATACAAGCACTTGTGGAATTGTGAATAGGTTGCTATATTTGTGATACCGGTGACCTTTGAAATTGTTAGCATATACATAATTGTAAGTTGCCACATTGTTAACAACTGCCCTGTAAATTAAGTTTCACGCGTGCCGCAACTTCAACCAGAATCGTGATTATTAGTAATATAAATGCAATAATTACATTTCTTTTGAATTCTAAAGTAACCTACTACACTGAAATTGAAAAGTTTTGATAACACGTTAAACATAATATAACCGGCACAACCCTAGCGATCTATTTAATTCAATGATTTTTTTAATTTTAAGTTTAAGTTCAAGTTTTACGGGCTATTATTAAAATTAGATATATAAAACTTTATGTCGTTCAAATCAGAAAAAAATAAGGAATTTAATCAGCTAACTTTCGCTTATGGTTGTTATTTAAAAAAGGGTTAGTTAGGGTTATAACACTTATAACTGAAAAAGCAGTGATTAAAATTTTTTTTAATTAATCGAAAAATTATCTATTAAAAACCTCTTCAAGATTTTTCTGTATTTTTTAATAAGTAACGAGCCATCGTTGATTGCTGGGTTCTAAATCTTCATGTAATTCTGCCAAACTTTACTAATTCAACTTTGTATCTCTTATAACAACAAAGTTACCCTCTGGTCTCCAAAAAACCGTTTGTTGGAAAACGAGCTTTCAGCAAATTCTCATTTTCCATCCTCAGGTTGGTAACTGTCTGCTCCTGCTTCGAGGTACTCGAACTGAACTAATTTCCGTTGTGTGCTGCTGCGCATGTACCCTATTGCTTTTACTCACTGCTTTGATTGCTTTCATTGCTTTCACTGCTTTCACTGCTTCCACTGCTTTCACTGCTTTCACTGCGTTCACTGCTTTCACTGCTTTCACTGCTTTTACTGCTTTCACTGCTTTCACTGATTTCACTGCTTTCACTGCTTTCACTGCTTTCACTGCTTTCACTGCTTTCACTACTTTCACTGCTTTCACTGCTTTCACTGCTTTCACTGCTTTCACTGCTTTCACTGCTTTCAGTACCTAGTAGGTGTTCTAAACTAGACTAAAGCTTTTCCGGCATGCCGTATGGTCACTTTGAATTTTTCATCCAGCGTAACTGTATTGCGACTTTTGACTGTTTGTCGGCACGCCTGTAACCGCCTTTCGGAATGAGACCGACTGTGTTCTCTTTTAGGAAAAGTCTGCGAAATACTTTATTGCAGGCGCTAGCAATTGTGGTTGACTGCTCAAACGAAGCGACTTTATTTTGAGCCGTGAAGGTCAACCAGTAACTAATGCAACCTTTAACGAGAATCCTAACATACATCAAGCAATACTTCACGATCTCTTCACCCATCTTAAAAGCATTATTCCTTTGGGTCTCATCCGCGTGTCAATCTAAAAATTTTTTCCTATCTTCCACCGACATCTGATCTGCACTATAATATTCTAGGGGTGGCAAAGGAAATTCTGATTTGCGGATGTATTGAAGAGAAATGGTAAATATCCCTTGGACTCAGGAAAATTGAAAAGGAAATGCCCAGAGTGGTGAGGGGAATGTCAATAAATCTGATATCGTCGCAATGAATGGAAATTAGTTTTAGACTTGGGATGACTTTTGATCTACATCGTCTATTATTAGCTAGCATGTATCTAAGCACAAAACATCCATCGTACCCCTTCATGTTATGTGCAATGCATGTAACTCTAAATTTTCGCGCTTTCTCGGCTACATATGGCAGAAACGATTCAATAGGATCTTCCTTGAAAATGTGTACTCTTTCGCTACTATCGGGCATCGCTCATCCAGATAGTCAGTGTATTGGATACAAACGGAGCCAACATTCGTAGCCACACAGATTTGGCTCTTGCAGGAATCTATCATTCGTCCCCTCACACACCATTCCCTGCATGCATTCCAAATCGTAAAAGATAAACATAGAAGCTTGACCTTCACCAGTGTCATCTCGAGCTTTGTTAATGGGCATATAGCAAAGATGTCTAATAGGTTTCTGGTTCATGCACGCCAAGCAATAGCTGTAACCGTATTTATGCTTACCCTTTACTTCAATGGTTTTGAGACATTTCAAACATCTACGTAATTTTTCACACAGCTAGTTCTTGTGTTTTCTAACACATTCTGGCCCATAAAAATCCCTCTTGCAATCATTTCAAACAATCTTCGGATTTTAAATGAAACATGGTGGTTTTTGATAACAGTAAATACACTAGTACAGAATTTGTCGTGCCGTTCTTTGTTATTACAACGTTTCCTACACTGTTCGCAGTAATAACCGCAGGTAAACGCAGAAGTGAGGCTGGTAATGACATTACAGTGTTCGTCTTCGAGTATTAAATTTAAAACTACTCTACCCGGTTCCCTGGGACGCTCAAAGTAAACCGAGTCTCCTATTCGCGAATTATAAACTACAATGGTATATGAAGTTAAATGATTGAATATGCTGGTAACTACCGACTAAGGTCTACACCGCTGTTTTGGCAAAGTTGCATAGCTCGCTCTTGAAGTAAAGGCCAACCAATTTCCATACCATGACACATTGCATCGTTATTTCTAAACGCTATTGCTAAGATTAGGGCACGAGCTAAACAATTATTTTCGTTGATTGTTGTTGGTACAACAATAATACCCTGCCTTTTGGCTTTACAAATCTCTGCAAATTTTAAACCAGTCAATTTTTTGCGTCCATAGTCAACAGGTACAGTCACTCTATCCAGATTTAAAACTAACAAGTCACTCCAGAAAAAGCTAGCATTTCTCTACGTTACCTTTTCCGGTAACGACATTATAACCCTCACCAACAACTAATCCACTCTTCTAAATGACACGCCAATTGGTTTGTGTGAGAAATTTGGATTCCTTAATGTGATACCGGCACGGTCTGATGGACTCGCATCCTTCACAATGTATGTATACAGTTCCTGGAATGCACTCTGTACAAAATATGTATTAGAAAGATAACATTTATGAAGCGGTATATTTTTACCTGCAGCCAAGTTAAGGAATTATCCCTGCATGTCTCGTCATTAAAGGTAAATCGCAGTGATTTACATGTGGTGTTGAATGTTTTTATAAATTTATTGTTTGATTCACCAATTATATTAATACGATTGAACCCTATTTGGGTAGAGGATGGCCCAGCCTCTTGTTGTTGGCCTGGGTTGACAGGCTTTGGCCCGATTGGTCTTGCTGCAACACTAAGCGAAACAATATAAAATTAAGACATACCGTATCTTAGTCAAACTTTCCGCTGCGGAAGATTCCAGCATCTCTTCATCATCATCATAAACAAACACTTCCTCCATATTTACTTAAGCGTGGCTTTAAAAAATAATAATTAAAACTTAAGAATAAAACAGATATATACTTAAAATCCACCAGCCCTCCGTGCAGCCTCCGCAATTTCAGTATAAAGCTCTATCGCATCGATAGTGCCATTTTCACACGTCTTCGGCTAACACGAAACGATCCCAAAATTTGATTAACATTTAAAAATTCCATAACGATGATAACGTGATGTTCTTAAAAACAGACCTAATTAACTAATCAAATGTACGTATTTATAGTATCTCTGCAAGACCAAATTATAGCACTGAAAATTCACACGGCCAACTCCAGGGCCAGGTGCATGGCTAATTTCAAGACCAGTTAAAGGTGACTTTTTCTCAAGGTGAAATCGTTTTACAAAGATTCCCAAGACCGAATTACATTACATTTAAACCATGTTTTGTAAAGCAAGCTAATTAGGTAACTTTATTACTCATTTATATGCATATTGTTGAAAGTGACTTTTTCTCAAGGTAAAATAAGTATGTTGTTGTAAATTCGTATACAGGTTAAGATCGCAACCTGCAAATGGAACTGAAAAGAAATGTAATAATTTTAATAACTATGCAATCTCTTTTATAATAAATGCGTTACGAAAAAATAAACCACATTGTAAAAACAAAAACATTTATCCCCGGCAGAATGATTAAATTTTATGTTAGATAGACATAAACGCTAGCTTTCAAAAAATACCAAGTCCATCTGCTTCTATCAATAATACGGTTTAATCATTTTCATTCATATTTAATTTTTAGTCTTACACTACCTGTAATAATAATTTTAATATACATAAAATACATGTCAACCTAAAAAATACCAAGTCCATCTGCTTGTATAAAATATCAATAATACGATTTAATCATTTTCATTGATATTTAATTTTTAGACTTAGGACATCTATGCATGCCTTACGAGAGTAGGGTCTCTTATTAGAATACAATTTTTTAGACAGGGGGCGAAGCCCAAGAACAACTTCCTGTCGTACAAAACTAGGATCTTTTGTTAGAATACAAATCACCAGCACAAGGCCAACTCCGTGATCAACCCCGAGGTCGATCTCAAGGTCAAAATACGCACACGTGGTCGAGTACAAAAAATGAGCTGGGAACAGATTGAGTCTATGACACCAGAAAAAATGGCGAATAAGGAGTCCCAAGGGGCGGGGTTTGTGACGTCACAAAAATAACATGGCGGCCAACGTACTCTAGAAACCACAGCCATCTTTTTTGTAACTTATAATTTTGGACTTTCAATCCGATAGAAAGTCAGCGAGGGCGAGGTTTCGCTAGTAATTGTTTTAAATAACGTACGGAGATAATTGCTTACTTTAAATGTACATAACCTTCAGGACACTAGACCAGGTTTAATCGTCACATCGCATGGTGCAAAGACAGGGAAAATATGTATTTACTATACCATCATAGGTTTCTTGTATTGATCATATTCTATTATATAGAACATAATTAAGTTTAAGATGTAAGGCTATTTGTGTGCTACATAAATGGAAAGCGCACTATCCATACCGTGTGAATTAATTCCTTCAGAAGTATCCCTAAAAAACAATTGAATATTTCCCCAGTAGCTACTTATTAAGAAGGATATTACTTTACAAGAAAAAGTGCTACTTTCCTGACTTGCAGCGAAGCAAACACTGAAATCACACATCCGGATTGGTTGTGGAGAATGTGAAGATTAAACAAAAATATGTTTAGATTTCCAAATGATACTGATGTATTAAATGAGCAGTAAGTGATTCTTAGTTGTTCACATACTTTTAAATAAACGTAATTGGAAAGAGGAGTATAATTATCTGAAGTTCCGTTTTCAAATGCCATTAAACACGTTATTAATGTTAATGTTAATTATCTTTGTTGGGTTTTTTTAAATCGTATATTTAAATTATACAAAATTTGCAGCTTTCGACAACAATTACCGTCATTAGTGGCAATGACAGATTTATAAATTAAAGTGTCAAACTCGTAGTTATTATATTGTAGTTACCATACATAGTTAGATCAAATGAAATTAAACCATTTTGAAAATGACAATAGGTGATCATGCTTTAAATATTTTAAATCATAACATTCATTCTGGTAATATGGAAATTTTATCAAGGTATACTAATTATTACGCTCGTTTACAACGAGAAGTCATTAAGATATATGAACATCCAAATAAGTTCAACAGGCAAGAAGATTAAATAGTATCGGTCCCTTGTAATTAACAAAAGCCAGAACGACACGTCTTAATTTTAACTTTGGTGTGTTTTACTTAGATTTATCAGTTAAATGTGTGGTTATCACAGCATTACAATGATTCTAAATATACCGTTACAATTGTATACATTCTGTTTTTAACGTATCAGAACAATTACAGTCTAAGTGGTAACGGGAAGTTATAAATGCTTTTTAGGATTTGCTATGATTTGATTAAATCTTTAACTGGTATGCCAAAAGTTTATCATTACCGACATCATACTATGACTGAATTTTGTTAACTTTGTATTTTGGTTGCGGTATTTTTCATTGTTAGCCTTCGTCCGTTAGAGGGTGTTCAGGAATGTCTAATAATATTTAATCTATTAAAGATATGTTACTACAATAAAATAGTACTAATGGTAGGGTTTTATATACATTGCCTAATTGTTATAGTAGGCTCATTCCTTGCGTTTTCATATTTAATAAATTTGTTTGAGACTTTAATTAATTTCTCAATCTGTCATTACTACAATCGACGATAACCGTAAAAGTTATGAAAATGTATAGGATGTTGTATAATTTTTCAAATACACGATTTTAAAAAACCAAAAAACAAGCCCTTATAATAATTATCAATTTAAATCATGAAACTTTATATTTTCATAAAGTGATTGCCCAGAAAGATAGCCCTTTCCTTTATTTTTTCTATAAAAAAAGACAAAACACAATTCAGATTATTTTTTACTCATTCTAATAATTTATAGTGTGGCTTATATGCAGGTATTAAGTTAGTTTTGGAATGTCAAATATGTTGTAAATTTGCCTAAACGCTTGTCATTTATATATTAATTCCGAGCTTAAATGTGTATAAAACCATTAAATCTAATTGCAAATTTCATTAGATCTTGACATTTTTATCTTATGTGTGGTTTTGCATCATCTATAAAGTTTACCTAAGCAGTTTACATAATTAATTAATCCAATTAGAGAGAATTGTTAGCGACAATTAATTTCCTTGATAAAAGCCGTGTACTTCGTATACCATGTATAAAATTACAGGTTTAGAATATGCAAATTTTTCTATAAAACTAAAATGTAACTTAAATAGTTCCATGTTGTGGTTGTGAATTTGAAACATATTCCGTATGGTGAAAAGTCTCAGTTCAGGGCTTCTTGCCAGCGTTATGTTGCATTAACACGGTGTATGTAGACAATTTCATTTAACATTGAACAACTCCTATGCTCATTAAATATATGCACCACACACACATCATTTGATTATTAGCTCTGTGAACTATTACCATGATTTTATTATTGTTAAAATGTATTATAATAACTTGTCTTTATGTTCCGAGGCTATAATTGATTGCTATCTTTGTAAAGATATTGACGTGCTATTAAAGCACGTAATCATTTAATATGTATGTTCGGTTGCATAAATTTAGGCATCCCTTATTTTGTAGCACTAATGTATTAAATACAATATAATTGTACAATTTATTTTTTGTAATTATTAATTCCTCTACGTATTTCAATACAACATGTATCATTATCAAGAGAAAATATATAAGAAATGATACGCACACCAAAGCCTGACCATTTCAGTTTGTGTCTACATCTAGACCCACAAATAAAAAAAATAAAACAACAAACTAGTTATGGTAACAAATCATTAATCATTGAAAGTACATTCTATTTATTTTTAATGCTTCCAAAACATATAATTTGTCTTTTTTATTACAAAAATGTAAAAATTTAATGTCTTTTTGTGAAGTCATATGGTGATTATTTACTATTAAGGGTTTGGCATAATTTTATTGGTCTATGTGTTTATATTTGTAACATCTAATGTATTCTTTGTATCTAATTTCAAAGGTCCTAATCGTTTCTCCAATATAAACAGAATTACAGAATGTGCAGTTGAATTTATAAATACCCGACTTCCAAGTGTCGTTAATTGAATCTTTCGCATTAAATAAACATGTAAGAACATTGGTATTAGTTTTGAAAGCTACTTTGTACTTCTTGCTCTTTTGTAATATGTGGGCTATTTTTTCTGATATTTTTGCAAAATATGAAATTGATATGTGTTTATCTTCTGTCGGTTCTTTTTTTTTATGATTGTGGACCTGAAAAGGCTAAATTTGGCCTATCGTGCTAAAGCACTCAGGAACACTTAGGAGGATGGATAGAGGGATAATGAATTGCCAATAGATGCCTATGAACAGCTACCTTAAATTTTCTCATATCATAAGTGAGAGGAAAGCAGGAACTAGGGAGATCATTCCAGAGTTTAGAAGCCGTGTAGAAAAATGTGGATTGCGCCCGTTTGGTACCACAAGTGGAGATTTGTACTGCATACTGATGATGTGAATGAGCGAACCGAGTGTTTCTCGCAAAGATAACCGGAGATGGTATCAAAGAATGTAATTCACCAGCACAATAGCCGTTGTAATAACGATAATACAAAGAAAGAACTGAAACCATCCTTATATGCTCAAGAGACTGTATGTGAGAAGTTAAGGACTGGCCATTTATAAGCCTAATCGCTCTCTTTTGAATACGATCAACGATATCGAGAGCGTATTGGGGAGCACTAACCCAGAGGTGATAATTATATTCCAGATGAGGCCGAATTTGGGCCTTATACAGCAGAAGGAGTTGTCGAGAGGTAAAGTACTGCTTAGATCTGTACAAAAAGCCTATTTTACGAGCAGCTGTTTTGGTAACTGACAGAAGATGGTCAACCCATGAGAGATTTGAAGATAAAGTCATACCCAACAGAGTAATAGAGTCTGAAAACTTAAGAACTGAGCCATTCATACTTACAACAAGAAATGATCTATCTTTTTTGGCGGACACAAGACAACACTGAGTTTTGTTAGCATTAAATTTAACTAGATTATTGCTTGCCCATTCGAGAATACGTTGAATGTCTTTGTTGATTGAATTTGCCATTTCAGCTTTTATTTCTCGATTTGACATAGAAGGTGGATTATCACTATGAGTAGACTGAGACGAACTACAGTGAAGAGTGCTATCGTCAGCAAAGCAATGGATGGGGTTAGTTGTTGAAGAAATAAGGTCATTTACGTACAGCAGAAAAAGTGTAGGCGCTATAACGGATCCCTGTGGTACGTCCGCGTTAATGCTAACTTCTTTTGAAAAAAAGCCATCAACTACGACACGTATTCGTCTTTTATCAAGGAAACTAGAAACCCAGTTGATGCGCGTATCATTTAACCCAAACGAGGTGAGTTTGGCAAGTAAATACTTATGCCAAACTTGGTCAAATGCCTTTGAGATATTTAAAGCGACTACAACTGTTTCACCGGACTGCTCTACTGTATTGTTCCAAACTTGGGTCACATATGAAAGAAGATCACCTGTTGAACGACTTTGGTTCTGTGTTAATTAGGAGTAGAACCAACATCCATAAGGACCAAAATCTGAGTTCATCTCAATTCATCTTAGCACCCGTATTTTGGCCATCTTACTGCCATCTTTACCTTCATTCATCTTCAGCATCCCTAAGCGCCATTCAACTTAATTCATCTTAAAGCATCTCAGTCCATCTTAATTCATCTCAGCAAGTTACGCTATAGTTTTGCTCCATCGTCCAGAATCCGTGCTCAATCTTAATTCATCTTCACATCCTTAATTCATCGTCATTCATCTTAGCATCCTTCATCTTAATCCGTCTTAATGCATCTTAGTTCATCTTAATCTATGTTAATTCATCGTAGCATCCTTAATTCATCTTATGAGTGTGAGAAAATTTTGAAGCCAAATAAAACGATTAGTCAGATCAATCTCAACCAAATCAATCAATCAAATCAAGCTCAATCAAATCAATCAATCAGATCAACCCCAATCAAATCAAATCAATCAATCTCAATCAAACCAATCAAGTAGCTAAGCCAACAATTCTTCATAACCTTTAGGTAACGATTCTCCCACTGTACATACCTAACTCCAATGAGCGACCACTTACTTTGTAGATAAGACTAACCGACACTCAGAGTCGGTACTCTCCCTAAATGTGAGAGCACTGGCGTAAGAAAACAGTGTATCATACGTAAATTAATCTCAATCAAATCAATCTCAATTAAATCAATCAAATCATAGCTTAGAACTTGCAAAACTAGCTTACAATTCAAAAATACTGGTTTGGGTTAACTTATAGCTTGCAAAAACCAACTTTTCAATTCAAAAATACCTGTTTGGTTTAACTTACAGCTTGCAAAAACCAACTTTCAATTCAAAAATAGCGGTTCGATTTAACTTACAGCTTGCACGAACCAACCCTCAATTCAAAAATACCGATTTGGTATAACTACGTCCTAGAAATGTTGGTAGGCATTTTTGAACCACAGCGTATATTTATAACCAAACTTGAAATCTTGCCTCTGTATTATTTTACATACAAGGACTGTCTTATCGGAAATACCTCTGTCAAAAAGGGCCTTAGATTTTGAACACACTAAGTTGTTATTGGAAATGGTCAAAGGCCTAGGGACAAATAAATAAGCTGACTTTCATTTCCAATTTTGCTAATACACTTGCGATTTGAAACTACGCACTATAGGACGCTGTGTTTTATTTTACCAAATAATCATCATCATCATTACACAACCATAATAATTACATCAAGTTGTAGATGTACGGTTTAAGGTACAACAATAGGTTTAGACCGAGGTGAGATGATGGCGATGTTGAATCATAACATTAAAGATTTGTACAAGTAATTAAGTAAAGTAAATAAATTAAGTGATAAGGGTTAAAAACAAAAACATGCACTTACTAGTGCTGTCGTTGTTGATAATCATGTTGAAAGAACGCCTTGACAGGGGGCACATCTGGTTTTTGTCGCTTACAGTCACGGCACATTCACATGCTACGTTTTGTTTATAAATGAACAATATAAAGTACTTAACGGTTTCTAACTTAATTATTTTCTGGATTTCCCAGTTATGTAACTACAATAACAAACTTTCACTATTCAAATACCTCTAGGTTTTTTTTTTGGAAAAACACTAACTATCTAATTACGTGAAAGACAAACAGTTGTATCTGACGTCATCTACTGGAGTATTTTGAAAACAAATGAATGTTTTCTGTAATAGAGGATGATCTTGATTAGCTGTTCTGGCAGGGAATTTGAAATAGTATTATAATAAGGGGGGTTCGTATACTATCTCATAAGACACCGTTAGGACTCTTAAACTTGTCACAGAGTCTTAGCCCTACTGCAGTGGCTTGTATCTTAAGAAAATTCATAAACAGATTTTAAGTACAATCCAATTTTTAAATTGCCAAGTAATATAGAAATAAATTTAAGATGTTGATCTCAAACCAGGTTCTATCAAAGCATCTTGGTTATAGTGG
This sequence comes from Vesta saturnalis, assembly GCA_036346205.1. Taxonomy (NCBI): domain Eukaryota; kingdom Metazoa; phylum Arthropoda; class Insecta; order Coleoptera; family Lampyridae; genus Vesta; species Vesta saturnalis. The sequence continues at coordinate 799,815 of JARFJB010000209.1, read as the reverse complement.
CAAGATTTAACAATTCATCTTTAAGATATTGATTTGAGAATATTTAAATGAAAACATAAACATAGTTTTGATATTAAAAAATCCGGAGCTAACGGGTAGAATGTAATGTTGTCCATGCATGATTTCAAGTTTGGTTATAAATATATGCTATGTTTCAAAAATGTTTATTAAACCAAATAGGTATTTTTGAATTGAAAGTTGGTTCTGCAAGCTGTACTTTAAGCTATCTTTGAAATAACAGTTCGTTTTTGCAAACTGTAAGTTAAATTGAACCACTATTTTTGAATTGAAAGTTGGTTTTTGCAAGCTGTAAGTTAAAGCAAACATAGTTTTAGTTTTAGTGCTTGTTGGTTCTTGTATAAAATAGGTTGTTTCTCTAAATCTGTAAAGCACGTGTTACAGTTTTCTAAGCTGCGTCACATCTTTTTGACATTTTATGGTACGATCTCTAGTTAAAATTTCTAAATTTTCGTTAATAATATGTAAGGTTAAAGAATATAAATTCCCTTATTTGGTCATGTTATATTTAAATCTGAACTTAGGACTTTTTAATACAAGTGTAAAACGCTTCATCAGTGTTAAATGAAATTCACTATTTAGGTAAAACGAAGATGTTACAATGCATTCCTCGTTGTTATATGACGTTAGTTGAAGGATGCGTATTTTTAATTTACTCACATTTCCGCTTACGAAATGTATCGATAAGGAATTTATTTCTTAAATCTACGAAGCAAAATAGGACAGAAGGAAAATTAAGAACCGTTAACGGTCAAAGGAACAGTATTATCTCATTTATAAATCTATCGCAAGGAATGCAGGTTATGTTTGTTCCTGTGTTAACGAGGCGTTAATTTTATGTGTGGAGTGAAAAATAAATTTACCACTTTTGTCCCGTTGAAAAATTTATTCGTTTTTTGAAATTTGTTTATTTTGGAATTTACGCGTTTCGTGCAAAAGACACCATGGTCAGTGGCGTCCCTAGTGAAGGGGGCAGTTTCCCTACCCGCCTTTTGTCTGTTTGATTTTTTACAGCTTTAACTTTTTAAGAAAAACACATACATTTTTTTTATAGGCGATAGAAAAGTAAGCTAGCTAAATTTAAAGCAAAGAAAGACATTGCTTTTTCATTATTTACAACGCCTTCCGCGTTAAATAAACAAACCCTTATTTATAAAATATCATTATACTGCGCCTAAAAATCATGAATCATGTATTTGACCGAGCTGGTAGTGTAGTGGTGACACGATCTGCTTAGCATTTGGGAGGTAATGGGTTCGATTCCCGTTCCCGTTACTATCTACCTTGTATGAGGTTTTTTCAGGGGGTTTTACTCATACACATGTAGCGGCATGGTATGTATGTATGCTGGGAATCCATGATTATGGCTGAAGGAGCTCGGAAAGCTCGGGCAGCCCGCCCTCCCTCTTGGGGAGGGAATGAAATACGTGGCCTTTTCCTTACTTTCCTTTCCTGCAAGTTGACATGTTTTATTAACACTAGAAATACGGCATAATTTATTTACCTATAAGTACGATACCGGTCAAATTGACCGTAGTTTAGAATTACATTGTAAAGGAAAAATAATAAACCCAAAATTTTTTATTTTGAAGTTACTAATGCAGAATGAGTATTTAAATGCACCCTGAACATATAATTTTTTTAGTTATAATGCCAATGCATTTCCCACATACTACTTTTTTCACAGATTTTGAAATTGGTATTTGATTTATTGGCACATTTTTTAGTTTGGCATTGCCTTCGCTTGTTGGTTGTTTGCGACCCATCTTGTTGATATGTAGTGGATTTTCGTGTACTCCTGAGTTCATCGGCGAGTTTCAAAATATATTTTCGACGACTTATCTTATCGTTAGTACATAAATTGTAAATTATCCATGAATTTACTGCTTTTAAATCAAATATGTTAACAAGTACTTGTAAAGGCCACCTCCTGGAAAACGATTTGGTTGTATAATTCTTTGCCATTTCGTCCAAAACATCTACCCCATATTTAGTATTATAGAATTTTACGGTTTCTGGTAGTTTCTTCCGTCCCTCATCAATCGTCGGAAATTTATGGATACTACTGAGAATGCACAAATTTTTCGCTTGATAACTTAATAGAGAAATATCGCCACATACACAAAATTTTATAGAATACAAATCATCTCTCGATCGTTTTATAGCACGTGGTAAAAATCTACTGCGTCGGTTCATAGTTCCAACTAGTTAGTGCCTTTTGCAAACTTTTGGCCAAATTGAGAGATGTAAAAAAAGTTATCTATAGTTACATTCTTCCCCTTTTTTAGAAACAGTTTTATTAATTTCGTCACAATGTTCAGATAATGTCAAACTAGTTGGTCTTGAATCGTTTCTTGCCCAAGTAAGGAAATTCATTCAACATATATTTTGTTTCAACGTCAGCTGCAATTCAAAGCTTTGTGCCAAATTTATCGTGTTTATTACTCATATATTGAATGAATGGCCTTTGTAGAAAATAGGTTTTCATCAATTGTAATGCTTGCTCCCGGTTTATAGCACATAATACAGGTACTCACAAATTTATTCCATACTTCAGATACTGCATGAAACATCAGATTTTTGACGATCTCGACGAATTGATTTTAAGTCGAATCGAATAAATCGCTGTATTTGGATGAATTTATCTCTGGACATTGTATCACAAAATAAATTAGGCCCCCATGTTTTGTTCCACAATTGATTTACTGGAATGCTTTTAGCACCATAGATCCCACGAGCGTACAAACAAAATATAAACGCGTCTAATGCTTCCAAGGTAGTTGTCCATGGACTGCCACCAAATTTTCTACTTGCTCCAGCTTCACTACAATTCTTAATATAACGCATCATGGAATTGTCAACAAAAAGCCTCCAAGAACTTGCACAAGTATTGTCAACGTTTCGTTTAGCATATCCGGTTGGCCCAGCTTCTTCTCTAAGTATGTTATGACGAGATATACGTCCACATCCGTTATTCAAATCACCATTTAGTGCCCTCATCTGCATTATATTCTACACTAATGTTTGTTGTTCCCGGAAAACTGGATAAATGCTCATCCCTGTCACCACCACTATTGGTGCTCGACAATGCATGTTCCAAAACGTAGGATGTACCCTCCTCAGATGACACTACACTATTATCGCTACGATTATCACTGTCGGAATCGTACAAATTTATGTTATCAGTTTCATATTGCAGTTCGGCTTCAGTAAGATATTTCGACATCTTGAAGGTAAAGTACCTAATTAAAGTTGTTGATTCAATCTGTATGAGTATTTATACTTACTAATTTTTCAAACTTCTAGGAAGTGGGTAGTTAAGAAAATATGATTATTGGAAACTATTTCGCTTCTTGGAATGTTAATTAGCGTTAATATGGGTGTTTAGAAATTTGTCTAGACCATGCAAATTAGGAAATAATTTTGTGGGTAATTAGGATAATCAAAGCAATTATATGCACAATGTAAACAAATATTCCTAAGAAATGATATCATTAGTCACTTTTAGGAAACGTAATAAGATTTTGTTAAAATTTGAACGATAGAAAAAAAGTTTGGAGCGAATTAAAATTGAGATCGGTCAATTCCACCGCATCCGTACTTCTGATGTTAAAAGATATTGGACGGCGCCGGCGGGCGGCAGTGTGTACCTGCTGCATTGCCGGCATTCATAAAAGTCATTCATGTAAATTTTTGTAACGCGTCAAATATTTTTGTAGGGTTTTTTTCTTAATAGATTAAATGTAAGGTGGTTGGCAATGAACCAGTTCATATTATTCAACGCCGCTTAATCGACTTAATCCCCTAACGATCTCTTTCTCGATATTTATGACTGTCTAAACTCTAAAGTAAACAAAAAGAAAGGCTAAGATTGTAAGAAACATGAAAAAGGTGCACTCAGGTAAGTGTTAAGTGTCTTGAGAAGTGTCCACATCTACATACATGTTAAGTGTCGATATGAGTTAGCTAGCATCTTGATAACTCATTGGTGTACCAAACACGCATGTTAATATGTGTGCGCTGATATAAATTGTGACGTCATTTGAGTATTCACTAGCTAGTGCGGTAGCCTCAACGTGTTGGTATGTGAGAGTTGATATCAAGTAGGATATCATTTGGTTTCACGTTTTGTCAGAAGCTCCTATTGATAAGTTGTGAGAACGACGCCATACCTTCGAACTGTGCTGCAAGTGGGGGGCCTGTGTCTTGCTGTAACGAATCTTTTACGTTCTTCGTTCATTTAGTTGTAAATAAATAAAAAGGTTTTTGATTATTAATGATTTATAAGTGTGTGGTAGGCAAATTAATTTGAATTGGTGTAACTTAAGTTGCATATCTTGTTAGGGGTTTATAGTTCCATATCGTTGAATTATTTTTTGCACATATTTCTCGCGCATAGCTACATCACCTGATATCGTGAGCATCCTTTTTGCATTACTATATAATACGTTGTTTTAAACAAGAAGCCGTTTTGGTTTCCACCTAAATTTTGTGAAAAGTGCCATTGATTTAATGGCAAGACACCTTTAACTCGTATTATATTAAAATCTGAAACATTTGCTTTTTGCATGCTCTTTTACTAATTTTACCACTTTACCACTTTTGGTACTTTGATTTTTAAGATTACATGTTTGCATTTAATTCAGATATAAATTTAGATCTCATTTTTTTTTAACCTTCAAGAGAATGCAATAAATTCTGGATTATTCAAATTTCAATGAAGATAAATTTGTGAGAAGCAAATTCAACTTTGGTATGATTTACAACGTACAACATTGAAAATACGACATATTTCGCAACATTTGTACGAAGATTACATCATCTATGGTTTATATTTCCGCATTCCTTTTGATAACAGAGGTTCTCAAAAAGTTGTACAAAAAATTTAGAACAGGTATTTATACCCCAATGATTTATTAGTATAAGGCTATTAACACTAGTTTTAAGATTTATTTTATATAATCCCAAATTTAAATGCCTAATAAACAGTTTGTATGTCTTTTATTTTGATATTTTGGTGAATTCTTTATTGTATCCTCGGTTTAGTTATTCCGAGCGTAATAAAAAATAGCTTGGCGTCCGAAATAACTTTTATTATTATTACATTGAAGTTACTATATTGATGTTAGGTGGAAATAACTAAGCAGAAATTTGTTGGTAATTAAGCAAATCAAAAAGCATGAACCTAGTCCGATTTAATCTACCAACTGAGTCAACGGCGTTATCTTTTATTGAGTGTTCTGTGTCTCTAGTTATTTTAACGTTTTGTATTGAGAACGCTTTAAAACATCTATTTACTGTTCGAAAAGACACGAATAGGTAAAAGGGTGGCGTAATGATGACACCTTGATATCGATTCGTTGGAACCCAAACTGTTTAGCGGCAGTTATGTGTCCAGGGAAGCCTGGTTATTTCAAGTGACACTAGCTGGTTGTTGAAGAAGTTATTGTTATTATAATTAATCCACAAATGTAATCTATGTAAAAAGATCAAAAATGGACTAAGGAATAAAGTAAGAGCGGAAAGATTGTGCAGAACAGTAAGTGTAATCTTTGTTGCATGTTTTCTCATATATCTACCTATCATAACACCGAGGGATCTACATTGCGAATCCTCACGTAAGTTACGAGAAAATAAAATGCATGTATAAAGATCTACATGAAATAATTTATAATTTCTTACATTTTGTGTAATTTTTCGGGGTAAAATGTGGATTTTGTATTCAATTTACAAACCGAAGAGTAAGCAACCCTGAATCTGCCTTAAGGAGGATTCGGTAGTTCTAGGTAATATTCACGAACTTAAGCTGCTCTGTCCTGTGATGAATCCATCCGTTTCGATTGTTATTTAAGGATTTTTTATTGGTATAGGTAATGTGATTCAGTATTTCATCAATCGGCGAGTTCCTCATCTCTGTCTTCAGTACGAGTGTCACGATTGTCACAAAAGTTCCCATCATTGAGGGAAATGTCAACACATTAAAATCTTTATTATATTCCCTCTACCCGTCTTAATATTCCATAAACCTCGAAAAATTGTGGTTTAAATTTGAGTTCAACTACCCATCACCAATTGTAGTAGCTCCTAATTAGAAAATAGCGACACTCAAAAATTTGGTAGGCTTGCGTTGGTTTATTATTTTTTAGGTTTGTTTTTTATGAATCTTTAATTACTATTATTATTATTAATATCTTTAGGTATCCTCTATCCGTCAACATCGATTCTCTTGAAGAACGTTCCTATAAGCAACGAAATTATTCGAAGATTAATTACCAAAGGTCCTTGTTAACCAGGGTTTAAATATCATTATAAGTACTTTCCTGTTACCAAGGAAAGAAAAATTAATGTGACGTGATACCATAAAGATGCACAAAATATTAGTTCTTCAACAACTGTGGTTCGTGACTGGTTGGTGTACTCTCCTCATGGTAATAAAATGTTTTGTTTTTATTGTTTCCTATTTAATCATGAGCCTGGGCAGATCTTCATCGAGGAATTAGTAATTTTAAAAAAGCAATCGAAAAAGAAGTATCCTAGCCAGTTCATTATTACTAAATTACCCCTTTTAAAAATACTATTGTTATTCAAGTACATCTTCATGCAGAAGAAATAGTAATAGGAAAAAACAGAGAACCTTTAAAAAAAATATTTTACGTACTTTTTTTGGAAAAGCAAAATTTGCTTTTGGTCACGATTAGGGCTGTTACGGGCCAAAGAGTCATTAGAGCATCAGTCCGTAAAGGTAATGTGCGAGCAACGGACATAGCTCCGTGATGTGGGCCGCGTTCTTACCTAATACTGCAAAAGGGAACTCCATAACGTCAAAATCGGGAAAAATGTCACAAAGGCGCCACCTGTTAGATACTTTTATAGCGGGAAAGCATCATGAGCTAGATCTTAATAATGGCGTTAACAGGAAACCATGATGTTCACTCAAAATAAAATACTCTTCTTCCTGAAAATTTTACTCGATAAATTCTACGCAAAGTTCACCTAAACTTCAATAAAGTCCTAAGTTTCATCTAAAATCCGCCAAATGACGATAATAAAATTCAAAACTCATACAGTTTGATAAACTTCAATGTAAAATTATTGGCTCAAATAACCCAAAGATAACTGGTCAAAACGGTAATTAATGATTCAATTTAAAACGAAAAATAAGTTCTAAAATTTAATAACATTACATAACAGTAAATTTCGATAAAAACCCATTCTCCATTGATGATCACCTGGTTTTAAGTGATGAACTATACGTACTTTGTAAGGGAAACCTGTATTTTGTTTTAACATTCTCTGGCAAGAAGATTTAGAAATATTACATAGTCTCTAGCTGTCGTAAGGAAGTACGGGGATTATTATTGTCCGTGTGTAGTACCAAAGCTGTGTTTTCATCAGTTCTTACATTTTTCCTTCGGGTACGTTTTGGGTTTTTAAACTACCCTAATTTTTCAAGCTCTTACTAAATCTTACAAAAGTTTTGGAGGTTGGTTTGGGTCTTCCTGGAAAACGCGCTCCGTAAATATCTGGGTCCTCTGCTGCATTTTTATAACATGCACCGTATATTATTATCATATTGTCCTTATCTTCATTAGGGTGAATGATGATTTTGATGGATTAAAATAATAGACGAATTATTTATTTAGTCGAATATAAAACATAAACTCACCACATACATTTTTACAATAGACAATAAACATAAATGTCAAAATCTTTCATTTCGAAACAACAGTTCCAGCCACCTTTGTTCTAGTTGAAAGAAATTAGTTACAAATTAATTATCTACCTAATTGTTTCATTAACTTTATTGCTATTAATTGTAGATTGTCCTTAATTTTTTGTCAAAGTGACTATTTTACTATTAAAAATGTCTTGAAGGACCTGTCGTCTAAAATTTTATTTAAAAAGTTTGACATTTGTGATAAAAAATTACGTTGAAATTAAATTATTTTGAAAACTATTGACTTTTCGAACAATGTTCATATAAAAAATTCTTAGAATTAAGTGGCCGTTCACATTCACCTATTTCCAAGGTTCCTGGGATCGACTAAATCTCAATGCCATCTCAATGAGGAGAAAGGCCGTTGTCACCCAAACTAAAGTCATCTATACTTTATAGTGAATTCCTTTTACAGAAATCGAATGTCTCTTGCAGTCACCAAGAAAATGGCGCCGGGAGTTTTAGTGGGACACGTTGTATATAGTAAGTTTATCACAATTATTTACTATATTGAAGTGAATACAGATAGCAATGCAATTTATCCTTGGAGGACTTATCTTCAATGTTAATTTTCAAAGTTTGAAGTCCATATTTTATTGTTATTGATAAGGAGTACAAGTCACTGAACTCGAGAATCAAGAAAATTCCTTTTAAACATAAGAACCATAGAATCTTTCATTAAAGGAAGATCGTGAAATTTTACGTTCAACATAACAAAACGTAACAAATAAAATACACCCACGTATCACACAAAATTAAAATAACACCGAACGCGTTTCGATAGCTACGCTATCATCATTAGCAGTTGAATATATATATATATATATATATATATATATATATATATATATATATATATATATATATATATATATATATATATGTATATACAGGGTGGCCACACGAAAAAATGTCTTATATAAAAGTTGTCCACAGTCATATACTACAAGTTTTAAAATTATTTTCAGAAATGGGACTTCCGGTTATACCGGAAACTCATGCCAACTTCGTTATTTTAAATAGAACAACCTATATATTATTACATTTTTTAATTCCTCGTTGAATTTAAAGGTCACTTTAATAACCATACGTCGCATTGCTTCTGAGTTATTTGACATTTTGTAGAAAAAATAACGTTTGCAGTACCTCCGAAAACTTTCAATATCTCGAAGACGGATACCGGTAGAGAGAGAAAGGCTGTTTCTCGGGGAAGTCTTCGTTCAGGATACCGTACCACATAAATCCTTGACGCCAATACCGCATTTCTTTGGCATGAAAGTCATGCCGATCAACTCTGCGTCGGACAACAACATTTTAATGGAAATATCTTGTAGAAACACTTAAACTGATACTGATACACAAGACAGCAAAGTACAACAGAAGCTCGAGAAACTGACGTTTCTTATCAGTTGTTTAAAACAATTGACAAACGTTTTCCAAAGCACTGCGGCAATGCGCAATAAAAACTGAAATTAGATAAAAATTTGAATATCTCGAAAACTATCACTCCAAAATATCGATAATGTTACATCAATGGAAAGGAAATTTAACTTCCTATCCGCCGATGTAAGAAAATATGCGTGGTTCCATTAAAAAAAAATCAAGTTATCCATGTTTGAAAAAAATTATTTTCGGAGCGATAGAAATTATTGAATCCTAAAAGCAAGATTTTTGGCAATGAATGAGAATGACGCGGTACCCTTTTCGGAAGTAAAAAACGAAAGCCACATCTCTCTACCGGTATCCGTCTTCGAGATATTGAGAGTTTTCGGAGGCACTGCAAACGTCATTCTTTGCTACAAAATGTCAAATAACTCAGAAGCAATACGACGCAGACCCATAGTATGGTTATTAAAGTGACCTTTAAATTCAACGAGGAATTGAAAAATGTAATAATATATAGGTTGTTCTATTTAAAATAACGAAGTTGGCATGAGTTTCCGGTACAACCAGGAGTCCGCCATTTCTGAAAATAATTTTAAAACGTGTAGTTTATGACTGTAGACAACTTTATATAAGACATTTTTTCGTATTTGTAATAGTAAGGGAGTCATGGAGCAATCCCGCTTAAGTGGGCCTCCTATAATATATATATATATATATATATATATATATATATATATATATATATGAAGAAAGGTAAAGGAAAAGGAAAAGGAAAAGGCGGGCTGCTCGAGCTTTCCAAGCTCCTTCAGCCACAATCATGGATTCCCAGCATACATACATACATTACGTATATATGCATGGTGGGATTAAGGATGGGTGTGGTCAAGATAGGATCGGAAGGAACGGAGTTAGGGTTCTGAGGGGGAAAATACTACCCCAGTCTATGTAGCCGTACATGGTGTGCATATACGCAGTGACCATGCCGCTACATGTGTATGAAGAAAACCCCCTGAAAAAACCTCATACAAGGTAGACGGTAACGGGAATCGAACCCATTACCTCCCGAATGCTAAGCAGGTCGTGCCACCACTACGCTACCAGCTCAGTGAAGAAAGGTAATCTTGACTGTCATTTATATAAGCTTGGTTCTTCAGAAAACTGAGGTTGCAGTCAAATTTGTTTAGGCTTTAATTAATGTAAACAGTCTCTGGTATTCATCTAGCTTTCGGCAACTTTTATGCATTATGCATTATCAAGATACTCTGCAATGCCATAAGATATTACAATTAAATTAACATTATAAAACTTACTATCGTGAGATTACAAACAAAACTATAGGTACTAACTTGCAATAAAAAACACCCCAACAACATTCGTGATGCTTTCATGCAAGTGATGGAAAATACTCTAGCTTAGATTAGAACGATAAGATAACTATATATATATATATATATATATATATATATATATATATGTATATATATATATACATATAATTTAATGCGTTCCATTATCAAAATATTCACTACGATACGGTTTTTTCTTAGATATAATTGGGAAATGGATTATAATAATTGTACTATTTCCTAAAGCATGTCATTATCAATATTATACTTACATGAATTCAGACAAAAAACATTTTAAACTGTTAATTTCAAAATGTATACAAATCATTTCTAGGAAATACTTTGAAAATTATTAGTGCTTTTCAAATTTTAGTTTTTTTTTTGGAAATCCATCATGTGTCTTTCATTAAGTACAGGAATGGACGTTTCTATGTATATCACTTTTATGTGATGTTATTCTACCTGATAGATTTCTACCCGTTTGGCCTATATAAATTTTATCACAATTTCTACGTTTAATTGAATATACTACATTGGATGATTTCATAGTGGTGAGTGGTGACTTCAATTTGGTCTACACGTTAGATACCGTTTTTATATTTCTACTGACTATTTTAATATTGCCGAATACTTTAAAGTTGTTAATAAGCTTGGGTATAAGCGACCGAATGAACGGTAACGAGAAATTGTAGTTTGGCTGTTTTGAGGAAACTGTTGGTTTTGTTTAGCATATCATTATCTAACATCTCTACCGCGTTGTTAGTGGTGGTACTACTGAATAGTAATTTATTGATCGTCTTGGCGGGATACGTCTGGAATATACAGCCGTTTCTTTATAACGTTTGACTTTCAATAGAAACGTACGCGCCTTTAGTCAAAGCGTAAATTAGCTGCGTGAATTAAGAATTACACTGTACGTTTAAACTATTTATCATAAGAACCGTCGAAGTAGAAAGCTTAACCCCACCATGCACATATACGTAATGTATGTATGTATGCTGGGAATCCATGACTGTGACTGAACGACATTAGAAAGCTTAAGCAGTCCGCCCTCAATATCTTTCCATATATATTTAACACTTCCTATGACAGTATCGAAAGGTCTTTTTCAAAATTGAAATTAATAAATAAATATCTCCGGTCAACTACGATAAACGATTAACAAAGTTGGCATTATAAGTAAAGAATCAAAAATTGATGTTAAAATACACGATATAATTAGAAACTTTGCCAATTTAAAAGCTCGAAGAATTGAGTTTGATGTATAATTTAATTAAATATAACATTTTAATTTTAGAGTAATAAATAAATAAATGAAACCTAAAAATTACATTGCATTTTATTTGTTGACAAGGGGGGCGCATATTGATAATTGCACCCCGGCGCAGAATATGCTTAAGAGGGCACTGATAAAGTGACACGCAAGAACTCTTCATTTGCAGGGGTCCTATGAAAACATTTACTTGAACTTTTGCTTTAGAAGTTTTGCAAATTTCAGACGTTAATGTTGGTAACTAAGCTCGCAGGGATTTAAAAAAGTGTTTTTCCTTTAAAGTTTTATTTTTAGTTTTCCAATGAAACTAACGACAAGCAGTAGCGGAGTTATTGTAATTTGATATTATCTAAAAATGCGCCTTTTTTCCAAAGCGATTTTGCATAAATAAAAATGAAAAATCGTTATTTTCATTTGTTATAAAGTTATTTTGAGTCTTGAGGTAGAGGTACTGACGAGGATTGTCTCTTCTAAAGTAGCCGTCTCTTCTGATTATCCAGTTGATGTTGATGAAGATGTGCCTGAAGATAGTCAGGTGAGAATCAAATTTGACGTAGTTTTTTTTCTCTCTCGAATATTAGGATATGTACCTATAGTGTTATATGTAGAATTTTAAATAAAACGTTTCGGGGAATTGTTAATTTAAAGTTTGTTATGGTAGATTCGAAAGTAATTAAAATAATTTCATGACAGTTGAAAGGAATTTTTTTTAAGTAACATAATATGTATAAATTTGTTTGTTATCGCGGTTGATAACGAACGGTTCAGTCACGATTATATGGTTCCATAGTTTTTTTCAAGTTTACCAGTTTGATTATGTACTGCTGTTGGTGAGAGTATAGAAAATTTATTTGAGTAACAGGGACTCTGATTGAAAAACAGGATGTACACTTCTCGTTTCTAGATATCAAGTTTTTATGTGACGGTTAAAAAGGATGACGTGATCTTGTGGGAAAAGGGGAGTTTTGTTGAAGTCCAGCTATAGAAGAAAGAGGACTCAAACCTAGAACCAATTACAAAAACCTGAGTTAATAACAATCAATTTGCGTGATTATGTTAACCACGTACTTGTATTCTTTAAAACAACCGGCTTTACTAAAAGGCTTCATATTTTTTTAAAAGGTAAATTATAAGTTTTTGTTCAATTTTGCAAGAGACCTAGAGTTGATGTTCTTCCGGACTCGGTCTTGCGTAGATTCTCCTCCATGGTTCTTAAAAGAACCGATGTTGAAATGACGACGTTTCGGCATAATCTCATCTGCCATTTTCAAGTCTTCGTGTTCTGCTCCTGGTAACTCGAACTCAGTTCAGTTCGAGAGTTAAGAACCATGGAGGAGAATCTACGCGAGACCGTATATATATATATATATATATATATATATATATATATATATATATATATATATATTAGATGGACTCGGGCCGGCTTTCCGCCCGGCCCGAGCCCGACACGATTTCGGTCTCGAGCCATTCGGGCCGGCCCGAAACCAATACACCTAGGATAACGAGAAAGATTGTGTGTTCAAAGTTTAATGCGCACCATTGCTAACTTAGTTATCTTTGTAGCTACGATTTCCATTATTGTCAAATTAGTAGTATTGTTTACGTGAAAGCAGAAAAACAAATAAATATAAATAATTGTTAATCGGATTATCGAATTATTAGCTAAAGTAACTCTTTTTTAATGGAACACCCTTGTTTATGATACCCAATAACAAAAACCATTATAGTAGATGTTCAAAAGTGTCCCATCCTCGGCCAATACATTTTTGAACTCTATTGAGGAGGACACTGTTGGTAACTTTCAGAACTGTTCTACCGTGAGTCTGATTTATTAATTCGGTATCAGTTATCCTATTTTGTAATTACTCAACAGTTTCGTACTTATCCTTCTAAATTCATCAAATGGACCTGTTCACCTGTTAAATGGCATCCACGGCCGCCGGACTTAACGCCTCCAGATTTTTTCTCTGGGGTTACTTGAAGGATGAAATTTATCAGGATATGCACGAGACTGTTGACCAATTACAATACAAAATAGGATACCGAATGAATAAATCAGGTTGAGGGCAGAAGGTAGAACGATTCTAAAAGCTACCAACGGTATCCTCAACAGAGTTTGAACATGTATTGATCGACGAGGAGACGTTTTTGAACAATTACTATAATAAAATACTTATCTTTTTTGGGGTTTTTAATGGTGTATTTTAAATTATACAATCTAAACGTTTCGATAACACTTACAGTTATCTTCGTCAGTAGTAATATTTGTTAAAAGTTGTTAAAGATGTTGTAAACAATTTTGTTAAAGTTGAAAAATGAAAACATAAACATCAGCCTGCTATTAATACAACAGTTTGAGAAACGTATAAAGCCAACTATAGAATTAAATTTTAGTAAAGAATAACTAGGTCATTAAAAATTAAATATTGTTAAACTGCCTTAAAGATGACAAACCAGAACACACTCTACGGCGAAATCTAACAATGAAATTTGTCAGCCAAAAAAGACGTTTAACAAAATTTAATCGAGTTATGATGTAAGTGTAAAGTTGTGAAAAACTTCAATTTGAAAATGATAGAAGCATTCACAAATCTAAACACCACATCAAATAAAATAACCCAGTTAAATCTAAAAAGATATCTTTATCAATAAGTGGAAGTGTTATTAACAATAAAAAGTATAATGCAGAACGGTTTTTGTAATTTTTTATTTTAATTTAATTTCAACTACTTATGCTAAATTATAGTGCTCTGGTAATTCAACATATAATTGGTAAAGCATTTGCTTCAAGGTCTAGGAAAAACACAGCAAAAAACCTAGACATACCAAAAGTTAAAATTAAAATCAAAATTAAGACGTATCATTATGCTTTTTTGTAATTATAAGATGCCAAAACCTATTTAAACGGAGATTTTCTTCTTGTCTATTAAAATTATTAGGGTGTTTATATAATTCAATAGGTTCACGTTGTAAACGAACATAATAATGAGTTTGTCTTGACAATATTTCCATATTGTCAAATTGAATGTCATGATTTAGACTATTCAGGGCATGGTCAGCCACAGCAGACCTCTCTGGTTGACCTAATCTACAAAATCTGATGTGTTCTTTGCGTCTTGTATCAAAGCTACGTTTTGTGGTTCCGATGTATACTTTTCCACATGAACAAGATAACTTATACACTCCGGAAGATGATAAAGGATCTGACGCATCTTTAGGTGATCTTAAATGTTCTTTAATTTTTCTTGTAGGTTTAAATATAGTCCTAATGCCATATTTAATTTTTTCAATTCTATTTGTAACATTAGCCATAAAAGGAAGAAAAGCAGTACCAACATTAAGAACTGGTTTTTCTTTAAGGTTACGCCTAGAAGGTGTAATAACATTATTAATATCTGTAAGTGAATATTCATTATCTTGTAAGGATTTTCTTAAATAATTATATTCATCCTTCAAAAATTCAGGGTCACAAATTCGTTTCGCTCGATCTACTAAGGATTTAATTATACCAATTTTTTTGACGTGGATGGTGGTTGGATAATTGATGAAGGTATCTATCAGTGTGTGTCGGCTTTCTGTAAACCTTAAAAGATAGTGAATTATTATTTTTAGAAATTAATATGTCAAGGAATGGTAAACTTCCATTAGTTTCATTTTCCATGGTAAACTGAATACTAGGATGTATACCATTTATAAAAACCAAAAACTCATGCAGTAGTGACAAATTTCATTGTTAGCTTTCGCCGTAAAGATTATTCTGATTTGTCATCTTTAAGGCAGTTTAACAATATTTAATTTTTAATGACCTAGTTATTCTTTACTAAAATTGAATTTTACAGTTGGCTTTATACGTTTCTCAAACTGTTGTATTAATAGCAGGCTGATGTTTATGTTTTAATTTTTCAACTTTCACAAAATTGTTTACATCTTTAACAATTTTTAACAAATATTACTACTGACTAAGATAACTGTAAGTGTTATCGAAACGTTTAGATTGTATAATTTAAAATACACCATTAAAAACCCCAAAGAAAGATAAGTACTTTATTATGAGTGTTAATGGTGAAAGTTTACAGTTACAATAATGTTTTTTCGTTAGTTTAATAAATTGATTGATACATAACCCTTTTCTAGTAAGTCTCATAATTCCTTTAGTTCTGATTTTAGAGTAATAGTGAATAACATTGTTTTTGTTTAGGTTAATTCAATCTATCGAAATATTAAAAGTGTACAGGATGTCCCATTCAAAATAAAGTTACTTTTGCAATAACTCGAACATCCGGTCCTTTTTATGTTTTAACTATCGTGATTCATGATCCACGTAAAAATATTACTAGTTTGAGCATTTAACTGGAATCGTGAGTACAGCGATAAAAAAGTTAGCAAAGGTGGGCAGTTAAGTAACTGTTTCCAAATATTAAGGTTCTGTGATATGAAACGAAAAAAAAGACTTTAAACAAAAGTAACATTTTTATTTTAACAGGATGAAGATAATGTACTTCAAGGTGCTTTGAAATAAAGATCAAGGTGGCATGAGATTTTCTTTATAATACACATTACCTTTTTCATAAGATAGGTACTCGTTTCAAACTGAAAAAATAGAAAGTTAAAACGGGGTTCAAACATCTCAAACTGTGTATATTGGTATTATCACTATAAGAACTAAAGAAAATTTATAATTCCTTATAATACGAAAATTCGTATTAATTAATCATACATATTAATTATTAATCCAACCATATTTTTAAATATAAATACACTTTATACTTCACTTAAAATAAAATACTTACCAGAAACATAACCAAAAATTCTTTCCGCGCTGAACAAACTCTAAATTAGCTTATACTACGCTCTGGAAAAGTGATATTCATAGTCTTTTCCCGGATAAGAGTGCATTACTTTTAAACACATTTAATCTTTTAATTTAAGTTTTAAGTGTATTGTTTGATTATAAATAATATACGCGAAAATGTCGGACTTCGAGAGAGGCGACAGTGTTAAAGACCCTAATTATGAACCAAGTGCAAGTCATAGTGATAGTGCGAATGCCCCAACTTTACTTGAAACAATTTCTATTGAAACTAAACCGGATTCTGATAAATCAGCCCGATCAAACTCTCAAATTTAATGCATATTTTTGGTTTACTGTGGTTTCAAAAGGTAATAAGACCGCAATGTGCTTGTTGTGCAAAAAGAAAAAGCGGAATGTGGAATTTAAAATAAAGCGTTCTAGTACCAGCAACTTAAAACGGCATTTAAAATCGGCCCATGTACAAGCATATAAAGTTTTATTTCCAAATATTAAGGAAAGCCAGCCTGGTTCCACTTCCAGCAAAGAATCTCAACAAATAACTTTTAAAGAAATGTTTCAGTCAACGTCAACGGTAAGTACAAAAAATTTAATTTAAATTTGACTGGCTTCGTGTACATACAATTTAACAATTATTGAGTTCAAAAGTTTCTAAATAATTAAAGAATTAAGATTTTCATCGTTTTGAAATTAGTTTCAATTTTATTTGTACTCGTGTAGACTTTTTGTGTAGGTGTAGTGTTGAAAATGAAAAGGTAAAAATGCCAATTATTAGTTTTTTAGCGAAATTTTTCTTTTACATGATTTTTCTAAACTTTGTTAGTGTGTGGAAGTGCAATAACTTACTTAGGATCAAAAATACAAACAAGTGTTTTAAATAAAAGTTGTTATGTTTGCGCAGATACACATTTCTAAAATATTTTGAGATATACAAGGTGTTCAACGTAAGCGAGACAACACGAAGTTTTCTTTTTTTTAATAGGACACCCTGTATATTTGTTTACTGTCTAATTAAGCGTAAAATTCTGCATCTAGCCCTATCTTTCCTTTTCCCATAAATTGCGTCGTTGCCAAGCTGGAGCGAAAAATATGAAGATTTGACGAAAATTGGTGCACTATAAATGCTGCCAAATAAACGGTATCAGTGATAAGCAACTAAACTTATTTGGTAGGTACGAAGGTAAAGGCTGGCTGAAATGTCTGAACAAAGTAGAAGTTTCGTTTGGGGTTCGGGGTGTTTTTTGGATAAGCATTAATTCAGGAGATTTCTATGAGCAAAACTTCATTTTTTTAAATGGAACAACCAGTATATTATTTTACCATCTTGTAAAACTATTTTATCCTTTCGAATTATGTCTGTATAATGTACTCTCTAAAATTGATTGTTTTCAAGAAAATTGCATTTTTAGTTTATGATTTAAAAATATTCATGTTTTTAACAAGCAAGCTCTGAATGTGACGTTTAGAATACTTCTACTTTCTACTTTTTGTGACAAAATCAAACCAGTAATTTTCTACCTTTAAAAACTGTCATAAAATAAATAGGGTATCTACAAAACTTAATCAAAAATAACCTTACCAACAAATGAAATAAAAATATCCATAGTTTTAACAAGTAACCTGTGAATTTGACGTTTGCGCATGTCAGAGTGATTAGTTATTATTTTGACGTGTTGTAAATGTGTAGCTATTAAGAACGAGAAAGCAATTAAAATCATGAATTTTCCGATAGAAGAATTGACAGATATGATTTTCGTACTGGGTGTCAGTGGTAAAAACTGTTTACTCGCACAAAGGATTTATCAACAGAAATTTCCAGATAGAAGACAGCCAAGAAAAGAGACATTGGAAAATGTGCTTCAACGATTTGCTAGAACTGGAAAAAAGCGAAAGGTTGAAGACAGCAATAACAGAGGGCAACGAGATGACCGTAGTGTTAAAAGTTACGGAATATCCTCATATCTCGACACGGGAAATAACAACACAAATCGACATAAGTCGTACTGTCGTCCAAAAAATTCGGTCTAAGAACAAAGTGCATCCTTGCCATATACAGCGAATGCAGGAACCATTGGATGATGATTGTGAAAAGCGGTTAACCTTCTGTGAGCAAATTGAGTAAAACAGAGATTTTTTCAATTTTGTATTATTTGCCGATGAAACAACTTTTCATAAAAATGGGTTTGTTAATAGACACCATTATTATGGAACGGATCAACCGTATTGTATACGGACTATCAGTCAAACAAGGTGGTCATTAAATGTATGTAGTGGAATAATTGGGAATTATGTCATAGGCCCATTTTATTTGAACTGTTAATGAGCAAGTTTATTTAAATTTCTTACAAAACGAATTATCACAACTACTTCAACAATTACCTGCTTATGTTAGGCGGCGAATGTGGTACCTACATGACGGGGCACCAGTTCACCATATCCAACTGATCAATACACATTTAAATAATGAATTTCCCGGACGATGGATAGGCAGAGTAGGAGTAAGTTCAGCAGAACTTACAAAAATTGATCTTTTTTGGTGGGGTTATGTCGCGACTACTAAGGAAGACATGAAGAATAGAATTAGAGAGGTTTTCCGAACTGCTGATGTCGATATGTTACATCGTGCTAGTAGAGCTTTTGAAGATCGCATACATTATTGTATGGAAGTAAATGGTGGCCATTTTGAACGTTTAATAAATTAGTTATCTAACGTTTTTAATTCTTTCTTACTTGTTGTTAGTTATTTTTGTTTAATTTGTTTATTTTGAGTGTTGTAGATACAATATTTATTTTATTACATTTTTTAAAGGTAGAAAATTACTGGTTTGATTTTGTCACCAAATTATCGAAAGTAGAAGTATTCTAAACGCCACATTCAGAGCTTGTTAAAAACATGAATATTTTTGAATCATAAACTAAAAATGCAATTTTCTTAAAAACAATCAATTTTAGAGGAGAGTACATTATACAGACATAATTCGAAGGGATAAAATAGTTTTACAAGATGGTAAAATAATATGCTGGGTGCGCCATTTAAAAAATGAAGTTTTTGTTAATTGAGATCTCCTGAATTAATGCTTATCCAAAAAACACTCCGAACCCCAAACGAAACTTCTATTATGTTCAGACATTTCAGCCATCCTTTACCTTCGTACCTACCAAATAAGTTTAGGTGCTTATCACTGATAACGTTTATTTGCCAGCATTTATAGTGCACCAATTTTCGTCAAATCTTCATATTTTTCGCTCCAGCTTGGCAACGTCGCAATTTATGGGAAACGAAAAGATAGGGCTAGATGCAGAATTTTACGCTGAATTCGATGGTAAACAAATATACAGGTTGTCCTAATAAAAAAAAGTAAACTTTGTGCTTTCTCGCTTAGGCTGAACATCCTGTATATCTCAAAGTATTTTATAAATGTGTATCTGCGCATACATAACAAATTTTATTTAAAACATTTGTTTGTATTTTTGATCCTAAGTAAGTTATTGCGCTTCCACACACTAATGGGCCACCCTGTATAATACTCTTCTATTCCATTTTTGCAGGTTTCGTTGCAAAAGAGGGGAAGTACTGGTATCGAAAATATTAATGATACAATTGTAGACTGGATGGATATAAAATACCTCCCATTCTATTTTTTTGATGATGAACCTACACAAACTTTTTTCTCTCGTGTCAATCCCTCAATCAAATTGCTTGGACGTAAAGCTCTTAAAAGAATGATTCCATCGCGATTCACGATATTTCAAGAGAAGGTTATGACGACTTTACAAAATAATATTTCAAAAATATCGTTTACTATTGATGGATGGACATCTATTAACAATAAATCATATTACGGAATAACAGCCCATTTCATTGACAAAAATTGGGCTTTTCAATCTCTCGTTATTGACCTTGTTCCTTCGAAAGGTCAACATTCTGGCAAAGATATTGCAAATATCTTCATTACATCGTTAGGACAGTACGGAATAGAATCAAAAGTACAAGATGTTACTGTCGATAATGCAGCAGCCTAATACAACCTTTATGCAGGAACTGGGACTGCTAATATCAAATTTTGATAGTGAAAATCAGCACTTCAGGTGTATGGCCCACATTTTGAACTTGGCTGTTCAAGATCTAGTAAAAACCCGTGTTTAATACGAGGACACCTTGACAGAAATTAGGACAGTGACGATGAACAGCACAGTACAGTACAGTTTTTTTACGTTAAAGAACGATATTAATACAACCAAATACTTATCAATAATAATGTGATTATATGTAGATTCGTGTATAATTTTCAAGAATTTTGTATCAGCTGACACTTATTTTTTTTTGGTTATGTTGTTTGGAGGTATCCATGCAGCCCGCGAAGGTAGTTTGTTACCAATTTGTAACTCCATGTATATTTTGTTTAGACTCCTTTGATACTACAGTAACTTTATTAATTGAGAGTTAGTACATTTTGCATAAATTATAATCAATCAGACAGGAAGGAAGAATAAAAGAAAGAAAGTTACTTGAATTAAATGCAATTATAACGACAAAGTCGTGAAATTATTAAAACTTGTAAGATACATATAGTACTTATATAGACTACTTATCTAGAGTAGGGCTCTTCTAGTATCGCAATTTTGGATCATAATTAATTTGAAAAACACAATAGTTTATCATAACTTCCGATCGAACATCATATTTTATTTAGATCTATCAGACCCTTTCCGATATACCAACATGTTTATATATGCCTTTTCCACAGGGATTCTATGACATATTCATAATTAATAATTATTGTTTTATTTTACAGATGTCGGGTAACAAATGTGCCTACTATGATTGTGGAAGATCCAGTAGAAATAACCCTGGAGTGTTTTATTATTCATTCTATTAAGTATCAGTATAATTATTTGTACTGTAAATGACAGCAAACTGTTTTTTGGTCTAGATATTTATCTTAAGATTGCTTTGAGTCCTCATACTTTTTTATTAATGCGCAACTTTAAATTTTATCGAAAAAATTCGATTGATTTCTAAGAAAATAAAAAAAATCTTAACAATTACAGCTGCAAATTCAAAAGTGCGTGTGAGACAGCAGATGTGCCAAGTGAAATCACCCCAGTGTTGGACGTTCCAACGAGGTGGCACTAACTCTACGCAGGATATGCTTGAAGTAGCATTAAATCTAAAAATGGGTATTAACCGCTTATGCGATAACAACCCTCTACTTAAAAATTTGAAACCCAGCAACGGCGAATAGTCAGTGACAAAAGAGGTTCAAAAGTTTCTAAAAATCTTTAAGAAAGTGTCAGACAAATTAGGTGGTGACACGTATGTAACGCTTCCATATGTGGTTTTAAGTGTAAATATGCTCTAGATGTGCTTGAAACAGAAGCAAAGAAGCTTGACGAGAAAGTTGATAGATCTAGGACTGATAAAACGTTATTACTAGCACTGCAAAATGCTAGGGATAACATTTTAAAACATTACCAACTAGCGGATTGGGTTTACTGTGCCGTTTTGATTCTGGATCCTAGACACAAACTTGAACTTACTTCATGGTGAAAAGAATTAAAAAATATTTCTTATTCTGTTTTCATGGATTTCTGTAAGCGTTATAAAAACGAACAGCGCCCAATTGCACTTTCAACTTTCTCAGATGCTACTAACGACGATAAAGATGACGAATTTGACCTGAATCAATTATATAAAACGAAAAAATTGAAAATAGCTGATGAAACCGAAGGAAGTTACCAAATACTTGTCTACCCCACGTTGTAACGGAGCTGAAGATATTTTAAATTGGTGGAAAATTAATCAGAAGCAATACTCAATCCTCAGTGCCGTTGTTAAAGACCTTTTCAGCATGACTGCTACATCTGTTCCAGCCGAAAGGATATTTTCAAGAGCAGGACTTATAATTCGGAAACGAAGGAATAGGTTAAGTGCAGAATCAGCAAGGAGTTTATTGTGCCTCAATTCCTGGGAAAAATCAAAGACAATGTTTGAAAATTGAAAATGTTCATGTTCTGTGTATATTCGTCGTGTAACTATTATTCTTTATTTTAATGTTTCTTAAATAGTTTATTCGTTTATTTATGTTTGTAAAGCAAATTTTGTAACACTTTGACGTTTAAATTCCATTATATATTATAAATTTCTATGATTCTTACAATTCGTAGCATATTACCTTACCTACCTACTTCCATAATGAAATCAAAGGTAAGCTGGCATGGATCACGATCAGTAATACAGTTCAAAAACAAAAACAAAATTATTATTACCCAGGTACTTTTATAGTACAGCTTCCTAGTAGCAAAAATAAATATTGGCAGCTTACAGCTCTCGTATATAATAGTACAATAAACCGAAACACGAAATGTTGTGGTAACAGTAGGTGGCCGAAGAAAATGAAAGTTCACCTTTCTCAAGCGAACACAAAGGGATCGACTCTTAAAGCACCCCAGATATATTATTTTAAAATCAGTTTAATTAAGATAAAACGTTTCATAGGCGTACCAGTGGGGGGAAGGGGCGTCGCTGTTTCATGACGTTTTGAGTAAAGTCACTTTCTTTTAGTGTTTGAATAATATTATGTACGCCGGAAAGGGAAAACGTTTAAAAGGTGTGTGGCATTACAATGATGTTACTGCGCTTCAATTTTTAAGGGTGACACTGTACGTTTCTAACGCTGGAGCAAGACATATCACAAATTGTCGATTAAAGTTTTTTTTATGTAATATTACAAATTAAACTGTATTCATAAATACGTCTTTTACATAATTTCAACACTGATTTAAGAAAAGATGGAAGTATGCATACCAAAAGGAATTGGTAGTACTATATTTACTCGTTTCGTATTAACGTAACTAAGAAGATATGTATATCCACTGATGTTTGTTTTTGTTGTGGTCCATTTTAATCACTTCACCATCGGTATTTACTTAGAATATAAATTCTAAGGGTCTTTACAAACATCAAAAACCCAATAACAATTTTCCTAGTCCAACTCCAACAGACAGGGAGAGATTATTTTGTTATGAATACTTTGAAAACGGTTGTAGGTTAGGAACCGAAACACACATTACATATTACAGCGTTATAGTGGTTTTATTCCATAAATAAAAAGACGTGATTAATAATATATGAATCGTTGTTGTTATTAAACACCTAATAGCACGAGAAATTTCAACCTGCTACTTATTACGGTTCTAAAAGTTTCCAATTTACTTCAGAAATAAGGATGTATAATCCCTTTGCAGCTAAAAGTCGGCCCGCAGCCCGGCCCGGCCCGAAGACCGGCCCGATTTCGGGCCGGGCTTTGGGTCGGGCTGTGTTATTTTTTTCGGGCCGGTCTTCGGGCCGATTCCGTAATTTTTAAATTCGGGCCGGGCCGGGCTTGCCTCTAAGCCCGGTCCGGCCCAGCCCGAGTCCATCACTAATATATATATATATATATATATATATATATATATATATATATATATATATATATATATATATATATATTATGTATGTATATAAGCATCCTAACAACTTCAATGGGCAAGAAGAAAATCTCCGTTTAAATAGGTTTTAGCATCTTATAATTAAAACGCACAATGGTGCGTGTTAACTTAAATTTTAACTTTTGGTATGCCTAGGAAAAACATAGCAAACAACCTAGACCTTGAAGTAAATGCTTTTCCAATTAGATATGTTAAGTTACCACAGCACTATAATAATGTAACATATGGAGTTAAAATTAAAAATCATATTAAACGTACGTTGTGTTTTCATTGTTAAATAACAATTACAATTATTAACAAAAAACTGTTTCTTAGTTAGATTTGACTAGATCATTAGTTGGTTTGTCAAGTTTCAGTTTGTCTCTTTTATAAATTTCAAAATAAAGTTTTTCACAACTTTACACTTATGTAATTTGATTAAATTTTGTTAAGTTCGCTCTTTGGTTATTATATTCTTAAAGATATTACCACTACTGAGGATAATAACTGTAATTGCATATGAAATATACAGCTTAGTATTTTAATAGATTATCTACTTGAAGCCTGCTTAAGCATATAACTCTTTCGCATTGTGTATGGTATGTAAAAAACCTCGCATAAGGTCTTGAAGAACAATATTTCATAAAAAAGTTCTGTAACTTCAAAATCATGTTTATTAAGAGAATACGATTCATTTGTACGATAGGTACCCATTACGCTTATGATTGACCAAATTTAAGGGCAAGTACGTATATTATAGGAAGCTTTACCTCGGGTCAGAAGCTTGATTATGAAATCAAATGAGATTGTTTCTTATTAAATTTAGTCTGAGAATAATGTAAATTACGCACTGTGTGTTGATTATTTACGGGTTTTGCTGAGTAACTATTCTATTAATAGCAATAATAATAATTGTTAGAGGGGAAGGGCCTTTCCAAGATCTTTTACTCACAGTTGCAGATTCCTATCATACATACTATTACACGATAACACCGCACTAGACGACGCGTTTATTAAATAAGCAGAAAATGGGAGGGCCCGCAGTAAAACATAAAGTAGCTGAAAGAATGCTTCAGAAACCTTACACTTACCATACAATAAAAATCGTCATTAATAAGGAACGTTGCTGGCACAGTAGTGTGAATTTTTGATGGAATGAGGGAGATGTTAAAAATTCTTGACGATCAGAGAGTTTAATTAATATAAAAATAATTAATATGTAAAGCTTAAATCAAACAAACTCGTTAAATGTATTCCCGTGAACTGTTCCTAACTCCATCGTATATTTGTCATAAATTGTCGTTGTTAGCAAATTAAGTAGTAATTTAACTGCCAATAGCTGTTATAATATCGTATTATACGTGAGTTTTCCTTTAAAATATTAAAGTTCGGTAGCTGATAGTTGCCCAAATCAATAACATATGTTTACTAAACTGTACTGTTACGGGCGAAAATGGCAGTAGAATCTGTCAGTTTGTTTATAAAATATCGTGATCTAAACACTTAAATGCGAGTATTCCACAGCAAAGTTCAAAGTAAACAAAAAACTTTACCTTACGTCTCATAAACCAGGTGAATTGGTAAAATAAAAGCCGTCCTACTCTTCGTGTGAAGCTTCAAAATACTTGCACTTATTCAAAATAAAAATCCTAATAGCGAAAAGTTCAAACCAGATCCAGGTGACTCAATATTTGCTTTACCTGCACACTATTAATTTATTTACACTACGTTCTTAGACTTTTATATACACAAAATTTTACTAAAGCAGTTTATATACTGCAACTAATTGTCTGTCTGGACAAGCTGTGGATACCTTATGATGCACATAACAAAGGGAAACCGGCGTTGCTTACTCGCTTCACACAATTTTACCAGAGCAATAATAAGATAGTATAATCTGCAGAAACGCAATTTTATTCCCAAAAGAAAATAGGTAAGCACTGACAGTCCAACACTTAATCTTTCTTTTAGAACAATCCAACGAAAACGTCAACACAAAGCTTCCCGGAGTTGAAGAATCCTTTCTTTTAATCCACACTAAATGTGGGCAAGTGTCCACGTTCAATTACTTTAGTAACCCTGTATGTAGCGCGTAGATTCTGTTGTACCCCCTTTACCCCACAAGATTAAGTTATCTTTTAACCATTACACTAAAAAAATCTTCCATACTAAAACTGCATAATAGACATTTACCAAGAAAAAGTAGACCTGAAACCTAGAATCGAGAGGCAAACATCCTATTTTCAATAAGAAACTGTATTACTCAATTAAATTTTCTATAACTTCTCTAATAACAACTCAATCCATAAATAAACTGCTAAGCTCGAAGTACACAGAAATATTTACACGTGACCGAACCTCTCGCTATCAAACACGATAACACAAATAAATTTAACCCGACACATATGTTTCTTAAAACTCTCTTCATCCATAATGAAATTTAATTCCTTTTATTTAAGCTGCGATAACAAACTTTAGAATAAACATCCCGGTAACCTAACATCAATTTCAAATCGTACATATGATATCCAAATATACTAATATTCAACGACTTTTACGACTATTTTATCCACACGTGATAGTACGTCGTTTTGTATATAGTTTCGTATTTCAATTGCGCATATAATTTTAAACGTTTAATTTGAAATTTTGATTTTATCATATAATTGAATATTAAACTCAGAAAATCCATCAGTGAAATTTAGTAGCGTTATGCATTAACAAACAAATCATTCAAATTTGAAAAACCATGTTATAATGAAGAAATTCTTTCATAAACATAAAACCTTAAAACAAAATTTAAATTACGTTTTAAGGTTTGGCTGCAATGCTCTGTATACAGAGTCAACATTAATAATAATAAATTGATCCCTATCAGGACGCACTTTCTGAAATTAGAGTTGGTCAACGACGTTAAATATACACAACAAAAATATAAATTGAATGTACATTAATAGTTTTCACTTTCTTATACATTAAGAAATATAACTCTTAAAGTGAAATTAATTAAGGTAATCCCTGAGTTAACTGAATCTAAGGAACAAGCAAAATAGATACTAATAATATCTAAAAATTTCCAAAGCCAGCTATAAACATGAGAAATATAAATCAATGACATTGAACATTCAAACATAGATGATTCGATAAAACCTTAAAGTTCTTACTCCAACCGACAACGGTAGTATATGCAGGAAAGGTGATTAATCCTAGTATTGTTTTGGTTAAATACTTACGCAAGACAATGTAATATGAAATGCGTAAAAATGAACGGACAGCTGTCGTTCTGAGGTCCGTACGCGAAAAACGTAGTCTATCGTGTATCGCACTGCGAATTACTTATAAATGATTTTACACTTGCTTTCGTAATCACTTTTCACTTATAAAGGTCCATTAACACAGCTTTACCTTCCTCTTTTTGTTATACACAAGTTGAGCTTATTTCACTTAAACTGTCTTTATTTATTTACACTAAAACGCATATATGTACTGCTACATTTTATTATATTTAGACTTACCACTAGTTTTTTAATATAACCAAAAACTGTTTCTTAAAGTTGAGGACTTTTTCCCGCACCCAGTAAATCCCGTTCAGGTTCTGTAGTTTATTAGTTTGAACTACCGTGAAAGAAAAAGGAAGGAACGGTCACGTATTTCATTCCCTCCCCAAGGGGGAGGGCGGGATGTTTGAGCTTTCTAAGCTGCTTTAGCCACAATCATGTACTGTCAGCATACATACATACATTTGGTATATATTGCATGGTGGGAATAAGGATGGGTGTGGTCAGGATAGGATCAGAAGGAACGGAATTAGAGTTCTGAGGGGAAAAATACTACCCCAAGATTCACCTAACTAGCCGCACATGGTGTGCATATACGCAGTAACTATGCTCCTACGTGTGTAAGAGGAAAACCCCCTGAAAGAACCTCATACAGGGTAGACGGTAACGGGAATCTAACCCATTACCTCCCGAATTGAACTACCGTGATAATAAAATTCTTAAAAAATGCACGATACTCGGTCAACACTTCACCGTCAGGATTGTCAATGAAAGACCAATACTCTTTTCATCTACTCCTTTTAAAGCCTCTGCTCGCGTCATTCTAAATCCGTATTTCTGCTAAAATTCAAATTTCACCCAATCAAAACCGATAGTATAGGTTCATTTTAATACAATAAGTGAGGTAATGACACACCGTATACAAAATAATCAACTTGGGCGTTCTTTTCTATGCATTTGCCCTCAAAACGACCATAAAATATTGATTTTAAGCTATAGCACCAATCTTATTTGCAAATCCATAAAATACATTTTTTCTCTTCTTAAATGGTTTAATTAGTTTGACCAGCGGACACGAAACTGAAGAATGTCGATCTTTTTTATTACGCCACGACAGTTTTTAATGCAAATCTTCAAAACAACACTAGAACGTCTTTCGATTTATAAAAATTACATTGAAGTATTAACTAATCGTTATTTAATGTTTTTAAGAGTTGACAATTAAATTATCCTCTTTTATGACATTACACGTTAATAAAAAATTATTCCATGTTGTTATATAGAGAAAATCATGCACAAACAAAAAACTAATTTTTGCTTTAAAAATAACTCTAAACAGTCAAGCAGCATCCATAACAACATTATATAGTACGTTAATGTATCAGTGGCGAATGATTAAAAAAAATAATCATACAAATACTCCTTTCCGCATCCCAAAGCACACATTACGCATACAAGAAAGCGCAAAATAGCGCGAAATAAATCTCTTAGTCTGAAATACTCTAACAATACAATAAATATGTACGCATGATGGGGTTAAGTATAGGTGCGGTCAGCATAGGATCGGGAGGAACGGATTTAGGCGAAGTTACTATGTTGAATTAATTTATTTTTTTTTAATAAATCAATATTTGGCGATGTAGCACGTTTGTATATCTTTAAAACTAACAAACTAAAGTCGATTTGTTAGGTTTAATGAAAAACACAATTAACCATTAAAACCAAACTATAGATAGTGAGTAACGTTATTCAACTACTTGTAAATGGTTAATGTACATATTATTTGATATGAAAGATATTTAACACTATGGCGAAAAAAATAAATTCAAAATTATTTTATTGACGTCCACCATTTTATTTGATAAAACCGCTGCCAAGTTATTTACCATAATGCTTTCTCATATATGTAAACAAATTTTTACTAAAAAAATTTTGACAAATGTTTATACTTAGCGATCTTAAAAACGGTGCGTAACTGGTTTTTTTTATTTGCAAATTATGTAAAAAGGTATTAGTTTGTTTTTTTTAATTTTGTAACTTTTATAAAATTTGAAGCAATGAATTTTTGTAACCTTCTAAGCCTGAAAAAATGCCCGTCACTGGTTGGAATTTGTTCATTAACTTGAACTAGATTTTATGGCAAAGAATTTTTGTATTAAATTTCATATCGCGTTTAAAAAATATCGCGCGCGCACATACACACACACACACACGCACACGCACACGCACACGCACACGCACACGCACACGCACACGCACACGCACACGCACACGCACACGCACACGCACACGCACACGCACACGCACACGCACACGCACACGCACACGCACACGCACACGCACGCGCACGCGCACACGCACACGCACAGGGACACGCACATGCACCCACATACGCACATACAAACACACGCGCACGCACACACGCACACGCATACGACACGCACACGACACGCACATGCACCGCACCACACACACACACACACACACACGCACACCACACACAGCACACCACATGCACGCACAGCACACGCACACGCACGCACACACACACACACACACGCACACGCACATGCACCCGCACACGCACACACACACACACGCACACGCACATGCACAGGCACACGCACACGCACGCACACGCACACGCACACGCACACGTACACGCACACTCACAAGCACACGCACACGCACAGGGACACGCACATGCACCCGCACACGCACATACACACACACGCGCGCACGCACACACACACACACGCACACGCACACGCACACGCACACGCACACGCACACGCACACGTACACGCACATGAATTTTTAATTTTTTTTCGTGTTGTGGGTCATAAAACGTCGAGAAATGTAAAAAAAAATGTTTTGAAATTTTAAACCAATTGTATAGCTTTCTCTTTATCCGTACGTATACGAGAAAGCAAAAATACATATTGCTGAAGTAATATTTTGCTTATTTATTGTAATACATAAATACATATTCTTTCGGAGTTGTTTTAAGTTATCGCTAAGTTAGTTTGAACACCGTCCCTTGGTAGAAAAATTCGTGTACGGAATTAACTCGCAATTGGTTAATGAAACTTTTGAAGCAGTAATTTAATCCGAAAGTTTTTTTAACGAAAATAGGGGCCCTGGGAGTTAAATAAAAATAACCTTACATTTAAAATTAAGCTGTTTAGATGATGACGAAACGAAACTATGTTTACACTTCCCTAACCTAAGCTTTGATGTTTATTACTTTCAGTCTACGTGTTTCTTTTATAAGGATGTGTAACTACATAAATTCATAAAAATGTAAAGTTTTGCTTTAGGTTAGTCTCAAGAAACGCTGTTTACATTAAAATTGCCTTGAATTTTATATTTGTCAGTTTAAAAAAAATTATAGTTCATAAAGTTTACACTTCCATAGGTTGTTTACAAAGAATTTCATTCCTTGCTATGTTTCCATTAAGTGGCAAAGTCGTGAAAACTACATATACTGTTCCGGATTGATTAACCCAGTCATAATAATGACATTAACCGGAACTTTGAAGTTCTCTAAACTAATTACATTAAGGGTACTGTATTAAGATTTAAGTTTGTGTATGAGATCATTAAGCCAAGCTAAACTTGTTATGGTTAGATAATATTTGCGTAATATAAATACTGTTTTTTGTATTTCTAATTTGTACATTTGAAGTGACAATTGCCAAAACTGATTTATTTAGTTTAAATCAATACAACCTAAAAAACTTTAGTGTTTGTATCAAGGGAATAAACTGGATGTAACAATTACACTTTATTGGCATTACATCCCTTTACGTGTTGGCAAGCTTATGGCATTTTTTTTTTGAAATTATAATTGGAGAAAAATGCCTAGGACAATAAACCAGGCATGCTACTAACTTAACTGTATTTGCGGCGTAATGTCTGTACTTTAATGACGATGTCAGAAAAAGAATTGTTTGATTTTTGGGACGAAGCTTATTATTGATTTCATTGTCAATTCCAATTTAGGAAAACATTAATCTGACTAGCGACATTACAATAAACATACAATAAACACATAAGAATGTGGGATGCTGTCATATCGACAACCAAACATACAGTTTGGTACTGTGAAATTCTAAATTCCCGCGACAAAACAATAATAACATGTTCTGTTAAATTATTACACACGACCGCCCAACCTACAAAATGGAAATTAAAGAAACGGAATTATTTTAATAACATTTTTTAGGATAATTATGCAATCTCCTTTGTTACGAAAATAGGCAACATTGCAAGAACAAAAAGAATAATCTATCTCAAACAGACGTTTAAAACTTCATGACAGACAGAGGTTAATAGACATCTAGATGCTAACTTAAAAAATAACAAGAAATGAAATAATTCTAATTATAATAATTTATGGTAACCAGGTATGCAACCTCCTTCATACGCTCATAACGAAAACAGGCAACATTGTAAAAACAAAAACAATATGTCATAATGACGTTTAAAACTTCATGTCAGATAGACATAAATACACGCCAACTTAAACAAAATACCAAATCGGCCCGCTTCTGTAAGATATGAATAATACAATTTGTCATTCATTCATATTTAATTATTTTTTTGCATTATATTAAAAAACTTTACGAAGAAAAAATATGTAAAATTAAATTTTCTTTAAAAAATATGTCAATACTTTTTTTTACAAAATTAATCGTTATTCAGACATTGAAAAAAATTGTAATAACAGTTAAATTCTTCTTTAGGAATTTCTTTGCCACTAAATTAAACGTCATAACAAAAAATTCCACAGAATATAATTAATCGTAATGTTTAACGTCTATATCCAGGTATCTTTATATCTCTGAATTATGCATCTGTTTTAGAAATATTTGATAAAAACCTGAAACCGACTCTAATAAACCCCCTCTCCGCCGCTGTTTTTCTCACAAAATTTAATCGGCTCTAAGCCAAATGTAAACAGCTTAAGTACGAAGATATTTTCGTTCTGGAGTTATTGTGAATACTA
>JARFJB010000209.1:512500-762500 GCA_036346205.1 Vesta saturnalis | reverse complement strand
TGTACACTTTTTCTTATAAAATTAATCATTATTCAGGTATTGAAACAATGAACTATTTCATAAATTCTATCTTAGGAATTTTTCTGGTGCTAAATTAAGCGTCGTACCAAAAAATTACGTAGAACATAATCGATATATGTAAGGACTGTATCTAGGTATTTTTATATGTTTGAAATATGCAGCTATTTTAGAAATATATAAAAACCAAAAACTGCTTCTAATAAACTCCCCTCACCTCAGCTATATTTCTCCCCAAAATCTAATCACCTCCAAGAGACATGAAAACAACCTTAAATACAAAATTTGAATTACGTAGGTGTTTTCGTTCTGGAGTTATAGTGGATACCAAGATACACCCACACAGACACACATCCAGACAACATGGCCGATCTTGACGAAACTTGAATTCGTGCTTCAAGACTGGCATTCTTATAATGGACGTGGGAATTTTGTTTTTCTAGTCTACATGTTTTATTGCTTGTCTCGTACTCGGCTCATCATTTTGTTGGGGGGGATTACGACGTGCTTAACTTTGCGTATAGTATTTTGCTCTACGTTTCTCGCTTGATCTTGAAGTAAAAATTTATAAAAATTTCACCTTCGTACGTTATGCCACTGCATATGTTAGTTATTTGTATTAGATGTTTTTTACTTCAATTAAAATTTTCTGCTTTACCGAGACAACTTATTATTTAACTCATCCTTCTATCCGTTACGTATTTCTATGATTTACCAAATTTACCAAATTATTGTCATTTAATCAAATTCTGTCGTAGAAGTTAGAACACACGCGGTTTTTGTCGTTTTCTGACGGAACTACTATGAAATCTATGTACCTAGAATAATTTTCTATGTTTAATATAAATTAAATAAAACCCAAAATAAGGTGGGATATAACTTTAAGGTACTGTAAACAGAACAAACACCCCTTGTTCATCTAGCTAAGCTTGGAATTTTTTTGTAAAACCTTCTCGTATACACATAATACAGGGAAGTGAAGTTTATTCTTTCTATTTCATAAACGTATTTTATACGTAATCTACTTCGGTATTGGTAATGAATGTATATTTATTAATTGGTAACAGTACCGTTTAATTATGTGTTTTATTGAAAATGTCAGTTTTGTTTACAGATAAATACGTTACTGTTACTTCTAGTTATGATCCATGACTTTGTCACCTGGTGTAATACTTAAGTAATAATTATAACAATACTTAAATTTAACATTATTTTGTGTTCATCTCTTTATAACTATTAACTTTCAACTTTCAACGTTTAATATATAGGGAATCTCGTTACCGGTTGTTTTATATCAATATTGTACATCATTATGTAAATGAAAACTTTCACGATTATTATTTACACCTAAAATACTTTTAAATTTGTAATTGTGTATTTTTTTTTAACTTTTATAAAAATTTAAACATATCAATAACAACGTTTAAATTTGTAAAAAAAATAAATGAGAATATACAATTACAATCCCAAGAAATAAACATTTTAAACATACAATATTATTTCAAATAATATACAAGATTTCCCGGAGCTCTCAGGTCCAGGCGGAATCGTAATCTCTTATACGTGAAAACCTAACTTATTATTTTAGGCAAAACTTTTCCTACATTACGTGGCTTAAAAATGATCTAACTTAGTTTTCTTATTCGTTCTACTTTTACTTTCTTGCTTTTAAATTTTGTTTATTCATTTCATAAGTTGAATTTTGTTGGTGGTAAGACCATAGAATAACATCTCTTACGATTTTATTGGTTATTCAAATATTCATGAAATTTTGTTCTATATACATGTTATTTGAATTCAAGTTTACATGTTAATTTATTTTATATTGATATTGACTGAATAAACATATTATTTACTGAGTACTTAATTTCTTGTCTGATTTATATAAGCTTATTTGTGTATGTGCTAATTAAAATTTTCTCTTTTCCTTATTGTTGGACTTTTATCGTTTTGGTTCAAACAGTTCGAGCTCTAATTTCTTCGCTACTTACTGCATTATACTTTCGACAATGTGTTGGGTTAAATACTTAGTAGTAGTACACATTTTTTGGTTTTGTTCCCGTTTGTAATACCGGTGACATTTGCAATATATACTAAATAATGTTGCTAAACAATAACGCCAGTAATTTCATAACTGCTCTGTAAGTTATATTTTAAGGGTAACATAACCTGAATAAAAATCGAAATTATTAGTGATATAAATGTAAACATTATTTTTCCTTTGATCAAACACACACACACGCTCACGCACACGCACACGTACACGCACACGCTCACGCACGCGCACGCGCACGGGCACATGCACACACACACACACACACACAACTATATATATATATATATATATATATATATATATATATATATATATATATATATATATATATATTCATCAGGAACCATCAGTCTAATCTTGTTGTGCTTTGTGTCAAGTTAATAATAAGGCCTAAAAACTGATGGCATATCATATTTGTATCTACAGGATAACTACAAAAAAAATCTTACTCAACTTTTTTTTAGAAATTGAAAAATGTATTCCTTTTTTATTTTTTACAAAAAAAAACTATGCAACTCATAAACACAGAATTACATGACGTTTTAGTTTGTTTATCTGAAATCAATCACCAAAACTTTCATCCATTTATCTTCAGCCGTTCTTTCGGAATATCAAATTTTGTATCTGAAAAACAAGAAATGGCTCGTAAAATTTTGTTCAATGTTACAAAGCAAGATTTACTCAGTGCAATCACATACTGCATTTGTTTGTAGTTTACTAGATCTAGGTGTTCATTATGAAACTCAGAGGTATGCTTGTGGGTGTTTTATGTATACACATACACCATACAAACGCTTTACAAACTCGCGCGCGTACAAAGGCTGTATACCCATTAGCGTAGGCTAATTTACTGGGATACATTATTTTACGTACCAAATCAAAATCCCCCAGCTCAATATGTTACACCTTCTTTTTCTAGTCTTTTTTCTTCATCTTGTATCGTAGAAATCCTTTTCTTCCTTGTATAGTCTTGATATTTTTGTCTTCCCCTTTTCTTGAAAGTCTCAATCGCAATATGAGCAGTGTTAATTCCAGGGCTAGTATGAAGGCCGGATGACTCTTTTATGTTAATACACTTATTTTCAATCTTCTCTTTCAATATACATGGAATATTATATATCTTTATACCATCAAAAATTACCAACACAGAAAGTGCCAAAATCGCGAGTAGAAGTGCGACACCATCCCCTCCACTTTTCTTACGTCACACGCCCCGCCCACTTTTACTTCTTTATATGCCCACGTGGGGGACCGTATTTTCCACCCCTATGGCTTCTTTTCGAGGGTCAACCCTAATTAGAGCCTTTTTGACAGTAATTTGTACTTGCTCACGTGAGGGGCATATGCAGGTCTAGGGTTTGGTCTTGGACTTGGGGTTGGTCTTGGACCTAGAGTTGGTCTTAGGGTTATTTTTGACGGACAGCTTTAACCGTAATTAAGGTCCTTTTGGTAGTATTAAGAGCAGTACCGTTGGAGGTTGGGCAAACGCACACGCATACAGTGTTGGAAATTGCATAATTACCCTAATAAGATATTATTAAAATTATCGGTCCTATTGTTTAAATGGTCATATGCTATTGGGTACGTTCGGATGATCTTTTACCTATACGAGAAATTTATTTATACGTTGTATTTCTAATAAGGAGGTCCTTGTAAGACTCGTGTAGGGCTTCGCAACTTGTTCTCGTGCCTTCGCCCCTGGCTGGAAGGATGGGAACCCTAACCTTATAAGACAAGTGTAGAGCTTAGCCCTATCGTGCGCCCCTTGGTTCAATTGTATGCGGGCTCTAACTTAATCTTACAGCTGTAGAGCCTTACGCCTATGTTAAAGGCAAGCATTGTACGTTCAGATCTACGCAACGCATCTACACTTGTATTCAAACGGAGTCCTTTACGCTCTTAGGGCTTCGCAACTGTTCCGTGCACATCGCCCAACGCGCACGCATGGCACGCGAACGCGCACACGCTAAGCCAAGGCACGCCACTAGCACCCATCGCGCCCTGGTCATGACGCGGCCCCACCCACACACTACACGCGACAGCCACGCGCCACGCAACGCACATCCGACAAAGCAACCGCACGCGCAAGCGACACGCACATCGGCCTTCGCACAGCCACCGCCACGCACACGCCACACACGCACACGCCAACGCCACACGCCACGCACGACGCACACGCGCACACGCGCACGACGCGCCACGCGCACACGCGCAACGCGCACACGCACGCGCACACGCCGCACACGCACACGACCGCACACACGCACACACGCACACGCACACACGCACAACGCACAGCACACGCACACGCACACGCACACACGCACACACACACGCACAAACGCACAAACGCACAACGCACACACACGCACAACGCACAACGCACACGCACAAACGCACACACGCACACACGCACACACGCACACGACACGCACAACGCACACGCACACACGCACACACGCAGCACGCCACACGCACACACGCACACGCACGCAACACACGCACACGCACCACGCACACGCACACGCACACGCACACGCACACGCGCACAGCACACGCACACGCACGCAGCACACGCGCACACGCACACGCACGCACACGCACGCGCACCGCCACACGCACGCGCACGCCGCACGGCACACGGCACGCGACACGCGCACCGCGCAACGCCACGCGACACGCACGCACACGCACACGCGCACACGCACGCACACGACGCACACGCACGCACAGCGCACACGCCACGCGCACGCGCACGCACACGCACACACGCGCACCCACGCCACACGGCACGCGACACGCACACGACGCACACACACGCCACACGCACCGCACACCGCACACACGCACACGCAGCACACACGCACCGCACACGCACACGCACACGCACACGCACACACGCACACACCGCACACACGCACACGCACACACACGCACCACGACACACGCACACGCACACACGCACACACACACGCACAGCACACACGCACAGCACACACGCACGCACACGCACACACGCACACACCGCACACACGCACACACGCACACACGCACACGCACACACGCACACACGCACACACACACACACACAAGCACCACACACGCACACACACAGCACCACACGCACACACGCACAGCACGCACACGCACACACACACACAACGCACACCGACACACGCACACACGCACACACACACACACACACGCACACACGCACACACGCACACACGACACACACACGCACACGCACACACGCACACACGCACACACACGCACACGCACACACCACACGCACACGACGCACACACGCACACGCACACCCACATCACACACGCACCACGCACCACACGCACACGCACCACGACACACGCACACACCGCACACGCACACCACACGCACACACGCACACACGCACACACGCACACACGCACACGACACACACACGCACACGACACACGCACACACGACACACACACACGCACACACGCACACACGCACACACGCACACACGCACACACACAACACACACACACGCACACACACACACAAGCACACGCACACACGCACACACGCACACACGCACACACACACACGACGCCACACGCACCACGCACTACGCACACACACACGCACCACGCACGACACGCACAACGCACACACACGCACACGCACACACACACGCACACGCACACACCACACACACACACAGCACAACACACACACAACGCACAAGACGCACACACACACGCACACACACAGCACACAACGCACACGCACAAACGCACACACGCACAACGCACAACACGCACACGCACACGCACACGCACAAACGCACACGCACCACGCACAAACGCACAAACGCACAAACGCACAAACGCACAAACGCACAAACGCACAAACGCACAAACGCACACGCACACGCACAAACGCACAAACGCACACGCACAACGCAACACGCACAACGCACAAACGACACACGCACACGCACACGCACACGCACGCACACGCACACGCACACGCACACGCACACGCACCGCACACGCACACGCACAGCACGCACACGCACACGCACCGCACACGCACACGCACGCACGC
This sequence comes from Vesta saturnalis, assembly GCA_036346205.1. NCBI lineage: Eukaryota > Metazoa > Arthropoda > Insecta > Coleoptera > Lampyridae > Vesta > Vesta saturnalis. Next base: position 756,331 of record JARFJB010000209.1, on the reverse strand, counting down.
ACACGCGCACGCACGCGCACACGCCAGCAGCGCACACGCATACGCGCACACGCGCACACGCGCACACGCGCACACGCGCACACGCGCACAGCGCACGCGCACACGCGCACACGCGCACACGCGCACACGCGCACACGCGCCCACGCGCACACGCGCCCACGCGCAAACGCGCAAACGCGCACACGCGCACACGCACGCACGCACGCACGCACGCCCGCACGCACGCACGCACGCACGCACGCACACACGCACACACGCACACACGCACACACATACATACACTCACACGCGCGCACACACACGAGCGCGCGGTAACACGCAAACGCAAAAACACATCAACACAAAAAATACGCAAACACGGAAACACGCTAACGCGAAAACACGCTAACACGAAAACACAAACGAAAAAAACGCTATCACGAAAACACGCTAACACGATGATACTCAAACGCGAAGACATACAAATGCGAAAGCACGTAAAACGAGAATACGCAAATACGAAAACACAAACGAAAACACGTCAGCGAAAAACACGCTAACGTGAAAACTCGTCAAGCTGCAAACATGAATCAAGACGGGGAGCACCGTTAGGAAAAACAGGTTTATTGACAAAATTTAAGGAAAGCTTAGATTTTGAAAATATATTATTATTATTATCTTAACCTCTGTTGTAGTATTTTACTTTCTCGTATACTAGGTACACTAAGAGAAAGTATTGTAATCGAAAAAATATTGAAATTTTTTTCGCGGATTTCAACCTTTTCGTGTTCCCTGCCGTCAGGTGTTACCCACAGGTCAGTTTCAATATTACATTTAAAAATAATAATTAAGTAGGAGTATTAACGAATTTTAGGCCACTACTACATAAAAGTTACCTGTTAGTTTTATTTGCTGCCGCAATTCATTCGTTCAGCGGACATGTTAATTTAATTTAACTCTATGTTATATATAAGTAATTATTACTTTCCGGTCTTTTTAATGAGGTTTTTATAACAGTTAACGAACACGTTTCTATGAAACAATTTTGTGTGTATGTAATTGAACATGCAAATAAATCAGATATAATTTTCCGAATGTATAGGTGGTGCCTGTTTAGAAAGAGAGAATCTGCCTATACATAAAGCATCATTGCATTAGGGTAGAAATTATTTATTATTTCACGTCATATTTAATTAGACTGTAATTTATTCAGTTTTGAACTGTAATCGGGTTTCTGCAAACTGTAAGACATAATTTCGGTTGATTGATTGATTGAGATTGACCTAGTTGATTTGATCGAGCATGATTTGTTTGAGATTGATTGATTAATTAATTGATTCGTTTGTGTGTGTGTGTGTGTGTGTGTGTGTGTGTGTGTGTGTATGTGTGTGTGTGTGTGTGTGTGAAAGAGCTGAAAGAGAGAGAGATGGAGAGAGAGAGAAACAAGATAGAGCAAGAGAGAGGTGCGCATTATCAACTTCTATTATAGAAAATGTTCATTAGTCTATAGGCCACTAGATGACTCTAAAATCAATTTTAACTAAAAGGGGCCAGGGCGCAGACCCTGATACAAGTCCTGTCTTACAAGGCTAGGGCCTAGAATACAATTTTGTATGACGTGGCGAAGGCCTAAAGCTGTAAGATTAAGTTACAACCCGCATACGATTGCACCAAGGGGCCCACAATAGGGGCTATGCTCTACACTTGTCTTATAAGGGTAGGGTTCCCATACCATCTCCAGCTAGGGGGGAAGGCCCGAGAACAAGTTGCGAAGCCCTACACGTGTCTTACAAGAACCTCCTTATTAGAAATACAACGTGTAAATAAATTTCTCGTATAGGTAAAAGATCATCCGAACTTACCCAATAGCATATGACCATTTAAACAATAGGACCGATAATTTTAATAATATCTTATTAGGGTAATTATGCAATTTCCAACATTGTATGCGTGTGCGTTTGCCTAACCTCCAGGGGTACTGCTCTTAATACTACCAAAAGGACCTTAATTAGGGTTAAAGCTGTCCATCAAAAATAATCCTAAGACCAACTCCAGGTCCAAGACCAACTCCAAGTCCAAGACCAAACCCTAGACCTGCATATGCCCCTCACGTGAGCAAGTAAAAATTACTGTCAAAAAGACCCTAATTAGGGTTGACCCTCGAGAAGAAACCATAAGGGTAGAAAAAACGCGTCCTGTACGTGAGCTGTCATAAAATAGGGGTGAAAAAACACGTCCTACTCGTGAGCGAGTAAAAAACAAAAAATAATTAGGGATGAAATGGGCCTCCGAAAAGAAACCATAGGGGTGGAAAATACGGTCCCCCACGTGGACATAAAAAAAAGTGAAAGTGGGCGGGGCTTGTGACGTAAAAAAAGTGGAGGGGATGGTGTCGCACTTCTACTATCGTGCGTTCGCGTTATTGTAATACTCTAAAAAAACGTATGTTAGATACATATATAAGCATCAGAAATAAGTTCTAATGTGTGTTTTGTGTTCATAAAAATACAACGGTCAAGAAAACACAAACAAACTAAATTCACCACCGAAACTCTCACAGATAATATTGACAAACTGAAAGCTGCATAAAAATATTATTAGTAGAAAACAAATGATCCCTAAAAATTAGAACAACTTGTAGTGGGATACACGGGGTAAAATACACCTTTAAAGAATCAAAAAAGGAAGAAAGCAAACTGACAGTTGGAGCAGATTTCCATTTGTACAAAATATCTTCATTAGGACCCAAAGCTACCCCGAAAATTAGATCGACGTAAAGTGGCATTCACGGAGTGAAATTCGCCCCTAAAGAATTGAAAAATATATGTATAAGGCAAACGGAAAGTTGGAGGACATCTATGCGCAAAAATATCTTTGCTAAGATCCAAATCTACCCTAAAAATTAGATCGACTTACAGTGGGATTCACACAGGGTGTAATTCACCCCTAAAGAATTGAAAGTTCTAGAAAACAAACTGAAGGTTGGATCACGTTTTGTTTTGCACAAAAAATTCTTCATTAAGATCCAAATTAGTATTATAATTACATTCACGGGATGCAATTAACCCCTAAAGAACTGAAACATTTCTAGAAAATAATCTGAAAGTAGGAACACATTTTCATTTGCATAAAAATATCTTCATTAACGTTCAAATCTATCCTAAAAATTAGATCGCTTTACAACAGGATTTATGGGGTACAATTCACCCCTAAAGAATTAAAAAAATTCTCGAAAGCAAACTGAAAGTTTGAGCACATTTTGTTTGCATAAAAAAAACTCGTTAAGATCCTTATCTACCCTAAAAATTAGATCGACTTACAGTAGCATTCACCGGATGTAATTCATTTGTATAGAATTGAAAAAATTCTAGAAAACAAACTGAATGTTGGAGCACATTTTCGTTTAGACAAAATTATCTTCATTAAAATGCTAATTTACCCTTAAAATTAGATCGGGATTTACACGCGGTGCAATTCTAAATTCTAAATTATTAAAAATTTAAAAAAATTCAAGACAACCAACTGAAAGTTGGAGCACATTTTATTTTGCAGAAAAATACCTTCACTAAGACCCAAAGCTATAATGAAAACTGGATCGACTTACAGTGGAATTCACGGGGAGCATTTCACCCTTTGAGAATTAAAAAGATTGTATAAAGCTAACTGGAAGTTGTAGCACAAAAATATCATTGCTGAAAAAGGAAAGGAAAGGTCACGTATTTCATTCCCTCACCAAGGGGGAGGGCGGGCTGCTCGAGCTATCCGAGCTACTACCCCAGCATTCGCCTAAGCAGGGGCACATGGTGTGCATATACGCAGTGACCATGCCGCTACACGTGTATGAGGAAAACCTCCTGAAGGAACCTCATAGAAGGTAGACGGTAACGGGAATCGATCCCATTACCGCCCGAATGCTAGGCAGGTCGTGTCACCACTATGCTACCAGTTCGGTATCATTGCTGAAAAAACATACAATAATAAAACTACAATCATTTACAGCGACACACTTTGGATTTGTCAGATTGTTGTTTTAGATTTCTGTTGTCATAAGTAAGCATTTTGCATAGGAAAATCTTTGACAATAATTGCACTTATAGCGTTGCTTGTTGTATTGTTGTTTGGAATAAATAAAGAAAATCGTAAATAGCCATTGTTCAAAGCGATTTTAGTTTTTGCAAATTATCATGCGTTTTCCAAAGCGATCAATAATATCACATTTCTGAATTAAAAGATGAAAATTTTATAACCATTCGTTTGTGCTCTACCAATGGCAATCAAAGCAATATACGAGGCATGTTTTTTAAGTAAGTACCGTTTTGGAATTAAAAAGACGTGCAAAGATATCGCAATAATTTTATTTTTACATCAAAGCCTGTACCTTAATCTACTTTTCTACATAATTTCCGTGAATATTGAGGCACTTGTCATAACGTGGCACCAGTTTTTGAATACCCTCCTCATAAAATTCTGCCGCCTGACTTGTTAACCACTGTATCACAAATGTTTTGACTTCGTTATCGTCTTGAAGACGCTGACCACCCAGGTTTTTCTTCAAGTGCAGGAACAAATGGTAGTCGCTGGGCGCCAGATCAGGGATGTATGGAGGATGATCTAGAGTTTCCCATTTAAAAGATTTGATGAGATCTTTGGTCCGATTAGCCACATGTGGACGGGCATTGTCATGCAGCAAAACGATACCCTTACTCAACTTGCCACGTCTTTTGTTCTGGATTGCACGACGCAGATTGTTCAATGTCTCACAATAAGACGCTGCATTGATTGTCTCATTACGAGGCAGAAACTCCACTAGCAATACTCCTTTTCTGTCCCAAAAAACTGTGCACATGATTTTCCGGGCAGAAATTGTTTGCTTAAACTTCACTTTTTTGGGTGATGATGAATGTCGCCATTCCATGGATTGTTGTTTCGATTCTGGTGTGACGTAGGCCACCCATGTTTCGTCACCAGTAACAATTTGGTCTAAAAAAATCTTCACCTTCATTGTGGTACCGCTCAAGGAAAGTCAATGCACTGCCTAAACGTTGGGTTTTGTGCAAATCCATCAACATTTTTGGAACCCAACGTGAACACAATTTCCGGTAATTCAAGTTCTCGGTCACAATGCGATACAAAACACTACGAGAATATTGAGGAAAGCAGTCGCACAATGATGAAATTGTAAAGCGTCTGTTTTCTCTCACCTTTTCGTCCACTTTCTGCACCAAATCTTCATTAACGGCCATCTTTAAATGCTCTCACCCATTTCCTTACCATTCCATCACTCATAATGTTTTGTCCGTAAACTTCACAGATCTCACGATGAATATCGATCGTTTTACGCCTTTAGCACTAAGGAATCGTATAACAGCCCGTACTTCACAATCGGCGGGACTCACGATTGTCGGAGGCATCTTAAACACTCAGTAAACAACGTATACAATGAAGAATCAGACTGTAATGGCGTCAGTGCGTAGACAAGAGATGTAGGTAACCAGCGCGCATGCGCGGAACGCCGACCGTAGCGCTGCGGCGGCGGAATCGCAAAACGGTACTTACTTAAAAAACATGCCTCGTATTTAAAAATGGGAAGCGCGATTTTAATTAATGAAATCAGTAAGTTGGATTTTGGTTAACTTTTAGGGGTGAATTGCACCCTATGAATCTCACTGTAAATCGATCTAATTTTCAGGGTAGACTTGGATCCTAATGAAAATATTTTTTTTGCAAACTTCCAATTTGTTTCCTAAATTTTTTTTTTCTTTAGTGATTAATTGCACCCACCCTGTGAATCCCACCGACATTTCATCTTATTTTCAGGGTAGCTTTGGATCCTAATGAAAGTATTTTTGTGCCAACGAAAATGACCTTCAGCATTCAGTTTGATTTCCAGTTTTTCTTTAATTATTTAGGGGCGTGTTTCACCTCGTGAATCCCGCACTGTAGGTCAATGATAGATGGGAGAGTTTCGGTGGTGCATTTTAATATACTTGATAATGTGTCGCTCTAAATGATTGTAATTTCATGATCCCACCAGAGAATTAACCGATCTTGAATTTTCTGCCAATAAACAATGCTACTCCTTTTTTTTTACGATATAGATATAATAATATAACATTTTGTTAGAATTGAAGTCCAGTTTACCCTGCCTTAAGGATGTCGTCATATTCCATGCGTAACTGAGCAAGGTACGCCAATGGACATTAGGGTGTATTCGAAAAAATTGTCAGCTTTAATTTTTTTCTGTTGTCACACAGGAGTCTCTAACGACTTTTGCAGTATTTCTGGTGCCTTATATTCAATACACTCACATTATTGTCTCATAATTTACTGCAAATTACAAATAATTCATCACGAAATTACACAATTTTTACTAAAGACTCTTGAAGCTGGGAGATACAAAACAGATAAATAATTTGTGCGGCAGGCAAACGCTTTAATTTTATTGTAATTTATTTTATATCCGCAGCTCATTAAGGTAATCTAAGTTTATGGTGGTAATATATATTATTATTCATAATTTTCAAGTTATTTGACATCAAATTCTGCTGAACTTGTGTAACTAATTTTGTAACCGAGAATTACGGATCATTGCTAACGTACGTAATAAAATCAGCTTCTGCTGAACGCTTAAATCTAAAATCACGTTTCGATAGTGCAACACATTAAATCGATCATATACCTTAATAGGGTAATATTCTTTTACGATAATGGCAAACATTATGAATGGGTTAAAAACGTGATACTGTTTAAATATTTACTCTACATTATTTTGGCAGTTGTAATGGCTGTAAGGTTTCGCGTGAAACAGGAACGGTTGCACCTGCAATAGCTCATATTTGTTACTTAATGTATTCTAAAGAATAGTGGAACGGTTTGTCCAGTATGCTGACACAGTTTCCCAAAGGTAGACTATACTTAGCTGTAAAAAAAAACTTTAATATGTGGTATAAATAGAAATATATGAAAGTTCAATTAATGCATTTTCGTCAGTACACGTACGTATTTTATATAAATGCTTTAGTGGTTTTCATAAAGTCCTTGTGGTATATACGTTGCTTAAATTAACTGAGCCCGATCAAGCACTATTTGTTTAACTTGTTATAACAATGAATTTTGTAAACGTAAAATCAAGCTGCACGAAACGAACGGTGCTTGGAACAATATCCTTATGAATATTAATAATTAATTTAGGAACATGTTGAAAGGAGCAAATTTTCCGTGTATATATTTATTTTATACATTTGACACTTTATTAAACGATCATATTTGGCAAAAAAAAATATACCTAACAATTTGTAGCAGTTTAAGTGGTTTTTTCTTTTTCATCCGAAAATTCGAATTGCATATTAGATTATAGCTACTAACGGTAATGGTACTACACTGTTATTACAACGAGAGTAGTCTTTCCATTTTGACAGAATGTTGAATTTCTCAATTTGCTTGAAACTAGAGAAATTATTAATCAGAATAATTTTCATCTGAATGTATCTTTTAATGAAATACTCAACTTAAATTTAAACCTACATTTTCTTAATTAATATTGCACTCCTTTTATTATTAAAGCGTTTTCGCACGGAAGCCATATATCACGCGCAATTAATTGCTTTTGTACGCGATATATTGCGAATGATTTTCGCACGAAAAAAAAATGCTAAAGCTTATCCAACAAAATTTTCGATGCACATCATTGATTTATGTAGGTAGTCCCTACGTTCTAGATTGTTTCTATCTCCTTTTGAGTCATGGGGATACACGAAATAGTAGCATGGATAATTTGTTGGAACTAGCTAAATAAATTAATGACGTACATCAAAAATTTCGTTGGATAAGCTATACAATAAATGATACAATAAAATCTCCGGTGTTGCAGTTTTCCCCGTTAGTTTTGAAACATGATGGAGAGAAGACGTAGTATTTTATTACTGGCTCTGTTAAATGAAAGCAACCAAAAGAAAAAACCAACAGAGAATATTGGATGCACCCTATTTTACAGGCAAGATATATGGAGGATGAATTTTTTTGACCAATTACGGGAACATGAAGAAAAGTTTTTTAATTACTTTAGGATTATCAATTATCTTGTAGATATTTTAACAGATTCCATACAAAAAACAGATACCACTATGAGGTTATGTGTACCACCTAAGGAAATGCTTGCATTTACATTAACGTTGCTAATACTAACTGGAGTAATTTTGTACCCCAACTTGATGTTTTTCATGAAACATTGAAGATACTTTTTTCTCATGAATGGTATGTGAAAATTCTTTTATAAATGCTAATTGTATGTGTTTTCTAATATAAGGTTGGATGTTGGAAGGCATACAAAAGTTACTAACATTTTTCAATGTCCAAATGGTCTGGGGTACAAAGATACAGCAGTCCGTAAAATATGTAGTAGTTTTGTACAACGGTTTTTATAGATCTTATCCTGCCTATTCTGGTTTTTGAAGCCGTACGATCGATTAAATTGTATATCTATTTTGTTAGTCGTCGGTGAAACATTGACTTCGTGAACTGTGTAGTTAAAATTATTTTAATTCTTAGTTGGAATCATAATAAAGCTTGGTTATAAGTAAAATTGGTATTTTATATTTTACTTATTGCTAACTAGTGACTTAATATTTACGAAAATGGCAGGTAGAAAACCAATATAAACCCCCACTAATTAACGTATGAGGAATTGCAAATGTATCCTGAGGGAAATCTTGACTCTCTGAGGATTTATCAAGTGACGAGGAGCTTGTTGAAGAAATGGATTTCTAATGCTTGCATTTACATTAACGTTCCTAATACTAACTTGATGTTTTTCAAGAAATATTGAAGATACCTTTTTTCTCATCAATGGTAGGTGAAAATTATTTTAGAAATGCTAATTGTATGTGTTTTCTAATATAATGTTGGATGTTGGAAGGCATACAAAAGTTACAAACATCTTTTTCATTGTCCAAATGGTCTCGGGTACAAAGATACTCCAGTCCGTGAAATATGTAGTAGTTTTGCACAACGGTTTTTACAGATCTTATCCTGCGTATTCTGGTTTTTGAAGCCGTACGATCGATTATATTGTATATCTATTTTGTTAGTCGTCGGTGAAACATTGACTTCGTGAACTTGTAAATGCCTTTTGCTTTACAATAATTGAATTAAAATGGTTTATTTTAATTTGCCTCGGTCTAGTTCAAATCGGGTCTCGTCTTAACAAGACGGGGGTGGTTCGTATTTTGGTGCTTAACACTGTACACTTTGAATAAGTACAACAAAAATATTTTAAGCGTATATTACCTATTTCTACAAAACTAAATAATCTAAACTAAATGAAATGAGGTGAGTTTACACGACCTTTTAGGACTGCGTGTACTAAATTGAACAATTCTGAGAATTGTTTCCGACGAAATGCAGGTGTCTTAAGTAAGTGATTATTTTCGAGATTAAAATGAGAGAATTTACACGTATAATGTGCGTAATCTCTTCGGATGTTGGTAAATTAGTCAGGCCTTCGGGAACGAAATAATGGATAGCTTTTCGTTGCAGGAAAATATACTCGCGATACAGGAATGTTTATCTTACCGGATTTCCTTTATTAGGAAATATTATTAGAAGAATATCTAATACAATTTATATGCGGATTGCGAGACGCAGGAGTACGTTTGATACAATTTATTACGTAAACGCACCACGGTTTCGTCTTTATTTAACTGAAGGATCACGCGGGTGATCTCTACGAATACGGCTTCATGTATTGAGATTATCTCTAGGTCAAGACGTCGCTTGTTTGTATTGCTAATTTTCCTCAGGATCTGGTCGGTGTATTGTAGGTGTAATGTATGTGTAATATCTGATTATAAGATTCTGGGTCCAGCCCGTCGACTGCTGTACAAAGGGATCTCCTGCGGAGCGGTAGAATTAGAGCGAGTACCCTTCTTGCCGCTGGAGTAAATGGAAGATGACTACAGGGCGTTAGCCCGAAGTAACAACGTCCTGGTTTGTGTGTATGTATGTGTGCACGTACTTCTAGTGTGTGTACTGGAACGGTTAGATAACTTTCGGACTCTGCAGCCCGTCGTTTCTCTAGGTGTCTGGTGTAATGTTTAAGCAAAGTGGTGCAATAAAACTTACGTGCTGTTAACCTTAGCGTATCTCAACCAGCAGTTTGATTATATAACGCTGATTTACTGGTGACGGCGGCGAAGTAACGCGACTAATGATACACAACGGTTCAGGATGAACGGATGCGGTAATCGACAGGTCGGCGACGTATACAACGAAACTAAGTACGGCATGCGCGCGCGGTCTAGATCTCGGTTCTAGATTCTAGATGCTGGAGACGCGAGAGTAGCAGGAGTAGCGGACTGGAGTAGCGGAAAAAAAAGTAGTAGTCGCGGAGTCGCGGAAAGTAAAGTAGCGGAGAAGTAGAATTTCTTCCGGTAGCGCCGCGGTTTTTATAGCTAATTCGCGGTGGGTGAATCCGGCTTCTATGCAGGGGTCCTCTGGCTGTGATTGGCTGAGGGTTCTCGGACGTAAGAGCATTTTATGCTTTTTAATATCTACGTCGAAGGGGATTAAAATTAATTATTTATGATGCAATATTGCGCAATCTTTTGTAATGGGTTTTAATTTTATGCAACTTTATCTATCTTGATTACTGTAGGGCAATTAAAAAAATAATTAATTACAAAAATTTTGGTAAAGTTAAGCTGGATCTTTACAAACTGTGTAGTTAAAATTATTATAATTCTTAGTTGGAATCATAATAAAGCTTGGTTATAAGTAAAATTGGTATTTTATGTTTTAATTATTACTACCTAGTGACTTGATATTTTAGAAAATGGCAGGTAGAAAACCAATAAACCCACAATAGTTAACGGATGAGGAATTGCAAATGTATCCTGAGGAAAATCTGGACGCTCTGAGGATTTATCAAGTGACGTGGATCTTGTTGAAGAAATGGATTTCTAATAGGATGTTATCGAAGCACCTGAAGTTGCGTGTCAAGATGATCACAATGATATTATTAATACGTGCCTGCACTAGTAAAGATGGTACAATTTGGTACAAACGACCAAAACGATCTACTACGTCTACTGCAAGAAATATTATAAGAGATGGTCTTGGGCGTACGGAAGACAGCAAAAAGTTTGAAACCATGATGGAGGTGTTCTTCCTCCTCGCATCCGACAATATTATGGATATTATCGTTGAAAAGTGGAATAAAAAAACCCAGAAAACCATAAAACGTGAATGCCCACGAATGCCATTGAAATTAAGGCTTACTTAGGTCTTCTTATGTCCCAAAGAACTCTGAAAGCCACAAAGGAGCCAGTTGAAATGTTTTGGATTTCAGAGAAGTGTTATAGTAAGCCCATTTTCCCTGTGACTATGTCAAGAGAGAGATTTATTGTACTTAGAAGATGCATTCCTTCTGATGACTTTGAAACAAGAGCAAAATGTAATGCTGTGGATAAGTTAGCGCTAATTAGACGCGTATTTGCAAAATTTGTTGAAAATTCCTAACGAAAGATGTATCCTGTAGCTCACATGACCGTCGACGATCAACTTCTTAGTTTTAGAGGTCGTGCGTCACTTACAGTGTATATCAACAACAAACCAGACATATAGGGGATAAAAGTTTGGGTTCTATGTGACGCTACCAACGCCTTCACTCACAATCTGCAGATATATTTTAATATTTTGGAAAACAGAATAAAGTTGTAGAAAAAAAACCAAGGCGAAAGGGTGATCCTCCATATGGTTGAGCATTTGTCTGAAGAATACGGAATAACAACAGACAATTTTTTTACATCTAAGTCTTTAGCTGACAAACATTTAGCTAGAAAATTGACTCTTTGTGGTACAGTACGTAGAAATAAAAAAGAACTTTTTCCTGATAAAACTCGGCCAGCATACTAGCATTTTCGTTTTTACCGCACACTAGTCTCCTATTCAGGTGACAAAAACAAGGCACTAGTTTTATTATCTACTGAATACGCTTTAGATAAAATTAGTGATGAGGCAAATATTATCAAACCAGAAATAGTGTTACAGTAGAATAGCACAACGGTGCTGTTGATACAGCAGATAAAACGGTAACGGAATATACTACACGGCGAATGTCAAATATATGGCCAATGGTTACTTTTGGCTATCCTATAGATACCGCAGCACTAAACTATTTTATTCTATGGAAACTAAAATATCCTGATTAGAACAAGTCATATTTGGATGCCAGGCGACAATTTTTGTTATTGTTACGGCCGAAAATGAAATTAACACGGAAGATAACAGATAATTAAAGTACAACGGACTAGCTCGGTGGGACAAAGGGTCGTGGGCGTGTTTTTGAATATAAAATACTGAAGGTGGTTAATCCTATTGTCGAAGGTCGCAAATAAGGATGCGTCGCAATTGAAATAGTCACGTAATGGACGCCAGGCTGTTATTAAAACAAAATCGGTAAGAATATACCTTGGCACATGCAGATAAATCAGCCTTAAACAGTCAAAAGGTCTCACTTACCTTTACGTCGGCTACCTCCAGGTGCACGTCGGAGATGTTTCGGAACTTTATCTCTGAAACAAATCTCAATACGCTTCAAATACTAAGGAATAGTGTGCACAAATCAGTTGTTGGGGTTCAATGACTCTTTGGCCTAATATTACGTTGCGTTATTATTCTCCACCGCTTGTAAAAACAATCCACTCAAACAAAAGATAATCAACGTTGAATACTTCGTTAATTATTGCGAAGTCAAATTCAAACACTAATAACTAAAGTCAAAATAAAATAATTGCGACATAACTACACAAACGTCATTAAAAATTCTCTGCTTTGTTACGTTAAACAAAAAAAAAGTATTTAATGGAAAAAACTATATAGAAGAACTAAATGAAACTGAATACGTCAATTTCAGGAAACTGCCACTGGTCACTTTCAAAATAAATCAATAAAACTTTAAATCAAAATTGGCTTTTAATTAAATCTTTTAGTTTGAATGTATTACTGGTTTCGACATCACAAATAAGGCTATGAAATTCAATTAATTGTTCATCTATTGTACACACATTAGAAGCAAATAAAATAACACACAACTAGGATACATGTGTTAACCCTAATTTGGTTGGTTATCTTAAATATCTTGGTCCAACTTGCAAGTTCACCGTTTGAGTTAATTTTAAATTTAAGTTACCTCCATACTGTTACAATTTCAGAACATTTACGTAAACAGATAATCAGTCAAAATCAATTTTACAGTGCGAAATTTTTATAGACATAAACCTGTAGTACTGTTACACGTCCAAACCGCACCATGCGTCGTGCAGGTTTACCGAAATAAGCGGGTTGCCAAGCCAGGATTGCAGCCTACTCAGTAAAACCATTCACCACTTAAATTCAATCGCACTCCAAAATAAAATGATCCAACAGCTTAAAAAAATTTGAAATATACGGGTCGTCGTAAACTTATTAAACACACGCCGTACATATGAAAATTCAAAATAATAAAACGTTAATGTGAATACTTATTAAGTATAACTCGTATACCTATAAATTTGTATTTCTAATTGTTATAAAACTCTCAAGTAAATAAACTACCCGATTTAGAAAAGACTCAAAATAAAATAAAAGAAATCGCTTTAATATTTGTTATCTCAACAAAATACAGTTAGTTGCTATACAATTTAAAAATAGAACAGTCAGTGATTTCATCATAAATAATATCTTCATATTTTATTTAATACTTCATTTGATTGTCTGTTAATACTACATTTGATTGTCAGTAAAATAATCCAAAGTACCTAGTTAAAATAAAATTGTGTAATCGATCTGGCTCATTACACAATTTCAAATTAATCATTAAGCTCAAAACAAAGATTAATTTCAAGTATCAAAAGATGTAACCCGTTAGGTAAACTGATACAAATTTTATCTCGTATATATATATATATATATATATATATATTATATTATATTGACAAATTTGCAATTGTAAATATGTACTCACATGTAGTTTAAAGAAACCACAAAATCAATGCTTCAAGATTAAAAATTCCCCCAAAACCTTAACACTAAACACATTAAAAATAGATGAAGTTCGGTTATCCCTTTTACTGACAATGAACAATGATTAACACAACAATCAAAAATGTACTTAAAAGATAATCGTACTTGTATCTCACAACAAAATCTAAAATTAATTCTTACACATTACGTTAATTAATCCTTTATCAATAGATATAGTGTAGTTCATATGGCCTGTTTTCAGTCATCCTTTTAAAATTTGCAAATGAACTGTGAAAAACACAGAGAACAGCCGTATCCGTTAATGTATTCGGCAGTAACACTCGCGAACGCAGTTTCTCTCGTTCACTCGCGTGTCTTCATGGGCTCTTTGATTTAATACAACACAATGAAGAATGTTTACTTCCACTTAAATATTAAAACTCTTATTTGCTTTGTACAATGTATTTCATGTTACTATCGATTGTACACATGTACTTCATTCACTGTCAATAATGATCACCAATGTCTAAATTTTACAAACTTTTAGTTCGATTACTTAAAGGGTTACTTTAGACTTTTTTATATTATTATCGTCACACGATCTACTGCTGAACACTATCAGCAAAATATTTACTGTGTTATTTTCAAACATGCTTTCGCATTTTTTAATTTCTTGAAGAAAGTCACTATTATTTTCTTCAACTCACAATAAACTATTTATTTATAAATGTCTATCTATGATTTATCCCATTTTGGGTAATTGAAGTCTCTTATATAAGCGCTGTTACACAAATTTCATAAACAAAATCACACGTTGTTTTTGAATGGTTCCTTCAAAAACAACACGTGCGCGATCTCCCTTACTTGAACTCTGCTCCTACTATCTGAACTCGGTTTCCCTTCAATTGGGCTCTTACATAACTTCTGCCCACCATATTACCAAAATCTTCGAGCTTATATCAAAATTCACCTATCACAAACGAAATCTCACGCGTTTCTTTGCCGCATCGAATCTATGCAAGTGGAACAAGACGTAAACGATGCGAAATAAACGTAGCCATTTTGAATTCACTTTTAAATTCACTGAAAAATCTCCGAAAAACCATTAATTGCAATTACGTCTACTCGGTACATTCTCCAGATCATATCTCAATTTTCTGCGAAAGTTTCACATGTGTGCGAATCCTCCTTCCGCACAATTTAGCGAACTCCCTCACATTCTAATTTCATTCTTGAACATGCATTAAATTTTCACTATTGCTCAATATTACAAAATTTCAACCAACAAAAATATGCATCCATATTCCTTACTGCACGTTAATACAATATCAATATATCATAATCTTACTCACCAAATTTAATGCTTTCAACACGAAAATCTTTCTACAACACTCAAATATTCTTTGCTATGGTAACTAATACTTCATTAAACTCCAGTGGCGTATCATTTACACCAACTTACATTCTAGATACACGTATTTTTTTTCGTGCAACCTCACTTTATCTACATTCAAAATACGTTCCATACGATATCAAAATACTGCATATACAACAAAATAACCTTACAGTACATTCTGTTAATATTTTACACAAAAGATCAAAAGGGAACGCAAATAAAAGTAGTTCGTCAGCCTTAATTTAAAATACGCAAATGGAGCAAGAATTCGATTGAAAAAGAAAACAACTACGTTTATCTGTGTTATGGTCAAACAATTTCAATAAAATACGAATAAAGCACCTTCAACACAAAAGTACATTGTTAATTTACCTTATAGGTAGTAGAAGTATTCTCCCCAGGTCCCAGCGAACCCATTTGTAGAAGAGCGGCTTCTCTGATGATGCCCTCGTTAGCGAGATTTTTTAATGACTTTTACGGCAATCAATGCAGCAATCCACCAAGTAGCAAGTTCGTTACTTGTATGCGTAACTGATTAACTTTGACGTGAAATTTACCGTCACATACGATATTATTTACACAATCTTAAATTAATCCGGTAGCTTTATTTACAAGTCTGTTTATGATTTAAAAGTATCTATTTACAAATTTATTTACAGTGAGCTCTTCGTCTGTTTCGGCTGACTGTTAGGACTGATAAGAACGGTGTCCCTTTACAATAATTTTATTCAAAACGTTGATCCGCGTATTTGCGTATTTAATATTTCACTAATAATATGCACTTAGCAAAACACATCCCTTTGTGAAATGTTCGTTAGCTGACACCAAGAGTCCGAAACTTCACAAGAAACAACCAGTACGGATGAACTTCTATAGATATCTCCACCTAAATGATGCTTCAGTTGTACACAACTTCCACGACACGTTCGTTCCTCCAGGTGTTCGAAAATGGCACATGGTAACAGATCATATCCTTCACACACGATAGTCAGATCAAGAATACCCGCTCAATTAACCGCGGAAAAAAACGCCTCTTCCCCCTCTTAACACTATTGGACCATATTTCTCAACAAAAACTTTCGTACGAAAAAACTGCTAGCGCTGCGGCGTGTATAAATAAAAAGTTTACCTCGAGTAGGATGTGAACCTACGACCTGTACTTTGCTAGAGTACCGTGCTAACCAACTGCACCATCAAGGTTGAATCCCCAATCGATGTAAATTTTGTCTTTATGGATGTGGAACTGATCTAAATTCTAAATATAATGAGATTACAATAAAATTATTTATATTAATGGAATGTGAGCCTGCAATATCGCAAGGATTCACACATACCAAAGCGACTTGACTACTATTAAATTATTATAAGTTTTTGTTATGAACAAATAAGTTTAAAGGTAAATATGTAATTAAAATTTATAATAAATTTTAATTACAAATTTATTTAGGCTCTACTTTGAAATTTCGCATTTCCAATTAATTAATCCAAGAAACATTTAAATGCCAATTTCACAAATCCATGCTGTCTCAATATGAAAATTTTAATTCGAAAACCACTATAAAGCTTAGAGAAATCCATCAGTACAATATTTCAGTCTTACTTTTAACTTTATGAAAACAAAAAGAAAACTAGTTTCCTTAGCGTGAAAGCGAGAATTGAGTAAATAGCTAACAAATGGTTACAGTTGTTCCCGACTTGGGCGGTTGTAGCGTGAAACCAACTGCGAAGAAATCTTCTAGCCGTTGCATTATCTGCCCATGTCAGAAAGACAGGAAGGCTCGCAATAAATGCAAGATTTGTAAAAATTTTGTCTGTCAAGAGCACAGCAAGAAAAAAATGCAGTCAGTGTAAAGATTAGTAATTTTTTTCATTATTGATGGACTTACAAAATCACAAGTTGCAATTTTTCTGTCATATTTTTTTATTGTAAATCTCGTTACAATAAATATTTTTTGTAAATATCTAATATTTGTGTTTGATTTTACATTATTAACAAAGTAATTAACAAATTTTTGTAAAAAAACGCAAACATAAGCTAGGGTACAAAAATACACCACTTAGTACTTTAAAGGGTATAAAGTTACTCAGTGTTACGAAGGTTAATGTAAGTTAATATTTTATATAAATATTTATACCACTTTACAGTTTAGTTCATAGTTATGTTGTGGGCCTCTTGCAATCCAATTTTTATATATATATATATATATATATATATATATATATATATATATATATATATATATATATATATATAATAAGCAATAGGAGAAGAATTATACAGTGTGCGGTCGCCAGTCGAACCTGAATTTTGTCTCTTTTGGTGTTCTAAAAAAAACAAAATAAATTCAAAGGGTTTTCAAATGTTTAGTTTTTTTGAGCATTTGGTCAAGCGCTCTAATTTCACTTAGAGGCTCAATTTCGCTCAAAAATTTCAAATGGAAGAGAGGTCGCAAATCGGTTCATTCAATAGAGCTTGTCAGTCAAATTACACCATTTTTTTTTGTCATTTCTAGATATGTGGCAAGTGGAAGTACTTTCGCCGATTTGCACTACAGCTATAGATTGGGAATACCAACCATTAGTCAAATTGTACAATTTGCTTATCAACAGATTTGGCAAATGTATTTTATAGAAAATTAAATAATGGGTCCCTCAATACTCCCGATCTAGCTCAATTACAGCAATTTACGTTTTGTGTTAGTTGGAGATGAAGCTTTTGCCTTAGATGCAATTTCTACGTCCATTTGGAGGACATAACCTTACTGTCACTCAAAAAGTATTCAATTATCGGTTAACTAGAGCTCGGAGGTTCGTAGAATGTACATATTGCCGGCATACTTACAAACAAATGGAGAATTTTTCACAGAGCTCTGAATGTTTCCAAACTATTGGCCAAAAATATAGTTAAAGCAGTTGTTGTTTCACATAATTTGGTTCGCGAAAAGGACGGTTTGCGGCAAAGTGATCTGTATGCCGATACTCGCACTCATGAATTCGAAAATATACGAAAAGCATTAGGAGTGGAAGATATGCAAACGTAAGAAATCGATTTGCATATTACTTTATGAGCCCGGAAGGAATTTTACCTGGGCAAATGACAAAACTATGAGCAAAATTTGTTTCTTTGTTGTTTTTGTAAAGTTAAGTATTTAAGTTTCATTCCAAATAAAAAATTTAAGTATTACCTTTATTTAGTGTTTCTTTTTCTCCCATGCCATCGTAGTCTACTATAATAAACTCGTAAACCTCTTGCCATGCATTGTGTGTGTGCGTGCGTGCGTGCGTTCGTGCGTGAGTGGGTGCGTGCGTACGTGCGTGCGTGTATGTGTGCGTGCGTGCGTGTGTGTGTGCGTGTGTGCGTGTGTGCGTGTGTGCGTGTGTGCGTGT
The DNA here is from genome assembly GCA_036346205.1 of Vesta saturnalis. NCBI lineage: Eukaryota > Metazoa > Arthropoda > Insecta > Coleoptera > Lampyridae > Vesta > Vesta saturnalis. The sequence continues at coordinate 737,571 of JARFJB010000209.1, read as the reverse complement.
GTGCGTGTGTGCGTGTGTGCGTGTGTGCGTGTGTGCGTGTGTGCGTGTGTGCGTGTGTGCGTGTGTGCGTGTGTGCGTTTGTGCTTGTGTGCGTGTGTGCGTGTGTGCATGTGCTTGTGCGTGCGCGTGCGCGTTTGCGTGTGCGTGTGCGTGCGTGCGTGTGTGTGTGTATTTAGACGTAAAATCCATACTTGAATTTGAGAAAAAAATTATCGTATATAACACAAGTGGTAGGGATCTTTGCTGGTAATGCTTGTCAGTCAGTCACGAATAGTTGACGAAAATTTCCTATTTTCTGAAGACAACAAATACGAGTGATTCTGACTGGCAACAATTACCAGAAGATTCCTACCACTTGTATTATATACGATAATTTTTTCCCAAATTTAAATTTAAGGAACCATGTGTTACATGCGTTAATAAGTTATGGAACATTTGCTTCAGTTTTTAATTATTATAGGCAATATTGTCACCGTGTATAGAAATTGTAGTAGAAAATTGTGATATTCTTAGTTTTGTTGTATGACTTTATTGATAATTTGGGTACGGTAATTCCGGGTTAGATGGCACTTGTGAGAGGACTCGGTCGCCTATTTTCCATAGTATGCAAGCTTCCCGCTATTTTTGTAAGTATACTTCAACCTGTGGACAAGCTGAATCACACAGTGCGTTTGTGTGTGCTCAACTGTGAGATTAGGTAAGTTATGCATGGCAATAAAGTTCGTTACCTTTTGGATTTTTCTACTTCTTATTTAACTTGTTATTTACTCAGATTTTTTGAATGAAAAATTATGTTTTCTTGGTATAATATGTTGATGTAGTATTTAGAGATTATATTTAGATTCGTGAGGTGATGTTATATCGTGTCGTTTTTGCAAAAAATAACTCCCGTATTTTCGGGTTAGATGACTTTATATTTTAAGGGATAGTTGACCCAATATGAAATTATTCTAATCATTATAATTGTTGCTTTTTTAGAAATACTCCGACTGAATACAAAAGAAAACGTCTTAATTTTAGAGGATCATGGACACAACAATCACTTTCAAGTTCTATAGACGCAGTTCAAAGCGGCAGAATGGTTGTAAATGATACCTCCAGAAACTTTGCTGTCCTGTCTCCTACGTTGAGGAGTCGAATAAGGATTAATGACGTGTCTAGGAAAACCGCCTGCATTTATGGAAGGAGAAAATGAAGAGAAATTAAAAATGCAAATTAAAAAGTTGCAAAAGCACGGATTTTTCACCTACTCGTAAGAGTGTTAGATGGTTGGCATTTCGTTTGGCTGAGAACTTAGACATAAACCATAAGTTCAACAGGGACAAAGAGTTAGCCCGATATGATTAGTTAAACTCGTTTTTAAAACGTCACCAAGACCTCACAATTAGAAAATCGATATGGATGAGACAGGCCTACAATTGAATAACAAAGCAGGAATTGTAATCGCCGAAAAGGGATCTAAGAATATTGCAGCTGTCAATTCCTCTGAGAAAGGGAAACCATAACCGTAGTCTCTTTTTGTAATGCTGAGGGTTTGTTTTTACCACTTGCTTGCATTTATAAAGGGAAGAATAAGAAGACCGAGTTTGAAGATGGAATGCCTCCTGTTTCGGTTGTATACATGAATCCCAAATCTGCTTACATCACCACTGACTTATTCCTGAACTGGTTAATGACCCACTTTACACCTAAAAAGCCAATTGGAACTATACTTTTGATTTTACATGGTCACTCAACTCACTGCAACTCTGTCGAAATGCGGAAATATGCAGAGAACTCTGGAATAACATTATTGTGCTTCCCCAGTCATTACGCAATTTTTGCAACACCTAGACCGAGCCTGAAGTCACATTTTGCTGAATCGTGTGGCTTGGTTATCAAAACCAATCTTACAAGAAAAATCAACAGGATTATATTCGGCAAACTATTATCAGATGCATGGCCGAAATCAGGAACTGCATCGCTTTTGACAACATCCCAGAATATTGAAAAAAGAAAAAGTGTTCAAATAAGAAAATTCTAAAGCAACTAGAAGCAATAAACTGACTTAAAACTCCATGCAGGTCCAAACCTAAAAAAGTTGTGAATGATCCATATTCGGATGAAAATGTTTCCGACTTTGTTTCCTAGGACACTGATAGCCCTGAGGATGATGACAGTGCTGAATGCGTGGGATGTGGAGAGGAGTGCCTCTCTACATCAAAACAAGTCGATTGGGTTCAATGTTTAACCTGTAGACAATAATTTTACAATGGGTGTTCAAAGTTTGTTAACCTTTGTGATTGGTGTGGAAGATTTTTGGCTGCGAAAAAGAAATAATAACGTTCTTCTTTTTGACGAAATATTAATTTTTTACCTGGACCATAACTACCTGAATGACAAGTGGGTCATATCTCTAGGAATTACCCTATATTTGTCACATATTTTAGGTATAGTTGTATAAGTTTAATCCTTGTAGGAGAAATAACAATAGATTTTATTATAGTAAATATCAAATAAACCTAATTTTACGTAATTGTTAATCATAGCTTAGTTTTTTAGAGAAAATTACGTCATGGGAAAATGTAGTAATTAAGATTACTGCAGGAATCGTGCGAATGTCGAGTTAAGAGAATAAAACTACGCGATACTGAGAAATTAGATTAGATAACAAAATTAAGAGCAGATATTTGTGGTTTTTGTGTATGTTAAATTATGGTTGATTTTCGAAAAGTATAGCGACGACGAAAATAGGTTAAATTACAATTTGTTTGCAGGGTAATAATGCGAATTGGCCGCAATGACGTATTTTATAGATTGTGTTTACGAAAATTATTTGAGTTTACCGCGCGTATGGTTTGGGGGAATTTTAGCTGGTGATTGGTTATGTTTCGTGCAGTTTAAAATGGCAAAGTTTGAAAGAATCACGAGAGAAGCAACTGATTAAGTGGCGAGAGACGAGTTCAGTACGTCGTGCGTAAACCAATACCCGGCGATGGTGTTAACCTCCCCTATGTCCACGTGTATCTGAGTTACGTGTAGAGTGGTGAATTTTAGAGGGAGTACTATCCCGTTTTGCAGAAGACACATTTTACTAATTTCGTTTTCACGACGCACTAGAAAATCGCACAGAGGAAAATAGTCGTAAACCCCTTTGTTAATGACTTCACTAATTAAGTGGGTTGGTTTAACGAACGTGAGCTGAGCACAGGTGTTGGATGTTATTTTTGGATGTAACTGTAATACTCCAAGAAATTATGCAGAGCCTTGCTGACGGTAATTGTATCCAGCCATCAGCTAATGAAGTAGAATTTTGGGTGTTGTAAGGAATATAATTGGTGAAGAGCGGGCAGCTATCGTGCCGACCAGAGAAAGCGAATCTGAGACCCGTAGCATCCCTTTACTGTTTCTACTTTGACATAATTTTGTTAAATTGAATTATTGAATTTCCTTTGAGTGCTAAACTTCGTTTGTAAAGGAACAGTATACCGATGCTAATGGGCATTAACCTTATCTATTTCTGTATTATTTATGTGAATGACTATCAGAAAGAAGAATTAAGATAGGGATGGAGGTGGTTTTATTTGAATTAGAGAGCAAACTAAAATTGATTCCAAAAGTGGGGAGATTTTTTTACTTTAATTTAGCGACAATATTCAAGGTGGAATTTATTAAAAATTGAATAGTAAGAGCTATATTGTGGTGTTTTGGAGCATTACCTTTCAGAATCGACCCAGGGAACCGTTGGTGGCAAGCAAAAAGGTAGGTGCAAGTATTTTTCCCTGTTTTATGGTAGGGCACCTCCTTTTGTTTGGGTACATTTTACCCGGAGTAAGACAAGGTGACGTACAGTATATTATCCGATATGGCTTACCGTATTCTCCATAACTACAAAGTTTTAATAAAGTCCACGATCTCGCGACAAACTAGTTGGCCCTCTCAGTTATTTGTCCGTGCGATTTTCTAATGCCGTTTAAACCCGTTACAATATATTAGTTAAATTTTGATATATTGTAACGTCCCCCAGGTACCCTATCTTGAAAAGAGTAATTTGCAATAATGCAAATTCAAGAACCAAACAATCGCTAAATGATTTATCTTGACTTGACTGACAATAATGTCACTATTGCTCAAATTAATTGCCTGCCTTAATTTGACTTTCCGGGCAATAATTGTTAGAATTTATAGATTTTATATATTCTGATATTTAATTACTCGCAAACCTCAAACCTGATCAAACGAAGTGGCCGTCCTGTGTTAGGTACGTTATGCTATCTAAATGAGATAGTCTAGATGAGGTACGTGTTGCATCATGCGGGCAGGTAAAAAAATTACTCAAATTCAAATCAACGAACTTTGCGCACCGGTGGTTCAGCGCGTTAATCTACTGTTGTGGGAAAGAACCACCAATAAAACCCACTTTATTCATAAATAAGCAATTGCGCAAGTACATTAATAAATCAAATAACACAAAAAAAACAATGAAAGGGTTAAATATATAGCAAAACACCATTAAATCAGGTTAAAGTGCGTACAAAATTATAACATTAAGGGAAAATGAATAAAAAGCAGTTTAGTTACACAGTAAATAAGCACATAAAATAATAAAGCAAACCACGGTACATATAAAATACAACAACAGTAAAATTGCACAGGTAATAAGGTAAATGCGAGGATCAAAAGAAAACAGACAAGGTATTTAAAAATTACCCAATTGTTTAGTGACAACTAAAGCCCAAAATACATGAGTCACATTGTAATAAAGAACATACAAAAGAGAAATCAACTCGCAGGCAAATAATTCTACTTCAACAAACTGAAATAAAAACTCATTAAAACAAAGCCTTACAAGGGTACGTTATAAATAAATCACTAACATCGTGACCGATATGTAAGTTTGAGTGCGTTAGCAACATACCATTCCTGTCTCTCTCCGGTTACACATTCACCTATACATCATATAAAAACAATAAGTATAAAATTCAAGGTGTTTAATGGTCTGCCTTGGGAGTGTGTACCAACAGGAAATTGCCTTTTATAATTAATAACCTGCGGCATCCGATATCCATTCACCAGCCACCTTTACAACATTATAAATATAAACAATGCTAATTTGCACAAATACCAAAGGGAGTCCGCGTACGAATAATATACCTTTGCAAGACCATGTTTGGCATTTAATGTGTTATCTAGACTGGTAAAACGATTTGCTGAGAGCCTTCAGTTATATAAAAATACATAATTACACTAGAATAAATATTCCCTTAATTGATCACAGGCACAAATCGTTAATAGACGCGGTTTAACCCCGAAAGAAAAGACAACTTAGTTTTGGCGAATTCAAAAGAAAAATGTACACGCAAGAAATATTTTAAAGACAAACCGTTTACAATGAAGGGATTTAAATAACCCAAAAATCGATCTGATTCGATTGAAAAGCTCGCTGGAACTGCCTTCCCCCCCCGAGCCAAACATAACTATATCTACTCCCGAAAAAGTAATAAAGAAACAAGAACATAGTAATTATTATTATTGCACGACATCTTAATTTAAAAAATATGCATTCGTCTATAACGGCCTTATATTTACGGGTCTCGAGTTTCCCGTCTCGACACCATTAATCATTAGACCAATGACATTTTTACATCAAGAGCGCGTATAAGAAAAATTCCAATGATTTGTTACGCCCCTTCAGTAAATCACTTTTACGCGTGCACCTGCCATTCACCCCCTAACATATTTTTACATACATATTAGTTACAAACAATCCTACATTCCTTAGATAAAAATGTATAAATAAAAATATTTTGAAAACATTAGTAAATTACGACGTATTATCAAGATATTAAAAATACACTAATTATCTTTTCTATCGTGGTAACGATGGCGATTTCACAAACGTTTATTACAATAATAAAACAATAAAATATTCCGGGTCCGCAACCTACAATATTTATTTACATGTTGAGGTTGTTACATTCGTTAAGTTTGTAAAAATTTAGCTACGTTGTATTGTAATGTAAGAAAAATACGTAAGTAATGTAAGCAACATTATATGCAACGTGAGCTTAGTTAAAAAATGAAACTACTCAAATTAAAATCAATGAGCGTTGCGCAGCGGTGGTTCAGCCCTACTATTGTGGGAAAGAACTACCAATAAAACCCACTTTATTTATAAATAAGTAATTGCACAAGAACATTAATAAATCAAATAACACAAAAAAACAAAGAAAGGGTTAAATATATAACAGAACACCATTAAATCAAGTTAATGTGCATATAAAATTATAACATTCAGAGGAAATGAATAAAAATCAGTTTAGTTACACAGAAACACAATAATAAAAAAACACATGTAGTCACACGCACAATTGGGTCATAAATAATCAAAATAAAAACCATAATAAAAATCGTAATACGAAACATGTGGCCTTTTAAAGCCAATCATGCCGGTCCTTAAGTAAATAAGCACATAAAACAATAAAGCAAAATACAGAACATATAAAATATATCAACAGTAAAATTACACAGGTGATAATAAGGTAAAGGCAAGGACAAAAACAGACAAGGAATGTACCCATACACAAGTGTTCAGTGACCAGCAAAGCACAAAATACATAAATCAAATTACCATAAAGCACATACAAAGAGAAATCAGCTCGCAGTCAAATAATTCTACTTAAACAAACTGACAAAAAAAACTCATTAAAACAATGCCTTTTACAATAAAACAATAAAAACAAGAAACATTAATTTCCGTTGGAACAGTTTCATATTAATTATTGCGCATCTTAATTTTAAATATATGCATTCGTTCGTAACGACCCTACATTTACGTCTCGGGTTTTAACGTATCAAACAAAGATCTCTTTGGATTTGCTCTCTGTTCAGCCGTAATTAATCATTAGATCAATGATACTTTTTTTTCATCAAAAGCGCGCATAAGAAATTCCAATGACTCGTTACGCCCCTTAAGTAAAGCATTTTTAAGCGTGCACCTGCTACTCACCCCTCAATATGTGTTTTACAACCCTAGACAAATAATACCTACAAACAATCCCACATTCCTTATGTAGGACTCAAAACTGCAAGCACGTCGCATTCTTACTTAATCTGGAGCGACGCAATTCCAAGATAACCGCGCTATATCAGCATTAAGTGTGTAACACCAACCGTTTTGTCAGTTGATAGCGAGACGACGAGTGATGTAGATCACGGGGTAAGTTGCCGATTCCCCGCGCAAATGACGAATACTACAAGTGTAATTTGCTATCAATCTCAACATAAACAGTTGTAATCTTAAAATAAGTAATCTTAACCAGTATTGGAAGAATGTGTGTAATAGTGCAACCTTTTTAATATACTTATCTGTAATTAAATTAGTTATAGAACCCAGTGTAATTGATTTATTTAAAAAACCCCTAGACAACACTAAAACCCCTACATTTTGGGGACTCGTCCGGGATCGAACAGAAACTGATAGTGAAAACGACGGTGTAAAATAGTGAAATTTTTCTTTGATGTAAAATAAGATTGATATGTACCTAGAATTAAAAGTTGAATCTAAATTAAGTGAGATAAACAGCAATTTGTGTATATTCGAATAAATGAAGTTTTAAGTCGCCCGGAAATTCCGATGTAATTGAGTCAGCATACCTGATTAAGACGATTAAGTGCATCGAAAAAGAAAAAAAGGTGAAACTTGAATACGGTTTTGATAGTGTTACATTTATGCTTAATGGTAAACGAGTGCAATCTTATCATACTTTCCGATAATTACAAGACCTTAGAGGATACTAAGGTAGGAAATATTTTTTCCGTTTTTATTGTCAGTAACTGGAAACTTTGCAACCTGATCAGTGTGGACTAAAGTATTGAAAAAAAACAGAAGTGAAATCTTGCACATAGTAGTTTTGATTATGCTGCTATTAGTATTTTTGTATATAAATTAGTGTTTACGTCAATATTTAAGTTAAATATTTGTAGATTATGTTGTAAGACATAGGCATATCATTTAAAATTTGCGCACAAGGTTGATAGCACAAATACCGATTTTTGTGTTTTTAATATCTTTTGAATAGTATTTCGACGGCTTAACCGCACTGCGACGGAACCACAAAAGTCAATATTTATTTTATTATTTATGTTTATAACGCATTTGTTAGTATTTGTTGAATTTAAATACTGAAAATGGCAACGTTAGGTTCCGTAGACAAAATTGGTTATCTTATTACACACGCTAAACTTAATGTTGTGAAAATTTTACATCATATTTGTTTCGCTAGCGACGGTGAACCGAGAAAAATTAGGAAGGCATTGCGTGCTTTTCCTGGGTTTGATTTTGTTGAACAGTCCGAAGAATATTTGGCTAAAATGGAAGACGTAACAAGTAAATTTGAACTTGATGATTTAATCGCCGTTTGCCAGATACTTTGCTTTTCAAATGACAAAAATCACGTTGTCAGTTCGATTTGTTCCTTTTTAATAAATTTTTGTCATCCCATTGATGAAGGTAACGACCTCGATGACGAGGATGATGATCTAGATAATGAAGACGAAGAAATACAAATAAACCATGAAAGACGATACGACGAAGAAAGACGTAAATTTGACGAAATCTACATAGATGACGAAAGACGTGAAGACGAAGAACGACGAAAATATGAAGAATGGCGGAAAAACGAAGAAAGGCGTAAGGCGGACGAAAGACGTGAAGACGAAGAACGGCGAAAGTATGAAGAATGGCGGAGAAACGAAGAAAGGCGTAAAGCAGACGAAAGACGTGAAGACGAAGAACGACGAAAATATGAAGAATGGCGAAGAAACGAAGAAAGACGACAAACAAAGGAAAGACAGGAAAAAGATGAAGGACGAAACTTTGAGGATTGGCGAAAAAGTGAAGAACGCCGAGACAGGAATGCAGGAAGACGTGAAAACGAAAGTTTAGGACGACAACACGACGAAATATCACATCGAGTAGGTGGTAGCGCCGAATCTAGACGTTTCGATACAGATATTACGGGCAGACAGCAGGATTCGTTTGCACTGAGCTTTAGGGACGTCGAGGACAGTATTCGATCTTTTGATGGAAAAGATGAGTATCCAATTCAGACGTGGATCTTTGAATTTGAAGAAGTTGCAGGGATCACGGGATGGAATGATCTCCAAAAACTTATTTATGCCAAGAAATGCCTGAAAGGCTTGGCCAAATTATTTGTACAATCTGAAAAAGGTATTAAGAGTTGGTCTGAGTTAAAAAAGCGACTTATCGAAGAATTTGGGGTACAAGTAAATAGTGCACAGATACACAGGATGTTATCAAATCGACGCAAGAGATACGACGAGACTGTGCAGGAATACATGATTAAAATGAAGGAAATTGCTAATCGTGGTTATATAGAACCGGAAGTAGTCATCCAGTACATAATTGACGGAATCCAAGACGAAGCTTCCAATAAAGTAGTGCTTTATGGAGCCAGAAACTTTGCTGATTTTAAAGAAAAAATCAAACTGTACGAACGTATTTACAAAAAAAATAATGGGTATGGACAAAATTTTCGGGTGAAAAAAGAAAATCTTAAGAAAAATGAAGAAAATAATTCGAAGAAAAGTGCTCAAACCCAAGAGCGTAGTCACGACGTGAAAAGCGAAAATCAGTTAACATGTTTTAACTGCGGGGGTCGAGGACATAAATCTAAAAGTTGTCCTGATCAGTCAAAAGGTACAAAGTGTTTTGGTTGCAACAAATATGGCCATATAGCGAGTAAATGTCCCAATAAAAATACTACGAAGCCGAATACAGAAAATACTGCTGTTAACGTAATTGACGCTCAACCCAAAAACACGGTAAAGCTTACAATTGCAGGAGTGGTATTATTTGCATTGTTCGACACTGGGAGTGACGTTTGCACAATTCGAGAAGATATTTACAATAGGTATTTTCGGAATATAGACTTGACCTCAGATTGTTTAGTTTTAAAAGGCTTGGGAGAAAATACCAAAGTGGAAACCCTAGGTTCATTTGATGTGAATGTCGAGGTGAATGACGAAGATTTTCAACTTAAATTTCACGTTATTCCAGAAGTCGCGACGTCTCACCAATCAATAATTGGAAATAATATATTAAAGCAAGCAAGCGTAAGTATTAGAGATGACGGAATACTAATATACAAGAGGGCCAAAGAAAATTCTATAATGCACATAATGATACAAGACGAAAACAAAGATGATGAATTAGAAGTCGCGCATATAGAAAACAAGCAGCACAGAGACGAAGTAAAAATACTCATTAAAACTTATAAGCCGCAGAAAATTAAGACGACGGATATTGAAATGAAAATCATACTAAAAAATGAGGAACCAATATATCATAGACCTAGACGATTATCTATACCAGAGAAAGAAGAAGTGGATCAGCAATTACAGGAATGGTTAAGAGACGGGATAGTCAAACCAAGTAGTTCGGACTTTGCCAGCCCCATTGTACTGACAAAAAAAAAGGATGGCCGAACTAGAATTTGTTGCGATTACCGGAAGTTGAACAAAAGTATAGTAAGAGATAGGTTTCCACTTCCTCTTGTTGAAGACGTTTTAGACAACCTACAGGGTTCAAAAATTTTTAGTGCCATTGATCTAAAGAATGGATTTTTCCATGTGCCCGTTGAAACAAACAGTACCAAATATACCTCATTTGTAACGCCAAGCGGCCAATACGAATTTTTGAAATGTCCATTTGGGTTGTGCAACAGCCCGGCAGTATTTCAACGATTTATTGCTCACATTTTTAGAGAATTGAGTTTAAAGAAATACGTAATATATTATATGGACGACATCATTATTCTAAGTAAGAATGAGGAAGAAGGAATTCAAAGACTAAAATTAGTGTTGAAGGTAGCCGAAGAGTATGGATTAGAAATAAAAAAAAGAAAATGCCAGTTTCTGAAAAGACGAGTGGAATTTCTAGGATTTATCGTAGAAGACGGGAAAATCCATCCAGGTGAAGCGAAAATTTCAGCCATTAAGAAATATCCAGAGCCGACGAATCACAAACAGGTACAGTCCTACCTGGGTCTCACTGGATATTTTCGCAAATTTATTGCCGGATATGCCAACATAGCAAAGCCGTTAACTGAATTACTCCGAACAGGCGAAGAATTTAAATTCGGATGGTCACAGAAAAATGCTTTCGAGACATTAAAAATGAAGTTGATGAGTGAGCCGGTGTTACGCATTTACCAACAAGGCGCGTACACAGAATTGCACACCGATGCAAGCATACATGGTTACGGAGCATGTTTGCTACAGAGATCTAGTGAAGATTTTAAGTTACACCCTATATATTACATGAGCAGAAATACCACACCTGCAGAGAAAAAGTATTCAAGCTATGAGCTTGAGGTTCTGGCAATTATACGAAGTATAAGCAGATTTAGGATATACCTACTAGGAACAAAATTTTAAATTGTTACGGATTGTGACGCATTTACGAAGACTATGGAAAAGAAGGATCTTACAACCAGAGTTGCAAGATGGGCGTTGATGTTAGAAGAGTTTGAGTACGAAATCGAACACAGAAGGGGTACTCAGATGGCACATGTGGATGCTCTAAGTAGATATCCCACAGTGTTGACGATATCTCTACAAGACAGCGTCATACAAATGATTAAACAGGCGCAAGACAAAGATGAGCATATTAAGACGATAAAAAAGCTACTGTTGACAGAAGAATATGAAGATTTTTACTTGGAACGTGATATTTTATATAAATATGAAAATGGACTTAAATTGTTGGTTGTTCCAAAAAGTATGCAAACGGAAATAATAAGGAAAGCTCACGAGATAGGACACTTTTCCAAGAAGAAAACACAAGAAGTCCTAACGAAAGATTTTTGCATACCGAAGTTGAAAGAAAAAGTAGACACATTCATCAACAATTGCATACCATGCATACTTGGGAATAAAAAGGAAGGAAATAAAGAAGGGATGCTTCATCCTATACCCAAACTGGAAGGTCCTTTGGAAAGCTATCACGCAGATCACTTAGGTCCATTGGAAACAACAAACAAAAATTATCAACACATACTTGTAGTTATTGATGATTTTTCAAAATTTGTTTGGCTTTATCCAACAAAGTCTACAACGTCGAAAGAAGTCATAGGCTGTTTTGAAAAACAACGTAAAATTTTTGGAAATCCCTCTAGGATAATTACTGACAGAGGAACAGCATTTCGCTCTGAAGAATTTGAATCCTACTGCAAAGACGAAAATATCAAACACATTCTGACGACTTGTGCAGTACCCCGCGGCAACGGACAAGTAGAGAGGGTAAATAGGACTCTTATACCTATTCTAACAAAACTAAGTTTAGACGACCCAGGAAAGTGGTATAAATACGTAGATAAAGTGCAGATAGCATTGAACTCTACTTATCAACGAAGCATTGGTACCACACCCTTCCAGGTGCTAGTTGGAGTTAAAATGAGAAATAAAGAAGATATCCGAATTAAAGAAGCTATAGAGGAGGAAATATTAAAGATATTTATAGAAGAAAGAAATGATTTACGCGGGAAATGCAAAGAAGAGATATTAAAGATACAACGTGAAAACACAAAAGGTTATAATTTAAGAAAAAAAAAAATCTAAAAGATATAAGGAAAAAGACTTAATTGCTATAAAGAGGACGCAGTTTGGCCCTGGGCTCAAGCTGAAAAGAAAATTTTTAGGACCTTATGAGATTGTCAAGGCAAAGGCAAACGAGCGGTACGACGTTGCAAAAATTGGCGATCATGAAGGACCGCTACGAACGACAACATGCGCTGAATATATGAAACCCTGGATCGAAAACGACAGCGACGAATCCGAGGCGGATTCAGCGCAGGATGGCCGAATGTAGGACTCAAAACTGCAAGCACGTCGCATTCTTACTTAATCTGGAGCGACGCAATTCCAAGATAACCGCGCTATATCAGCATTAAGTGTGTAACACCAACCGTTTTGTCAGTTGATAGCGAGACGACGAGTGATGTAGATCACGGGGTAAGTTGCCGATTCCCCGCGCAAATGACGAATACTACAATGTAATTTGCTATCAATCTCAACATAAACAGTTGTAATCTTAAAATAAGTAATCTTAACCAGTATTGGAAGAATGTGTGTAATAGTGCAACCTTTTTAATATACTTATCTGTAATTAAATTAGTTATAGAACCCAGTGTAATTGATTTATTTAAAAAACCCCTAGACAACACTAAAACCCCTACACTTACATAAAAATATATAAATGAAATATTTTGAAAACATTAGCCAATTACGTCGTATTATCAAAATATTAAATATCCACTAATTATCTTTTCTATCGTGGTAACAATGGCTATTTGACAAACCTTTATTACAATAATAAAATTTTGGCGGTCCGCTACCTACAATATGTCAAGTTTTTATTTGTGAATGTTTTTATCAATTCCAAATTAAAATTTTTCACAGCTCTAGACTTACGTCATAATTTAATTCACTCTTGTTAAACTTGATCTTTGATTTTTCACTGTTATTGTGCTATTTAACAATGAAAAGCATAATACAGAACATTTTATGTAATTTTTTAATCTTAATTTTAATTCTAACTACTTATGTTAAATTATAGTGGAAATTTCTTGTTTCTTGTTTGCTTCAACTGAATTATTTTAATTGATGTCATGTTTATATTTTTAAATGCTTCTATCAATTTCAAATTGAAGTTTTTTACAACTTTACACTTACATCATAACTTGATTAAATTTTGTTCAGTTTGTTTTTTGGTTGAAATTTTTCATTGTTAGCCTTCGACCGTTGGAGGGTATTTGTCATCTTCAAGACAGTTTAACAATATTTAATTTTTTATTGATCTAGTTATTATTTACTAAAATTATATTCTATAGTTGGCTTTATATGTTTATAAAACTATTATGTTAATAGCAAGCTCATCTTTAACAATTTTAATAGATATTACTACTGACGAAGATAAACTGTAAGTGTTATCGAAACGTTTAGATTGTATTACATTGATATACAAATACACCATTAAAAACCCCAAAAAGATAAGTATTTTAATATGTATAATAATGGTGAAGGTTTAAATTTAACTAGTTATTTAGAATTGTACCAGTCAGGTAATAAACAGTGTGTTGGTTAAGATCAGATAGTTATCATAATTATTCCACGAATCACACCCTTGTGTCACTTACCTAGGCCGGGCAAAGCAAAAATAGCTAAAAGTAAAAGCCAGCTGTTTACGATCCAGTTTACAGTCTAACAGTATTTAATTTTATTAAGGATCTAGTTATCCTTTACTAAAATTAGATTTCATAGTTGGCTTTACGCGTTTATCAAACTGTTATATTAATAGCAGGCTTATGTTTGCGTTTTCATATTTTTCTTAAAAATTCTTAAAGCACTACTGAGGACGGTAACTGCAAATGCTAACGAAACGTATAAAATATAAATACACCATTAAAAACCCAAAAAGCTATGTATTTTAATTATAGCAGTTTAACATTCTTTGATTTATATAAGGATTTATTACTTATTTGATCACATTGAACCATCATGGACCTCAGGCACTTTTGCTTAACGCGCTATTTTATGTATTAGATTTTCTCTTCCATAAATTTTCGTCTTTGGTCGATGAGAAAACACCTGTACGCGTTTTTGTACAAAAATTATCTAATCAGTACTGGCCCTACCTTATAGTTTCATTTGTATCCACATTGTTTTATGACATTATTTTTTGTGGCTTCGTTCTGTAATAGGGCATATACAGACCGCTAAATTATACGTTTTCTGGCCTAGGCCGGCCAACATAACACTAAATTACAGTTGATATTCATTGTAGTGACAGAACTGATAGAATATTCGACATAATCGAAATCTGACGTAACACAAAGCCTAATCGCGTTACTGTGCGATGTACGCATCCGTTATTATGTCCGTATTAGTTCCTTATAAACTACACATTAGATCTATAAATTATTATAAAGCCAACAAATTGGTAAGGTACCTTCAAAATGCGAGTAATAAATAATTTCGCAATTGTATTTTTTAGGTTATATTGGTTACTGTCGGTTGTCAGTATTGCCAAGTTAATTTCAACAGGTATAAAATTTTAAAAAGTACAACAATATTGATTTGAATAACAATTGTTGACGTCGACACAAAATATCCATAAAATGGTTTGCGAGTACCCATAAATTTGCAAAGTTTACTTGTACTCGCTAACACCTATTTTCTGGCCTTATAATACAAATAACTATATAAATATAAATCTTTTATAAAATACGTATTCATATCACTTAATTACAATAAATTATTTACCCTTTCCATACTGCAAACAATGTTTAAATTAGTTTAGTTGATTTCAACATTAATGCGTACGTTTTTAAATGTCGCGTCGTTTACAGAAGCGTGACCTCTATAAGTAATATAAATGTGAGTAATCAAAATTAAACTTGAAAAAGATCAAAGTATAATAGTGAAAAAGTTTACTAATACGATTTCATTGGGTTGAAGCATTTATATCTGTATTTTTATTCCTTTGTTCTTATTGTTTAATTGTTAGAGATTTCTGTTCGTAACATCCACCCGTCATTATTGTTTGTATTGCGTTTTTTTTAATTAGTGCCTTGCTTAAGAATTTTAAGGGCATTCAGCACTATTTCAGTTTTGATAATTAAAGTTATTTATAAGGTTTTATTGAAATGGGAGAGCCTCACTTACGTTGTGACGAGATCTTTTGCATTTTCAATTAATTTAAACTATGGTGGCTGCTTTTGCATTCCCTAAAGGGTAAGAATGGTAATTATTACAGTTTAATTCAAATGGTAACGTATTTTATATACTTGATTTGATTTCTTTAATTATAATTATTTGAGGTTAGGGTGAATGTGCCAATTGTCATCACCTAACCTAAATTTTGGAATACATAAGAAATAATTTAATTGAAATGATCAAAGTTGATTTGGAAATGGGACTCTTCTTTACAGGACTTTCTATAAATCTGACAAAATAAAAAAAAATTACCTTTTCCCAATGTTCTACCCACATTTTAAAGCACTCTTAGCCCAGGGGTCGTAGGAACGGGCTCAATACACATCAGTTTGGCGTTAAAAAAACAAATTAAGTGGGTACGTCTTTATAAATACTTTTGTTGTAAAGTAAAAAAGTCAAAAAGTAAAAACAAAAGTATTTATTAGGAACAATGTAAGCAAATGTATTCCTTACCATTGATGTGATCATGGTGCAATCCAATAAGGTTAGTACACCTCATGGTATCATCTAGAATGTTCGAAATATTCTGTCTCTTGAGTTGAAGTTTCATCATTTTGGGTGTACTTCTTAACATATTTTTTTAGGGATTTTTGTTTGAGCTTGTCTCTTTTCTCGATTTTTTAGGTTTTCTTTTTTTTGTTTTTTGTCGTTCATCTGTGCTATTTTCAGTCTCCGAACTTGTGAGGAAATTTCACTTAGAAATTAAAAATTATTATTAATTTTACTTCGAGTAGGATTTGAACCTACGACCTGTACTTTGCTAGAGTACCGCGCTAACCAACTGCGCTATCGAGATTCAAGCCCCAATCGATGTAAATTTTGTCTTTATGAATGTAGAACTGATGTAAATTCTAAAAATAATGAGATTACAATCAAATGTGAGCTTGCAATATCGCAAGGATTCACACATATCAAAGCAACTGGACTATTATTAAACTATTATAAGTTTTTGTTATGAACGAATAAGTTCAAAGGTAAATATGTAATTAAAAATTATTATTAATTTTATTAAATACATATTAAATACCTTGAGGTAAACTTTTTATTTATATATAAAAAATTAAAAATAATTTTTAATTACGTATTTACCTTTGAACTTATTTGTTCATAACGAAAACTTATAATAACTTTATTAACTAATTCTTTCTTTAATTTCCGAGGTTAATTTTCACCCAGATAAGGTGATGGGTTTTAGGTAACTACTTACTCAAAAACACTTTGCCCGTACGCAAAAATTGTAGTTTTTAGTAGTTTAAACCTCAAGGTCGTGCAACTGGTCAAAAACCGGCAAAAAATCTTAAAACAGGTGTCCCTTTTGAGTTCGCTTTGGCATATTTTTGGGACACGGATACCTGTTTTAGGTTGTCTTTGATCTGTTTTTGGCAACGTTGTATAACCTTCAATTTTAAATTTCTTCCCAAAAAGGGAAGAGAGACACATTGAATCCAATGAATCAGAGATTGATGAATGTATAGTCCACAAAGTAAAACACAGTGATGCTGCGAGATCATTATCTTTAAGTGGCCAATGGGCAGAAGAAAATGATTACTCTGTTCAAGATACACTTCTCCTCAAAAGACTGAAAATAAGAGCGTTGGAATTATCTAAAAACAAATGTGTGCAAGAGGAGTGATGTTCTTTGATCGTGAATATATCGAGCTAATAAGATGGACGTAGAAACTTTAGATTCGAGCGAAGAGGAATTTATGAAGCAGTTAAAAAAATGGGAGGATGAAACAAAGACTGTGTTTTATAAAAGAAGTAGTACAAATATTCAGAGGTCCAGAAAAAGAAAGTGTTACAAGATGTATTCACCCCAATTTACCGTATCAACTTTTATTTTGTTGCATACATGGTGGCAGAAAACCCAATAAGAGAAGTACAAATAATAGTCGAAACACAAGGTAAGTTTGATTTCCTGTACCTTTATGACTGGGTATTTCATTTAGTCATTTCTTCTACAGGACTTTTCAAAATAATTACCAGGCACGAATTACGTTGATTGCTTCAATGGATGGTAATCATTTGGCTATTGCAAGCACCAACTTTAATCATAATCATGAAACAACGGTTGTAAGGTTTTCCTTGGGCACTTTCAAAATGATCTAATATTTTAAATAAAATATTGTAGGTTCTCTATAAACATTTACCTCAAAAACGTAAATTAAACCCAGATGAGAAATACAAAGTTGAATAATTTCTTAAAGCAGGTGGAAATAAAAAGGAAATAAAACGTATGGTGGTCTGCCCGTTTATATCTTGCACCCCATACCTACAACCTAATTTGTATATAAAATTTGGGATAAACCTTTAGATACAAAAGTTGTAGGGTTCATAGTATATTTTTTGAACATTTACTTATTTTTGAAAATGTAAACTTTCACCATTAACACTCATAATAAAATACTTATCTTTTTTGGGATTTTTTAATGGTGTACTTTAAATTATAAAATCTAAACGTTTCGATAACACTTACAGTTATCTTCGTCAGTAGTAATGTTTGTTAAAATTGTTAAAGATGTAGTAAACAATTTTGTCAAATTTGAAAAATTAAAACATAAACATAAGCCTGCTATTAGTATAACAGTTTGGGAAACATAAAGCCAACTATAAAATTTTTAATAAAGAATAACTAGGTCATAAAATTAAATATTATTAAACTGCCTCAAAGATGACAAACCAGAACACTCTCTACGACGAAAGCTAACAATGAAATTTGCCAGCCAAAAAACACATTTAACAAAATTTAATCGAGTTATGATGTAAGTGTAAAGTTGTGAAAAACTTCAATTTTAAAATGATAGAAGCATTCACAAATCCAAACATTACATCAAATAAAATAACCCAGTTAAATCTAACAAAGAGATATCTTTATCAATAATTGGAAGTGTTATTAACAATGAAAAGCACAATGCAGAACGTTCTTTGTAATTTTTAATTTCAATGCAGAACGTTCTTTGTAATTTTTAATTTCAACTTAATTTCAACTACGTAGCTTTGATACAAGACGCAAAGAACATATGAGATTTTGTAGATTGGGTCAACCAGAGAGGTCTGCAATATGGAAATATTGTCAAGACAAACCCATTATTATGTTCGTTTGCAACGTGAAGCTATTGAAATATATAAACACCCGAATAATTTTAATAGACAAGAAGAAAATCTCCGTTTAAATAGGTTTTGGCATCTTATAATTAAAAAAGAGCATAATGATACGCCTTGATTTTAATTTGTTTTCAACTTTTGGTATATATAGGTTTTTTGCTGTGTTTTTCCTAGACCTCGAAGCAAATGCTTTACCAATTATATTCTAAATATAAATTATATTCTAAATTACCACAGCACTATAATTTAACATAAGTAGTTGAAATTAAGTTGAAATTAAAAATTACAAAGAACGTTCTGCATTGTGCTTTTCATTGTTAAACACTTCCAATTATTGATAAAGATATCTCTTTGTTAGATTTAACTGGGTTATTTTATTTGATGTAATGTTTGGATTTGTGAATGCTTCTATCATTTTAAAATTGAAGTTTTTCACAACTTTACACATCATAACTCGATTAAATTTTGTTAAATGTGTTTTTTGGCTGGCAAATTTCATTGTTAGCTTTCGTCGTAGAGAGTGTTTTGGTTTGTCATCTTTGAAGCAGTTTAATAATATTTAATTTTATGACCTAGTTATTCTTTACTACAATTTTATAGTTGGCTTATACGTTTCTCAAATTGTTATATTAATAGCAGGCTTATGTTTATGTTTTAATTTTTCAAATTTGACAAAATTGTTTAATACATCTTTAACAATTTTTAACAAACATTACTACTGACGAAGATAACTGTAAGTGTTATCGAAACGTTTAGATTGTATAATTTAAAGTACAACATTAAAAAATCCCAAAAAAGGTAAGTATTTTATTTACTTATTTTGTGCACAGGGTGTCCCAAATTGAGCATCTCCTCTATCAACATTTAAAATTTTAAAGGAACACCCTGTATTTTGTAAATTTTTAGATTCTACCCATAAAAGAACCAGAAAAATATTATATCAGCCACTTTACATCTATTGTTAATCGTTTTGGAGAAAAACATTGTAATACGGGATTTTTTTTCAAATTTGAGCTAGAATGTCTCAAATGTGGTTTAAGATAGAGTAAAACGGATTGCACTTCACTTTACATATATTACTATAACCTGCATAAGAAATAATTACCTCCGGTTTGACAACTTTCGGTTATTTCTGTAAACCAGAAGTAAATGCAGTTTTATAATAATATTTCTTTACCTTAACCAATAATTACACAGCATATATAACAACAGATTAAGAACCTATAAAAATTTGAGATGTAAAAGTGTAAATCGTTTTTCAATAACTAATTCCTCAAACAGTTAGTCTTCGAAATATTCTAGCTCAAAATGGAGAAATCCCGATTTTCATTTCTTTCTCTAAAACGATTAACATAAACATATCAATAGAATAGGGGCACCATCGGCCATTTTGTTTTTTGTGACGTCACCCTTGGGACACCTTTACTTTCACTTTTTATACATGCCCACCTGGGGATCGTCTTTTTTTCACCTGAGAATAAAAAATTTTTATCTGTTATTAATATTTATTAGGGTTGTTTTTATCAAAGGAGATTGCATAATTGTTATTAAAATCATTATTACATTTCTTTTAATTCCCATCTACAGATTATGACCTTTTACCTATACGAAAAATTTATTTATCCATTGGGGGTTGTATTCTAATAAGGGGTCCTAGTCTGTTATAGAAATCTGTACGCGGGCTTCGTCCCTGTCATAGAAATTGTATTCTAATAATGTGGACGAATTAATAGATAAGACATGTAAAGGTGATGATGACAAGTATTTTCATAATAAAACTATGTTATTTATTCTGTTATTAATATTTATTAGGACCCGTTTTGATTTTTATCAAGGATATAAAAACCTAGTCCTTAAACGATTATGTTCCATGTAATCTTTAAGAATGGATTTAAGCGCTAGCTCAAATTTTTTCAATATCTTATTTACGACTATTAATTAATTTCTATCTGAGGTTTAAATATCATTCAGATCTAGATAACTGTTTCACTATGTGTTTTCGTAAAAGGGTTTATTATAAAGGGGACTGCATAATTGATATTAAAATTATTATTACATTTCTTTAAGACCTATTTTATTTTACAATATACTTATTTTGCCATGAGAAAGCCATCTTCAACATTATACATAATTAAAAATGAGTAATTAAGTTGCCATGCTTTAAGCGATTTTAAACCTTGAGAACGTTAAATTATATGTACAACGTATAAGCAGAAATAAAACACATTAATGCGATATATGGTTACATATATGAATTATAACGCTTCATTGTGTACTCCCTTTAATAGTAGCACCAATTATCAATTAAAAGTGAAATATTGAAGGTCGAGTGCTAAATTATATGCTCAAGGTTTAAGTGAAAAGTAAAATTGCATTAATACGTTAGTTAATACACATATGCATTACAGACTGTTCTACGTTTCACTGCGTGTTCCTTTTAATAGTGCTATTAATTAAAAGTAAATATTGAAGGTTGACAGTTAAAATTATGTGTACAAGGTCTAAGTAGAAAATAAATGCATTAAACGGTTACACATATGCGTTACAGTTGTTTGTTTTACGCTCCATTGTGTATTTTAGTTTAGGGATGACTTTTTTAAAATCCATTGCATTACACCTAGATTAAATTACGTAAAATTGATTATTGATATGGGCTGTCATACTTTCTTTAAAAAACAGTAAAATATATTCATAGCCATAAAGCTTATAATACCTGTTAAATGTAACTACTCTTTATTTACATAGATCAGCGTCTAACAGTAAATTATCGAAGACATCCCCAAATCTAGGTAATGCATAATCTCCTGTGTTAAATATTAGTGTGAAGACATTTTCGGCAGTCAAGACTTTTGGGATGGCTGCACTTCCCCTTATGTTCAAAATTAAGGGCAGCGTAATATCACTTATCTGGATCTTGATAGAGAGTATCACTGCAGCATCAATTTCACCCTTGATACTGCTTCATAATAATACTCATTCGATTGTAATTATCCTTTAAAAAATACACGCAGCGGATAATATACAATCTTTATTTGATTCTATTATTATTATTATTACACAGATATGGGATTATTTTTAAAATTAGCTAATTTCCCCACACTACCTTGAAATACCTTGCCTTCAATTCTTCTTCATCCCTGAAGCTGTACTGCATACATATTCCTTGAGATTATTCAATTTCGGATCAGTAACGAGTTTTCTAATGCACAAGATCATCTTCAATATATCGGTGTATACGCTGAAAAAATTTCTTGTGTCTTCCTCTTTATGCTAGATTTTGCCTCTATACAGCATACAAGCTCTATCTTAGCTGAATTATCTCTGTCACAAAAGGGGTTATAATCAAATTAAGTATACCGGACTCTTATTAGAACACTATCTTTTTAATCCTCGAATTTTTACCGATATGGGTCTTCTATGCCATGTTATCGCATCTTGTCGCAAAAAGGATTTTAGATTTATAAAATGTACGCTCAGGAGAGATATTAGAGTGTTGCTACAGAAAACAAAAAAGTGTGCATCACGCATAAATCCACAGCGAGAAATTTACTCGAGCCAGGTACATTGCGGGTAAAATTTTTTCGAATTATGGTGGACTGATCTTTGTGATATGTGATCTTTAAGTAATCACAGTAATGGATACAGCTACATACTAGCGATTATTGATGTGTTTAGCAAGAGGGTTTGGATATGAGTTCTTAAAACGAAGACCGTCGCATCTGAAACCAATCGCCGTTGTTTTTAAGAAAAGCAATAAACTTCTTCAAGAAACAAACAAAACATCAATTTCTATGTGACAGATAACCTGATGTAAATACATATGCAGTTGAAAGAATTTAATAAAACATTGGAACCAAGAATGTGATGCTACTTTACGGTGATAATGATAATGAGTGGAATGCATTTTCTAGCCGCTATTTTCATATAGGTAAAATTTTGCAACGCGAGGCTTTCGGCGAAGGCTGTTCCGGCGACCTCCACCCCAACCCTCTCCGGACATAACCGAGATTGTAAGTCAAGTGTAGGGCGTCGCAACGTGTTCTCGGGTCCTCGCCCCTTGTCGTGTTCGGAACTTGTTCATGGGCCTTCGTGTATTGTCGTGGTATTCTTGGCGGAAAATTTGGATTTGTATTATAATAAGAGGCCTAATTCTAACTTGTAAGACAGGTGTAGGGCTGCGCAACTTACTCTCGGGGTTTTGCCCCTTGTCGAGGCCCCATTGGCGGAAAATTTGAATTTGTATTTAAGTCTCTGCAGGTTATGGTTGGAAATATTATATTGTAATAAGGGGTATAATGCTAACTTGTAAGACAGATGTAGGGCTTAGCAACTTACCCCGAGGCCCTCGTCCTTCGACCAAAAAATTTGAACTTGTTTGTGGCGCCATCTATGAGGGGCAATTTGAACTTGTATTATAATAAGGGGGCCTAATGCTAACTTATAAGACAGAAGTGTTTACATTCTGATTACTTACTTATTGCGAGAACTTTGAACTTGTATTCTAATAAAGGGCTTATTGGTAACTTATAAGACAGACAAAGGGCTTCGCAACTTAGCCCCCGGTCTCTTGGCGAGAAATTTGAATTTGTATTTAAGTGTCTACATTCTGATTACTTATTGCGAGGAATTTGAACTTGTATTCTAATAAGCAGGCCTAATGCTAGCTTATAAGTCAGGCCGCAACTTGATCTCGTGGGCTTAGACCCCTGGTACCCTTGGCGGGAAATTTGAATTTGTATTCTAATAGGAGGGGCCCTAATGCTAACTTGTAAGACAAGTGTAGGGCTTCGCAACTTACTCTCGGAGCTTCAATACCTTGTCCTGGCCCCTAGGTGTAAAATATGAATTTATATTTAAGTCTCTGTTGGTTAAGACGGTAAATTTGAATCTGTATTCTAATAAGGTGGACCTCTTGACGGAAAATCTAAATTTGTATTTAAATCTCTGCATTCTGTTTGGTTATGGCGGGGAATTTAAATCTGTATTCTAATAAAGGGCCCTAATGCTAACTTGTAAGACAGGTGTAGGGCTTCACAACTTGCTCTCGGGGTTTAACCCCTTGCCACATCTTTGTTTTCAATGTTTTATTAAATCTTTCAGTCTCTACATTCTGATCGTTTATTGCGAGAAATCTAAACTTTTATTCTAATAGGGGGGCCTAATGCTAACTTATAAGATAGGTATAGGGCTTCGCAACTTGCTTTCGAGTCTTCGCACACTGGAGGAAAATTTGAAATTGTATTTAAGTCTTTGCAGGTTATGGCGGGAAATTTAAATTTATCTTCTAACAAGTGGGGCCCTAATGCTAACTTATAAGACAGGTATAGGTCGTCGGAATTTGCTTCGGACGAAGCAAGCGGTAGATACGTAGAAAAGGGCCAATTCCGTGGCCTGCAAGATCGTCTGATCTAACAAAGGTAGATTTTTTCTGTGAGGGTTTGCGAAAAATGAGGTATTTAAATTACTTGTAACTACTTTAGAGGACATGAAAAATTGAATTAGAGTGGTTTTCCGAAACATTAGTATCCCAATGGCTGGAAATGTAAGTAGAGAATTTGAGGATCGGCTACAACATTGTTTAAATGTAATAGGAGTTAATATAAATACCACTTCATCGAAACCCTGTATTTAGTCGCTATGATTAAACTAATTTAAGTTCAACATCCTGATGACGATGTGGTGTCAATGAAACGATCGTCGAGTGATGAAATACTAGTTAAAAAGTTTAGGTTCTCCCTCCTGCTGATGTGTATGTGGTCAACAAAACGATTGTCGGTCGATGAGACATACAGTGTTCGGTAAAGTGCAGGTATGTATTTTGCTCAATCGACAATGTTTCAATGTCCAGATCAAAACTTTGATACCTAATAGCTATTTTTGTATCAAGTACCTAAAGTGAGGTTTTTTAGGACGAATTCGAATAGTAAATGAGTCCTAAAAACCTATTTTAGGTACGTGTTACAAACAATATTTTTTTGTTTAAGCTCTCTAAAATTTTCCTGGAATACCTAATTTATCAATTTACTCGAATAAAAGTACTCGGTACTTGATGCAAAAATAGCTATTTGGAAGAGAAGGTCTAGAATCTTGCACCAGCATAGTAACAACCTTCATTTATTTTTATCAGTTCTGTCATTTGAATTCGTCAAAAAAATTACTGTAAAAAAATGTTTCAAAATCCAGTAAGTACTGCGAAGAAGGCGAAAGAAATCGGCTTAGAGTTACTACCTGTAAAATCTAGGGCCCTCTATCATAAAGAGTACGATATTTTCGTTTGTTAATTAATTTGCACACGATAGGATAGTATACCATTCATAAGTCAAAATAAGGTTGAAATCATCAGAAAACCGGAAATGGGCGCTAGAATATTTGAAATGTCACAATAGGGGATGAAATTCCTAATTACGATAGTTCACAGCTTGCTCAAAATACCCCAACAACTTGCTTACCTATACGTAATCTCCTTAGGCGGTTCTAGGACAACAGATCTTTTTCCAACCTGAAAGGCTTCAAAACAAGTATTTTCACGTTTAAATAAAATAATAGCGTGCCGCAAAAATCAATCACTTCTTTGATAAACAAACACTAATCTCTAATCAAGTTACGTTAATCCCGGACTCAATATGTAAAATAATTTTCACCGCGCCAAACAAAAATATGTTAATATATTAATAATAAAAAAACGTTTTAACTGTGTACACAATCCTTTGAAATCCAGTTCCTCAAATTACGTTTAATTATGCTCAATTCATAATCGGCCTCTAAATGTACGTTATAATTAAATAATCCCTTGAAAACTTTTGCCCGTGATTGTTTCATTCAAAATAAACTTGATGCAATTACGTTAATTTAATGAGCAAATTAATGAATAAATACGAAAATTGCTTATCCTCAGATGCTGTGTAACCGTAGATTCACATAATAAAAAAATACAAGTCCAATAACCTAAATAAATATAATGAACATATAGTAAATAATAATAATACAGGAACAAAGAAATCGGAGACAATGTTGGTTATAAAATAAACGTCAAAGAACTTACCTAAATTTGGCGGCGATTCTAGCTAGAATTTCCAAACTGCCTTCTAATAAACCTATAGTAATTTCGATATGGACGTTCGTCAGTTTAAATCACATTAATAAACACTTAAAATAAATTTGGACGATTATCGGGATGAAATGTCCTTATAATTTAAACGATAAAATAATCGAAAGTGAGTCTCTAAAAAAATTAAACTGTACGTTCATGCTTTCATTTTTATACCTAAATAATAAAATACACTCAAATATTTATTTAAATTTTATCAATCACCATATTAAAAAACACATAAGTTACCTTTCATTGAAGAAGCCCTTTTGTTACACAGAATCTGGTACGGACGATAACCTCGACGACGATTGATGCTGGGGACGCTTGTGATATCATACAGCTGGTGACGGCTACCTTTTACTTCGCGTTGTTGTACGATTCTCTATGGATCGTGTACGCAAATTTACATTGACACGTAATTCGTTCACTTAGTTTTAATTTCTTTAACTATACGGCTCCAGCGAAATTATTTACAACGGTTGCTTATTATCTTTACACTACTATAATGTACAAGTTCTGATTAATTCTTATAATTTTAAATTACAAAACAAGGTCTTATTTGTTTAGCAGCAGGACATTTGAATATGGGGCTCACTGTGCACTACTTAATGTTTGTAATTTTGGAACGAACGTTGTATATTTCTGCAAAACAAGCGAAATCTTCTCAAGAAGAAACCGAGAGGACTAGGTACATAACTGCTCTGGATAACTATCCTTAAGGATTTACTACACACAACAATAAATGTGTCTTGTGAAGGTTGAACACTTATATGATCCCTTTTTGAATTTTAGACTAGGGGAAGAACACCCTTTTTCAAAAATTCGGTCTACACGAGCCTTGAACAACGTCGTTTCGCGGTAACTATGCCCCCTAAACTATACGCTTCTACGCCTAATATAAAAACTTTACTTTCAGCCAAATTGGTTTTCCAACCACCTCCACTCTAATTTGCCCAAAAAACTTAAATATATCACTCCGAAAAACGTAGGGAGAGATTGGTTTGTCAGCAAGCCTGTTTGTACTCGAAATCTTATCTGAGAAATTGGATAGTTAATGAAGTGGAATTTTTATTCACAATAGCCCTTAATCAAATCTTTTGTTTTCGGAACATTCTTATCAATCGGAATGGTGGCTGCAAAAACTTTTACAAAAGATGTACCTTACAAAATAATATTTGAATACGTTCTTTAATTAAATTTTATACGATGCAATCCCAACGCGATTTAACCAAATTAAAATACGAAATTTATTTCTACAAAACTATCCCTATGTATAAATACACTAACGAATGTTTCCTTTCAAACTCTAGTAAGAGGGTTTCGCTAAACATAGATGTCAAAACGTAAAACGCATTCTCCTTTTTAAGCTTCCATTTTTAGTACGATCTACAACACAAACCTCATTTTCGCCTTAGAATACAAAAAAAAATTGTTAAACCTTTAAATTACGTAAACGACAAAAGAAAACGTTACAATCGAAAAGTTTCTCCCATGATTACTGCGTTATTACGTCCTATTACGAGAATCTATACCCCATTCAAAATGTTCGGTACTAACAAATAATTTAGAAATTCGAAATTTATCGGCGAATCTTGATAAAATCATGGATACATGACAAGCTGTCTATTAATTACTCTTGCTGATACGAAGACAAGTATTAAAAGAGTGTTTCAGGTGGTTGGTGAGGAGGAAGTTGATAACCTTATGGCGGTTTATCGGACTTCGGCCTGGTTTATTTGTCTCATACCGAAAAGTTAAATGCACTGTGCAACACGTAGGCATCCATTCATTCGGGAAAATGACTTCTGTTTGCAAAAGGAAATAATATCTATGAATAAATCCAGATGGTGTAATATTGATTTTATTTTAAAAACAATGCAGATGACTGAATTAAATTTTAAAGTGAAATAATTGTTTCAAGTGAACTTATGACAAGGTAAGGCAAGCTGTACATTTACAGAATTTAAGTGGATTTGCTTTCACACACAAAGGCATATAATTATATTATAACTTAGCTTTGGAATTCGTCTTGTCGGAGTTAGTTACAGATCCTCGTGATATTCAGCAGTATTAATTAAGGCACTTTTCAGTAAATGTGACATTGCACCAAAAGTGAGAAGTAGTTAGCAAGTTATCCAATTGTGTATGTAGTTATTTAACGATTGAAAATATATTGTTTTGTATACGCTCCCAAAAATGGCTATTTTACAGACTCATGTCAGTCCGTAAAATAGCTCATTTTCGAACTAGTCCCTAAAAGTCGCCATGGCAGCCATTTTATATTATTTTAAATAATTCAGTGGGCAATATTTTAAAAATTATTTTATTTATCAGTTCTATCATTCGAATTTGTCACAAAAAACTGGGTACTACATCCATTATTTCGGATGTTACATTATTTAGGTAGATAGCTATTAAAGTCATTTGTTCATTGTTGTTCCTGTTATTTTCTTATTTAACGTTATGTTATTTTCCTAAAGTAAATCATTTAATATTCAAATTTGTTGATGGTCACTCTTCCTTAACACACATTTTTAGAATTTGGAACCACTGGTTACAGTTGGTAACATTGAATGTTATTTAGTGAGTTCTTAAAAAGAACGTTTCTTCTTCATGTTTCAAAAGTACAAGCCACGCTTTAATTCCTAGAGGAACCAAATAATTTCTGGATTTATTTCATCCATCAACGAAAGTCGGATTTATATTTGTTCTTCAGTGTAAGAAATGATTAATTGGTATTGTTTATTTCTACGCATTTTGCGGATATAAAACGTTATTAAAAGCGTTCAGGTATGCCTCACTTCATTTTTTTTCTGTGTTTAAAACGTTCTTTATTTTCAGACATCACCACAGTTATCTTGTAATTTAAAATTACATACTTTAAGGCAAATACTTTAAATATCTCGATATCTAAACTTTGGTTACGAACATAATTTTATCTCGGAATTTCCACTTTGTGAACCTCGTGAAAGTAATCTATGCAAAGGGGTTACTCCTGTCATATTTTGATAAATTAGTAAGGTTCGACTTCCACTTGTACGTCTACTTTTACTTCTACTTTTACTTCTACTTTTACTTCTACTATTACTTTACTTTGGGGATAACTCAGACAACCATAAATGTGTTTTTACTCGTTCAATAACTGCACACTCAATTGGGTAGTTCACTAACTGCTTCTCACTTTTGGTGAAATGTCCCATTGACTGGAAAGTGCTTTAATTAATGCTACTGAATATCACGAAGATCTGTAACTAACTCCGACAACAGGACGAATTCCAAAGCTAAGTTAAAATATAATTATATGCCTTTGTGTATGAATGCAAATACACTTTTAAATTCTGTAAATGTACAGCTTGCGTTACCTTGCTATAGGTTCACTTAAAGAACTATTTCACTTTAAAATTTAATATAGTTATCTGCATTATTTTTAAAACAAAGTCAACATTACACCATTTCGATTTATTCATAGATTTCTTTTTGTAAACATAGGTTATCCAGACGACGATAATATTATTTTGTTACTCATTTTTTTAAATTTTGTTTCATTTACTACTCTTAGTCTCTGGTATAACTAGTTTTGTTAAACAATTTAAATAGTTTATACTTGATGTATGTCTTTTTCACCTGACTATAATAGTATTGATTCAGAGCTGATTAAACCTACAGTATTTTAAAAAAATGCATTACAGTCATGAATAAAATAAAAATGTAGTTATTCCAAAATGTCGCTTTTATTTTTAAATATCTAAATAAATCAATAACTGTAAGATTTAGGTATAGGGAATGCTTAAGAAAGGTATTTCTTAAGTACTTTTCAGAGATGGTATAAAATCGTGTTCCATTTAAAATAACCGAGATAATCATGGGTGTGAGTTTTGGATCACCCTGTACTAAAAATAAAAGTTATCACAAAAGTGATAAGTTTTAACAAAACCAGACTATCACAAAATTATTTTGTCCATGAGAGATTGGCCCTCAATTGCTTATTTTAAATAATATGGGTGACGATTTCATTACGATTTTCACATAAAAATGGCCTTATCTTTAAAAGTACCCTGTAGAACCTAGTAAAAACTTTTATCATTGGAATATGAAAAATGAGCCTAATTGAAATTTGACATAATATACACGGTGTTCCATAAAAAAAACATAAATTTGACTTGCTCTGACTTTATGAAATAACCCGTATGTTATTGAATAATTTTAAAATGCACAGCTTGACTTTATGAATAACTTTTGTTTAAAACATTTTTTCGCAACTCTCAACGTAACGGAGTATAAGTTGATCACCCTGTAGATAGGCCTAGTATTTACTCCTAGCACTTATTTTTGTTATACACATGGGTGTAATTGGTTGCCTCTCGCTATATGAACGTAATAAATTTATGATAAAATCACACACAAGCTTATGGCATGCGACGCTTGATTCAAAATCTGAACTTTATAACTCATTTTTAATGGAATTTTTTATTATTAATCCGCACTATTGTAATTATTATCCTTTAAATAAAATAAAAACCTTAAACTGTGAGTTTTAATTACTTGTAAATTAGTAATTGCCACGTGAAGTAAATAGGTACATCTTTAGAAACATATAACTTAATTATAGCCCGAAATCTTAAATAATTACTTTGTGTAACAAGTTAAAACATTGATAGATAATTAACATATTCTGAGCAGTTTATGTTCTCAACCTGATTAATTTTTTCTGTATATACCTTAACGTAAAATATTAAATAATTTCAAGAATTGAAAATAAAGCGAAAATTGTAATTCGCCAGAGAAGTTTATTCGAGAAATATGAGGTTTAGAAATAAAAGGGAGGAAATGTGGTTAAAAGTAATTCAAGATAAACTACAATGCCGCAATGCGAGTATTTAGAGTTTACAATACACATGCGTTTTGAAAAAATCAAGTTTCTTAAATCTTGTAAGAAATTTCTTTAATCTTTTTTTTACCTTTTACATTTTAAAATGTAATGTATTTCGTATTAGATTTTAAATTTAACTAATTTAATACTGATAATGGTAGGAAAACAGAATTGAAAGCTCTAAAAAGGTTTTAACATAATGGACTACGTTTACATGGACACATAACACAGGTTTTAATAACACCGTTGTTATTAAAGCCTGCGTAAAACAACGTGTAAACGGAACTAACGCCGGTTTTATTAAAGCAGGTTTTAATATAGCTACGCTATGTTAGAAAACGTGTAAACACACTCTTCTGATATATCAACGATTTTAATCGCAATTCTAACTGAATTGTTGTCGCTTGTTTTCCCCTGTTCCGTTTCCGACGTGGGTTCTTATCCTAACAAATCTTTGTAGTTTATTTATTTTTGTAGTTATAATTTATATTTACTTTGCTTTTATAAAAATGAGTAGTAAACGTGAATCGTGGGACATGGTTGAAACGTGGTACTTTATAAAATAAGTTAGGGAGAAACAACTTCGTTTAGATAGGAAACGTTTTCGTGGGGATGATATCTTGTTGCAGTTGGAAGCCTCGATACAGGATAGGAGGTATTTAAAATCCGCGAAACAGATTCAAACGCGATTTAAAACCCTCAAATTCGAACTAATTTAGAAAAGAACTTATAGTACATCGATACAACTACTTTTAGGTACTTTTAACAAGTGGAGAAGAAAATTAAATACAAGTGGGGACGCGAATTGCCGGATTAAATTTCCATATTTTGAAGAAATAACTCCAACATCCGAAGTCGAAGAATCCCATATTATTGAAGATGACTCCCAAGTTTTAACCTTCATCCGGGCGCGTCATTCATCGTAACACAACCGGGCGCCTGACGGTAATTTACCGCATTCACGATATGCATTCTAAATATTTCGGATTTGGGTATTCTTAATATAGGACGTCTAGTACACATATTCAAAAATAAGATTTTATTATTTTATAAACCCATAATACAAAGTTGGTATATATGTTACAGTCAAAGTGTACATTTCAGTGAATGTATGCATTAGCTAGCCAATGTATACATCTACTGATGTTTTTAGTGTTCACAAAAAATAAAATGTAAGCTTTCACTAGTTGATGTATGCATTACCTAGGCAATGAATGCATTTACTAATGGCTGTCAGTCAGAGCTTCAATAATTCAAATATTCCAATTTCATTTAAATTCTATTATACTATAAAATACAAACATAGTAAATTTAAACAATAATATTAAAAACTAAACTTTATTCTATTATAAGTGGCTATAATATCTCAGTAATACCGCTGTAATAGGGCTGTAAACAACAGAAATTGCTAGGTTATGTCGCAGTATATTAACAGTGGTTATGTTGGCATTATACTTTAACTAAGTGGAATCAGTTAATGTACACATCATCTAGTAAAAGTTTACATTTGGTTTTTTGTGAATACTTTAACTAAGCATATCAGTAAATGTATACATTACCTAGCTAATGCATACATTCACTGCAATGTACACTTTGACTGTAACATATCCATTGGTACTAACAGTACTAAGTATAGAAAAAAGTATTTGAACTCAATACAATTATAAAATATTATAATAAGTAGGTATAAAGTAAAATAAAGTGTAGCCTTAAAATTACAAATTCTGCATAAAGAAATTAGTTACAATTTGTACTAACGAAAAACAAAACATAATCCTAAAACTATGAACAATTACTTCCACCTAATAATCTCTGTTTTCGACTTCGTCCTCGTCTGAAGTTTTGATTGTCATTGCACAGTTGTCACCTCTATGCTGCGAATGTTTTTGACAAACGCTCTTACCACATGCATGGCAAGATAGTTTTGTTACATTATTTTTTCGTGGCCCACAAATGAAGCAAAAACGACGTTTATTGGGAACGGCCTCTGTAGTGCTTCTATTTTCATTTTCTTCATCTCTGTATTTTTTTAGCAAAATAGACAAATCTTTTGGCAAATTTGGGATTTTTGCTCGTTCGCTCAAATTTTCATTAATCAATTGCATGGCCAGGTCTTTGAGATAATCACGCCTTGGGAAGGTTTCCCCAGGATTATTCATTTGATAAATCCTCATCGAGTTGATCCCGGAAATATCAAGATTTCTAAAGAAAATGGTCATTGGCCATCTGTTAGTTCTTCTGGAAGTGGAGATTCGTGAACACATAAGATCAACAGTGCCCACTCCTCCTTTCGTGGCATTGTAATCCATTATCTGAATCGGTTTCCCGGTTTCATTATCGACCTGATGGTCGTCATGTAATGTAGAAAGAACCTGTACAACCTTCTTCTCTTTTTTAGCCAAAGAGATCAAAGTCATTACAACCAAATAAGTGATTGCCAGCAACAAGATTTTATTTTCCGACACAAATTCAGGTGGAATTTCAGCCTTATTTTTTCGCAGTGTCCCTAGAAATGTCAAGCCAACCGATAATAAATATTGGGCCAACGGATAACTACTGAAAAGGTTATCTGTGGTAACGTTTCGATTCGTCCGCTTCAAAGGTTCAGTCAAGTTCTTCACGATATCGTAAGGCTTATTCGAGGTGACGTAAGGCCCAGGTGGTTGAGTACCACAATACACCTGCATATTATACGTATAAAACGTTTGTGAGTCACAGAGGACGTAAATTTTCATTCCATACTTGGCCGGCTTTTGAGCCATGTATTGAATAAACTTGCAACGTCCACGAAAAGCCACCAACATTTCATCAATAGTTACACTCTCTCCTACATTGTAGGCTGCTTGAATTGATTGAATTGAATTTTGAAAGAAACTCGAATTGGAGCTAATCTATCAATTTTCACTCGTTCTTCACGAGTCCTAACGTCATCAAAGCGAAGAGATCCGAGTAACAAGCGAAATCGTCTTTCACTGAAATTAGCTCTCAATATTATCAATCCTGTCCCGTCTTTTGTAAAAAATTCTGAAAAATCAGCACGGTTGCCACGTTTTACTGCAATTAGGAATAAAGCTCCAAAAACTGCCTTTATTTCTGACATTGAGGTCGGCTTGTAATCTCTCTCGCGTATCGGAGTTTCAGACAATTCTATACGTTCAGCTAGCCTTTTAGCAATAAAAATGTTTGTATAGTTGACTATGTCATCAATAATTTCCAATGAAATAATTTGAAGAAAACATTCAAGTTTTGATTTGCATTTTCTAGCCTCTCCCTTGGGACCAGGAATGGTTTTTATAATGTTTTTTGACCATGTTTTTCAGATAATGGAAAGAGGTTTACTAGCCCACAATGTATCATTATTTTTTCCAATGAAAAATTAAACGTTTTCGGTATCACGTTGGTCACTGAGGACGGCTATTTCCTCGAAAAACGGAGCGTCGTCTAATTCAACCTCAGAGTCGCTGCTGTGTTCATCCACGTGAATCTCTTGAGGATCAAAATCAATATCGTCTGGATCATCAATTTACTCTTCTTGGATTCCTGATTGAGGCTCTTCATCAGAACCCTGGTCTAAAAGAGCCAGAATCCGTTTGCCTCTACAATCGCATAAATGTGAATACCTGAAAGAATGAAACCATACTTACTAAAGACACATAGGTAACTACATACCCAATCAAGGTAAACAACTAATGTGAACAGGACAATAATGCAATATTATTAGAAGGTCCTTACTCATACAAACAATAGAGCTTAGGTAATAAGAACTACCTATTAGGTTATGAAAGGTAACTACTACAAGTAAAAATGCATAAAATTGTTACTTACATATTGTTCGGATTCCGGTGAGAAAAAATCACGTCTTAGGGCACTTGAGGGTAAACTACCGCAATACGCGTCTGGTAAACTTTTAATCACTACTGAAATTAAATCTCGTCGAACCAAGATACAATTTTTAAGACCCCTAGCGTCAAAATGTCAAACTAGAGAATACATCTCCCTCCCACATTCCAATGACTCCTCAAGGAACGATTACATGCACTTTAATACCAATTACGGTAATCTACCGTGCACGCGCCCGGATGAAGGTTAAAAACGCAAAACGAAATTGTGCAGGAATCTACAAATTCCTTGTTAAATAAATTACGTAACATTCCTTAACCCTCCTTTTTTCCTCAGTATGTAAATAATTCAGTTGTATCCCCCTCAATATACAGGGTGTCCCAACGATAGAGTAAAGTAAGTTTATGCTTAACTAGAATTATTTGTGTAAATATTGTATGGACCATGGGGTAGAGGTAAGAAGCGTGCATTGTTTTAAAATATTGGAAGTTATACAGGGTGTGCCAGAAAAGCAGAACGTGAAAAAGTATGATTTTTTTAAATAGAACACCCCGTATTTGATTTTAGTTTTTAATTCTACGTGTCCATACAAACATATTTTGTCATACAAAAGATTGGCTGAAAGTTTTTAGTTCTTGAGATATTCATGGTCATTTTCGTGGGGTTGATGAATGGACAATTGTTCCGTTATTTCACAATAAAAAAAATTGATATTTCATGTGAAAAATGAGTGATATTATACTAACGTTTAGACCGAGTAGTATTTCTAATTTTCTCAACAGGGTGTTTGTTATAACCATTCAAATTTGAAAATTCTCAAATTAAAAAAAATCAGTTTTTTTTAATTGCACACCCTATATATTTTTATTTCATTTTATTCGGGATTTAAAAATCTATCATTTTTGTTAAATATATCCTATATCTATTTTTGATAGTTTTCGAGGAATTTTGATTTTTTCACACTAGCTACTTTATTTTCGATAACATTGCATTGCATGGATCTTGGTAGCCATGGAAAATAATAATTGCGTTACTAAGATACAAAGGTTTCCTACTTGTCAAAATAAACACATATTAAATTTGTCGTTTTCGCATTTAACTTGTTATCAATTCTTGTATAAATTATGGATTATTCGACAAATGAATTAATTGATATGATATACGTGTTGGGCGAGGCTGAAAAAAACCCTTTATTGGCACAACGAATCTACAAAATGAAATATCCTGAACGTCGAATACCTACTACTGTTGGCTTGGAAAATTTGATGGATAGATTTGATTCTAGCGGTAGTGTTAAATACTTCAAACGTAAAGTTGTTAATAAAAGGGCAGCTAATGAAGAAAAAGAACTTGAAATATTATTAAATATTCAAGAAAATCCCCAAGTGTGTTCTAGAACATTAGCGACGATATGTGATACCTCCAAATCAAACGTGAATCGAACAACGCTGAAGTATAAGTACCATCCCTATCACATTGCGCTTCATTGAATTACTGTTTCTCATTAATAAAAACTGTTAATATTCTCGCTTAGGTGGTTTGTTTTATTTCGTCGCAATTGTTTTCCATGGCTACCACGATCCACAATAATGTTATAGTATCGTATGTAACGTAGCTAGTGAGAGAAATCGAAATTCCTCGAAAACTATCAAAGATAGATATAGGATATATTTGACAAAAATGATAGATTTTTTAATCCCGAATAAAATGAAATAAAAATATATAGGGTGTGCAATTAAAAAAAACTGATTTTTTTTAATTTGAGAATTTTCAAATTTGAATGGTTATAACAAACACCCTGTTGAGAAAATTAGAAATACTACTCGGTCTAAACGTTAGTATAATATCACTCATTTTTCATACGAAATATCAATTTTTTTTATTGTGAAATAACGGAACAATTGCCCATTCATCAACCCCACGAAAATGACCATAATAATCTTTAAACGCGAATATCTCAAGAACTAAAAACTTTCAGCCAATCTTTTGTATGACAAAATATGTTTGTATGGACACGTAGAATTAAAAACTAAAATCAAATACGGGGTGTTCTATTTAAAAAAATTATACTTTTTCACGTCCTGCTTTTCTGGCACACCCTGTATAACTTCCAATATTTTAAAAAAATGCACACTTCTTACCTCTACCCCATGGTCCATACAATATTTACACAAATAATTCTAGTTAAGCATAAACTTACTTCACTCTATCGTTGGGACACCCTGTACTTTCAGTTCCCAAACTCACTTCCCAATTTGGAATTGCAAATAACCAATCCCCCACCCGTACAAATTCATTTGATTCTCCAAAAAGTCCACTTGCTCCTTAATTTAAATTAATGTAGTACTGTAAATGTGTAAATTTATTAATAAAAATCCATAATAATATCAAATTATTTTATTTGTGCAAAATACATTTAAACAATACAGTGCTTAATATTATGTTTTGTATGTTGAGTAAATCTATAATTCGACCTTACAGCCGCAACACCACGCAATACTTAATTACAGAACATTATGAAAATTAAGTTTTTATTCTGCTTTAACATTACAGAAATGGACAGTTTAAAAATATAACATACTTTAACGCTTTCAGAAACAAAATTGACCAGCATGTATAAATTATAAGTTAGTTTCAACCACGATTCCTACATCGTTCTTTCAACCAATTAATTTGCGAACGTTCACCAAACTTTAGACTACGATTACACCTATTTTTCAAAAGAAAATTATGGAAAGAATGTTTTCCGAATGCGAAAATTTTCTGCTAAATAATTTTTTATAGCATCTCTAATATTATTAGCATTAAAATTATCCCGACATTGGTTAGCGCTTGTTTATGGTTGTGGAAATTGCAGTGCTACTTCTGTCACAGCAACTTCCCACTGCTTTACAAAGGCTTCTTTTTTTATTTACACAATATTATGCAAAATGCAACATGGAGAAACAACAGCTGGAACAAAAGTATAATATGTATCTAACCGTTTTAATATGCATCGCCAACGAGCTTTCAAACGTTCAAAAGAAATTTCTACTGATACTCGTCCTCAGTTCATGTAAGGATTGAACGACTCTTCATCAGGTAAAAGTCTAGAAAATATTAAATAGCCCTTGAATACCCATGGTAAGGTGCCGTTTATATCCCGGTTTACAAATTTTTATTCACTCACATTCACATACTTACAGCTGTAGTTAATACATAATGTTCCTTATATAATTGGGATTCTTGAAATCCTACAGAATCATGACATGGTCCAAGTGTTTTACAATTTATATTTTGAAACCTACAATAATAATGCGTAAAAAGCAAAATTTGTATTGTTACAAGTGAAAACAGAATTAACACCGGACGTAACAGATAATAAAAATGACTGCTCAGTGGGATATGGATTGTGAGGGTATTATAATACACACAATATACACAAGCGTCAGTTCAAATGTCTAATGCCTTGAACTTATAATAGGAAATAGGTAATAATATTATTTTAAATTTTCAGTATAATATTGCACCTTACCACGTGAAATTTTGAATACAATTTTACATACACATCAACACCAAAAGAAACAATAATAAAACGTTCAATGCACGAATAAAAGCAGTTTGTTATCTAACTTATTGGTTTGAAAGATTCAAATATAAAACTATTGCGTTCATTCGCTTGTAATTGCATAACTTTATGAATACATGTTAATCACATAAAACCACTACAAATAAAATAAATAGGCAAACAAAAGGATTACCTCCTCGATCTCTCTTTAGTACGTCTCGCCCTCTTCGCAGCGAAAATCATTTTGGACAGAATCAGCCTCCACGTTAGTGGTCCGATGGGAGATGGTCTCTCGTGGTACCTCTATTCGGAAGTCAATTACAGAAAACCTCAAATGGCAAGTTCACTGACTTTTTGCTTTTAACTAGCTGGTTAACGGAGTTATAAAATCTATATACACAGAACTAAGGCGATAACTGATAGTTCAGAGTGCTGGTGACATTAATTATTTCACCTGGCATTATTTACACGAAATCTTATTATTATGAGTATTTACAAATGTTCTATATGCGGTTAGAATTTGTATATTCGCACGGCAGCAGGCAGTAGCACACATTAACTCACTACTCTCACTAATAAAAATCCACAAAAAAGCGAGCAAATCTCCGAAACTAAGGAAACACTTATCATAAAGACTGTCCTACTCTCGGATTCGATAAAGGTCTCTAGACCACGGTAACACCTGCATAAAGTTCCCCGGACCTGGTGAATATTCCAAAAACTCGCACAAGGCGAAGGGGGCGCTGCCCTGCGCAACGTTGGGAAAGCCTGGGTACACCATAGGAAACTTTTGTGCCACCATCGCCTCTCACAACCCGCACCTCGCATCTTAGCTTCTATTCTCTACTTACGACTAAATATTACTTCTCTGCTATCCAACTTAAGACTGACTAATTAACCACGAAAAAGAAACCTTCTACCCCTCTGCACTTACATCATCTCTTACACACTTGCGTAATATTTTTTAACATCAATCGTTCACATAGGAACTTCATTACCAGCAATCGTACAAGCAAACGGATCATCCCACGAAGAGATTCGCGCATTTGTTTTCATTTCAGGACGCTCACTTGAATTTTTCTACTTCTACAAATAACAAATTTTACTAAAACGTACCCATGAACTTTATAAAGACGCGCGGCATCATTTCCAAACAGAGCGGTTTGAACTTTCAAACGTAAGCCTCTACCCAGCCTTAGAGCCTTTGCGATTTTCATTGCACTCTAAAGCAACTTTCAAAAAATATAAAGAACTAACCTCCGCTTTCGCGCCGGCCATCGTAGTCTTCGCCGTTTCTGCGTTAGGATTGTCACTGCGCCGCATACAGTCGACACAAGGAAGCGGATCCCGTCCAGGAAAGAAGCGCTACAGCCAGCCAGGAGCCAAACCACCCAGGAGGACACCGGGAGAGTCACAGGAGCAGCAGCAGCCAGAAGCCACAGCAGTTGAAAGGTATCAATTAGTAAAGAATTTTAAAGTAAATTTTTGTTTTATTTTTTTTTAATAATTAATACTAACAAAACCCTCCATTTTCAATCGGACTCTCAACTTCCAAGCCTTAGTCCAGCGGGGTGTGAGGCTGCACCTTGGTGAGAGTCCCCTCTTTCGAAACAACAACAATTTCTGACCCCCTGTTTCAAGTATCCGTACTAACCCGCCATGGTAAAACATGGCAGACCGGGCCTCCGGGCCACGGTCGCCCCTCTACCTTCTCCGCCTCCTAGTTCCCCGCCACCCAGACCTGTAACACCACCCCCTTCCTTATCCTTTGCGGCAGCCGCCGCATCTCCTCCTTCTCTAGTGAGGGCATCTTCTATGTCCTCTATCCCTTCCTCCTGCATTCCACCCTTATTCAAACCCGTGCACAACCCTTTTAAAACCCCTAATCCTTCTACTTCCCGTACTCCTTCTAATCCTAAACCTAACCCTACCAGTAACCCCTCTCCAAAACCTTTCTCTACCGTTAAACCCACTTCCCGATATTGCATCCGCAATATACCACCAAAATTCAACACCCAAAAGTCCTTATTCCAAGCCTTAGTCCCTCTCCGCCTCCCCTGGTTGAACATTAAACTCAACCACAACCGCACCTGCCTATTGGAAACGAGCGAGGCCCTGCCAATTACGATGCAGCGAACTATGCAGCATCACTTCGGTGAGCCTGCATTGACGCTGTCGCAGTTGTCAGGTCCCCGAACGTCCGCTACCCCAACCTATCCCAACCCTAAACCCTTGTCCTTCTCCTGCGTCATCCGTGGCGTGGACAAGGACATCCTACCAGAAGAGATCCGGCAATCCATCAACCTTCCTAAAGTCACAAAAGCGATCCGAATTATTTCCAAAATAACAAACACAC
The DNA here is from genome assembly GCA_036346205.1 of Vesta saturnalis. Lineage (NCBI taxonomy): Eukaryota > Metazoa > Arthropoda > Insecta > Coleoptera > Lampyridae > Vesta > Vesta saturnalis. The sequence continues at coordinate 696,986 of JARFJB010000209.1, read as the reverse complement.
CTACATCCTTTGTCAGAATCATTACCCCGTCGCAATCCACCCTTAACCAACTCCTTTCCAACGGTGTCTGCCTTTTCGGTAGACACTATCCTCTGAACCTTCCCGGATCCCTAACCCCACCCCCAAATATTGCTCCACTTGCACGCAGGTGGGGCATATTTCTGAGGAATGTCCTACCCGCACCCTCCGTTGCCCCACCTGTGGTGAAAACCACAAAGCCGCGTCCTGTACCCGCGTGAATACACCAAAGTGTAACAACTGCGGTGGACCTCACGCTACCTATTCCTTTTCCTGCGCGACCCGTCGTGCGATTCCCACCACCGCGGCAGCGACTGCCGTACCTAAACCGATCCTCCTTCCACGTCGGACACCGAGGATGACGAAAAACCCAAACCACCCCTTTCCATTTCCGATTTCCTCGCTTCCCTTACCCTTACCCTAATTCAACTGTTTCCTGACCGTAGGGCCGACATAGCGAAAGCTGTCGACAATACGTCCAGGGAATATTTGAAGCGCCGTACCAGGGTCAACTTTGTTGGCAATGGTATAGCTATCACTACCCAGAACATCCGATCCTAGATCCTAATCCTACTCCCTAACCCCTCAACCTAATCCCTTTCCCTCTCCCTAAGTACAATGGATCTAATAATAGGTACAATTAATGCAAGGGGTGTCCGTCGGAAGCGCCCCCTCATTAAGAATCTATTAGCCACAAATCAAATACAAGTCCTGGCCATCACAGAGACAAAACTAACCAACCGTTGTACCCTTGAATTTGCCTCCTACAATTCATTCCTTCAATTTAGCGCCCAAAATAGTTCGCGAGGCACAGCCCTCGTAATCAAGAATTCATATCCTGCCACCCCTTATCCTCTTCCGCAGCACCTGCAGCATCTCGAATGTGTAGCTGCAACGGTGCACTTTCCCCTTCCCGTCACCCTTTTCTGTTATTACAATCCTCCAGAAGAAGCCATTTCTAATGACCTCCTAGACCACATCTCCGCCCTACCCAATGCTATCCTCCTAGGAGACCTTAATTCCCGACACGTCCAATTCGGAGATTCCACGAACAATAGAAACGGTATCCGCCTAGCCCACAGTATTCTTACCCTACCACTGTTCCGGATTAGGAACACCAATCCTACCTTTATTAGTCATCAAGGTGCCTCTATAATCGACCACATTATATGCACCGAGTCACTAATACAACATATGTCCCCCGATTGCCACCTAGGCGAAACCATCACTTCGGACCACCTACCTCTCCTAGTTAAAACCTCCCTCGGCCCCGTCCCCCCCCCCCTCCTCCCACCCACATTATTCGTAAAGACTTCCAAAACGCCGATTGGAATGTATTTGGCGAATACATCTTCAATAACCTTCAGGCTTACGATATTCACACCCCAACGATGTCGAGAGAGCGGTCACCGACTTAACTTCCGTTATCGCGGAAGCGGTCGAAGCCTCAATCCCCTTAAAATCAATAGATATCTCCCGAAAACCTCTCCCCCAATACATTGTAACCTTGATCAAAGGGAAGAGGCGAGTATATCGCGAATTCCTGAGATCAAGGGACCCCGCTCTCAAGACCGAATATAACCGATTAAACGCCCTAATTCGGCGTGAAACTAATACCTACACCGAAAGAAAATGGGTCCAGGCCACCTCCAATCTCAACTATAGAGATGGCAAGAAGTTCTGGCACACCTTCAATATTCTCACCAAAAGGAAAACCAAACCAAAGTCCTACCTAACCGATCCTCAGGGTAACCTATTCTCCACCGATCAAGACAAAGCCGAAATTTTTCGCCACCACCTCCAATCCGTCTATACTTCACCTAATGATCCCTCGTTCGACGACGACTTTAAAAATCGCCTAGAGCAAGACCTTGAGGATTTCAAAAATTCCGAATTACCTGAGAAAATTCTGGATGATAATGATCCGTTTTTCAGCCCAATTACTCACGCTCAAACCCTCAACTACTTCCAAAAAGGGAAAATATCCGCTCCCGGACAAGACGGACTCAATAGACTTATACTGAGACACCTACCACCCCCAGCGATCAGACGCCTAACGTCCATATATAACAAATGCCTCTCCCTTTCGTACTTCCCGACGGTGTGGAAATCCGCCTCGACCGTCATGATTCCCAAAAATTCCTCCGACCTGACAGAACCCTCATCCTACAGGCCCATCTCTCCTCAGCTGCCTAGGGAAATGCTTAGAGCAGATCCTAGCCCGAAGGCTGGGAGAGCACTTAGAATCCAATAACCTCTTACCCGACAGCCAGTTCGGCTTTCGACCTAATAGAACCTGTCAGGACCCTTTGCTAAAACTCCTAACAGAAACCTCACGAGCATTTAACCACCGCCACTGTAACCTCGCCGTGTTCTTAGACATAAAGCAGGCCTTTGACAAAGTCTGGCATGCGGGTCTAGTTCACAAAATTCAAGCATTAGGTATCCCCCCCGAGCTCACGAAGCTCCTACTGTCGTATCTAACAGATAGGACGGTACGAGTCCGAGTGGGTTCATTCCTCTCACAGAGTTTCACCCCCCAAACAGGCGTACCCCAGGGTTCTGCCTTAGCACCCATACTATACCTTATCTTCGCCAATGATATCCCTATTGTAACAACGCCCGGAGTATCCCTGGCACAGTTTGCCGACGACACTGCCTTCTGGGCAGCTAATCGGTCAACAAAGAACGCCTCCGACAGTATGTCCAGTACCCTACGGAACTTCTCCAATTGGGCCAACCAATGGAGAGTCTCCATAAACCCCACCAAAACACAAGCCATTCTATTCCGACACCCTAACTATACCAGACACAAACTACTCTCCAAAACGACGTAAACATTTCCTGCAAGGGAACGATTACCGATACTTGACCACATAACATACCTAGGAGTCACATTTACCAAAAGCCTTAACTGGAACGCCGACCTGAACAAGACCCTAAACAAAATACGGAACCGATCCAACCTCCTGGCCGCCCTGAGGGGACGTATAGGAGGTTGTCAACCCGAAACCCTACAACATACCTACAAGACATTCATACGACCCGTCATAGATTACCGTGCGCCATTGTACGCTACCCTAAAACCCAAAAAATCCATAGCCTCCTGTGAACGCCGAATCCTACGAAGAATACACCGACTACACTATAGAACACCCAACGAACTCACCATACAACACGCTAACATCATACCTATCACACAACGCCTCAAAACACTGCAAACAAACTACACACTCCGTAGGATATTCGGCGAAACAGAAGCTACCAAAAACATCCTACGCACCCCACATACACCCCTTACCCACATCCAATATATTAGAACCCACAGGAAAAAACCGAAAAATAAATTCAAGCACCCTCCAACTATCCTGACCCAAAACATTGAAAACCTCCCCGAAGAATTCGAGGAACTCCTGGATGACATCCCATATGCCCTGAGATAAAATCGAAGACAACCACTGCAACGCCCAAGGAATCGAGCCAATACACACCACGTACTTCACATACACACCACACATACACTCTCAATCCAAACAAAAATAATGTAATATTATATATAATAATTACTTTTTTTTTTTTTTTGCAACCACTAAACACCACACACTACATTGTATGCACATATACAATACACACAACAAAATAGCCCCACTATCACACAGAAGACCCAGGACTGAAGAGGAAGCAGACTCCTGAACAGGAATAAGCATTAAGAATAAGCAATACTAACAATAAGCATCCTAACTATTAAGCATACTAACAAAAAAAAAAAAAAAAAAAAAAAACATTTCCAAACAGTGTCTCTAACTGACGTTTCTTCAAACCTTACTTTAATTTAGTTAACAACAAATTACGCTTTTAATTTTAAAACTAACTAAACCTTGGAAAATTCGGATACGACATTCAGTACAACTTGCTAAGTAATATATTGGAACGGCCAACTGTTTTTCCACTAATAGTTGTTCTCTAGTGTTAACACAAGGTTTGGATGGCTCTAGACTAATCTGCAGCTGATTACATAACCACATAAACGTACCCTTTGTCACCCGAAAATTTTCTATCCAATCTTCCTTCAAGAAATTTTTCATCACTATATTCACCCACTAACAATTACTTCTTCTTTTCATCCAAACATTTCTATTACTTACTTGTAATACAGGTGCAAGCTGTAGTAACGCATTGGGGGGCGTCGTTTTTATTAAGTATACCAGGAGTAATTGACTACAAAACCTTCGACTAGAACTAATTATTTGAAAATAGAAATTATTACAGTTGCTAATAGGTTGTATGCATCTCTGCTAGTGGAATAACAGTATGCTTTGAAGCATTTGTTGAGACATCTCTTTAAAGAAACTAATTGCAGCAATACAAATAACGTAACCTCATAAGCTCAAATCTCGATGCTAATTTTCATTATTTACTGTTGGTAATACGTTAGATGTTAATAACGCCGTTTTACGTCACACACATTAAACCGTTGTAGATAACGCCATTTTATTACGTTCGTGTAAATAGCCGGTAGAAACCGTAGTTAATAAAATCGATGTTGTTATAACCTGTGTTATTTTTTCGTGTAAACGTAGTCATGGATTACTTTGTGTTTAATGTAGGTCGAAAGTATAAACTAAAAATTTGTTATTCACTTTTAATTAATAAAAAAGCAGTGAATGAATTCCACTACGAATTTATCATCAATTTAAGGTTATCATTTGTAATTGTTTTATGCACCACGTGTAACTGTGTTAATTGAGTATCAAAATCTTCCCTGTTACAACATAATCTAATATTATTGCATCCACGAGAGTCGGCGTCACGTCATAGGTTTCCGAATGAATGTACGACATTCCAATCATTAAAGCTCAATACATGTTTATGATAAAGATGGTAATACAGTTTGCATGTGTTTTAAGTAAAGACATGCGTATAGGTAGGTGATCGTCAGTGAAAATAAGAAAGAAATGAGTATGTCCAACAGCTGCTTCAATCAACGGTTCAACTTAATATTGCACGGATTCTGATTTGACGTCAATCTGTCAAATTTATTCATTATTTATAACATCATCGTTTTCTTTTAGTTTACGCCGTCTCGTATTATTTTTGTTCGTTGTTGTTTTGCGATTTTAATTACTCGTTCTTTATAGTTATTTTGTACAAATTATCAAAAGGACCCCTAATCAATTCAAATGCAGTGCAAGAGGTACAGTATATAAAAATAATTTCACACAACGAATTACATTGTTATTGTTTTAGGGAGTAGCAGATGCTTTGAAGATCAGTTTGCGCATAGTGACAAGGATTAAAGCACGCAGTGAAATTAATCCCATTTTGCGTAATCCTGGAAAGAAACCACCTCGCAAAAAAGCAAAATCAGTTGATTTACCGGATTGTGTAAAGATGAGCATTAGAAATACTTTGTATGATATGTATGCTCAGAGTAAGTGATAACTTTTTGTTTAATTACCTATAACTAGATTTATTGTCTTTATAGAGAAACATGTACTGTCGGAACCCTAAATGCCGAACTTCAAGAAAAACAGATTATGTTAAGTAAAACTATCTATTCTATTCACAATAAAATTATACATATACTCATTTAAGTGTAATGTTATTTGTAACTAATTCCTTAAATTATCCTGCGATTTTAAGTTCTGGGGTGGGAACATTTGGTTAGCGAGAAAGATTCTAATTGGCATTTGAAAACAATAAGTTAATTCATACAACAGCGTCTGTTTATTTATAACAATAAACATCAATACTGGTAAAAATAATTGAAAAAAATTTAGATTTCAACTGGTTTTAATTACCTCACTTTTGATATATAAGTTATTCCATTATAGTGTAAATTTTTCTGTACAGTGGGGTGCCGTTCTAATACGTGTTTCAATGTACCTATAATAGATATTTATGTATTAAGGGCATAATCAGAAGATTATGGCTCGAGGGAATGTTAAAAGCCCGATGCGAAGCGGAGGGCTTTTATATTCCTGAGAGCCATAATCTACAATTATGCCCGTGGTACATACAATGTTTTATTTTATTTTGCACCATGAAACTGGAACAAAATATTAAAAAGATTCATTATTTTCGGCAAGTTTTTAAATGCAAACGCAGTGTAATAATGTCGACAGTAGGCTAATTTGTTGTTACTAAGATACTGTGATATTGCTATTATATATCACGTCATGTGTTTGCTGTCAATCATGCTGCTTAGCATCAATGACATTTCCGTGCTATAAAGACCACATTATGCCCGCATTTGGAGGCGTATAAAGAACATTATGGTGGCAAAATAAAATAAAATATACTTATTACACGAATTTGCGAAAATTGCAATATTTTTAACCACAAAACAGCATGTTTTGACTATCCAATACAACGTTAGTGCCAAACGTACCGCCCAGAGAACGAGTTCAATCGTAGCAAACGTTAATATTTTTATTGCACGTATTAGAATTCCTCATTTAGCTTTACTAAGCTCTAATTAATTTTTTAGGATACGTTTTATACATAATGGATTAATTAAGCACGTCAAATATTACTACGACAATTTTAAAGTAGTACAAGTAATTAAAGTATTATTTGCAACACTGCCTTGTTACGATTTGGCAGATTTCATTCCTTACGTCATTATTTCTTAAATATGTAAAAGACGCTCCATTGACTTCAAATTTTAATCTTAATACATACAATTACAAGTGATGACGTGCCCTCAACTCTCGTGGATACAACTATAGTGTAATTTGTAACATGCACAAAACATAAAATTTTATATTCGAAATATTATAGGAAACAATAAATCACCTATTCTTTTTATTCAAAGTAAAGAAAACGCAATGTATCCTATTTTATTTACGTTATCGATTACGTAACCAGACATTTTTATTTGTAGGTATCTTGAAAATGGGGCACTTGTTGATTTTTTATGTATGGGAAATGAATTCAACCTATCGGGTTTGAATTCATTAATTTTGCAATTCATTTTAACGTACTGAAATTGGAAAGCTATTTAGTAGCAAATTTTAGGGGCGGCATTTTGACTGTTAGAATGCGTATGTTTTGAAATATATTTTATTTAGGAATATACAGAGTTACTTTTAAAACCTGACATGGGCTATCTTTTTTATTACTGAAGATAGACTTTTACTTCCAAAACTAAAATTTTAGGAAGTAATCTAACTAAGAAAATGCCATGAAAAAAATTACTGTAGGGTTGCCAACTTTCGTAGTTTCTTCGAAAGTAACATTTTTTAAAAACGCACATTGCATTTTTTTTGCAAAATCTGATATAGTAGCGCCGAGGACAGGTGTCTCATGGCGGACTCGAGAATGGGGATATAATTATTGCCGTGAAATGCATCTGTTTCCCTTTATCTTAGTGCGAAGTTCCCACTTAAAGTAAGACGGGTTATAATATACGTCTGCTATATATTTTAAATGCAGGACTGTCGATTCTAAAGTCAAAGCGCATGACGCTGTCAGATGCCTTCTTAGCTATTTAACCTCAAATTATTTTCGTATTTCGTTTCGTATAATCGCATCGTGTTTTGTAGTTATAATAATTTATCTTTCGCTTCGTAATTTATTAGTTTCCATTGCATTTGTAAACAACCATTATTATTAATATTCACTATTACGAGGTAAGTTTATAATGCAAAATGTATTTCCAATTGATTGAATGCATTTATTTATTTTGCAGCAAATAATGTCATTAAAAAGTAAATCTTTGAAAAGCCAAACTCAAGTAATGTTAATGAATATACTGCATTATTTCGAGATGGAACGCGATAACAAGGGGCCAAGTTTACCTTTAACTTCCATCAGCGCTAATAATTTTCACTATTTAAATTTATATTTATTCAATATTCTGTTGTAACGTACTGCTCTCGGACAAAGGCAAGAATGACTCTCGCTTTAGAATCTGGGAAATCGGCGCCAGATTCACCGCAAAAACATACGCTGCGTTTGAAGTCGAAGTCAGAGGATGTGGACGAATACGTGAAGGACGTTTTGAAATGAAAAACTTACACCATATATTATCCATTACTATCGAAAAACTCCAAACTAAACTTAAAGAAGATAAAATATTTACCTTCAGTAAAACGAGTTTGAAACTATCGTTACACAAAATTAGTTTTGAATTCAAAGTTGACGATGGAAGATGGCGTTTAGTGGAGCAGGTTCATATTGCTGGTGCTCGAGCAATATTTTTGCGAAAATATTTTGCTAATAAAAGTTGTGAAATTAGTTACGATCCTGTCTTTTTGGATGAGACGTGGATTTTTAGTCGAGGAAGCGTTCGAAAATCATGGCATAATAATGATTTGAAAATCGCAAAAAACAAACCGCTAGGAGAAGGGAAACGGCAATTAAATAGTCCGATTTGTTAAAAATATTTTTAACCGAATAAATTTTAGTTTTATCGTACTGAGTGCTGGCAACAAAGATGGTTTTATACCTAATTCATCATTGGTATCTTCCAGTAAAAGTAAGACAGCAGATTACCATGATAATATGAACGCTGATTTATTTCAAAAATGGTTTCAAGAACAGCTTTTACCAAATTTAGAGAAACCATGTTTGATAATTCTTGATAATGCCAGTTATCATTCTACATTAGTAGTTGGAAGAAAGAATACCTTCTTCAATTTTTAAGAAAACATTCCTCGTTCGAATGATATGCTGAAAGTGGAATTAATATAAATTTCCAAGGATTTACAAGTTCCAAAAATACAGGGTGACATAGAAAAAAGTGCCGTGCACAGTGCCACGCGATAGAGGACACTAAAATAAGAAAAAAAGTTCCTATGAACTTAGGTCCGCAACGCCTTCGTTTAAAAGATATAGGGTATTGATGTTTAATTATTTTTTGTTTTTTTTTAAATATGTTTTTAGAATGATTTAATAAGCGGACGAAATTTTGTATACAGGGGCTTTTTATCACGCAGATTTCAAATATGACCTTAGTTATTTTATTACTGATAGAGGGCGCCATATACAGGTTTTCGTCTTGTTTGAATCGGTCCTAACTTTTTTGCCTTACACTGTATGTCATTCTCGACTGGAAAAATTTGTTTTCCCATCTTTTCTGCTTCAAAAAGGTATACCTTATTGAAGTCGCTAGGACCAACGGTCCAAAATGGTACTTTTTCTATGTCACCCTGTATGTGCAATTGACGAAATCGCTCACCAATGGGGCCATCAAATTTTACGTTTACCTCCGTATCACTGCAATTCAACCCTATCGAGTTAATGTGGGCAAATTGTAAACAGTATTACTGCAATAACGTTGGAAGACAGGGCTTCAGAGACAATAATGTTTTATCGCTATGGAAGGATTCATTAAACCAAGTAACTGGAGAACTGTGGCAAAAGTGTATTTTACATGCTGAAAAGGAAATGAGCCAGTGGTCGGACGTTCAAAAAAGAGCTGAGGAAATGGTAAAACCTCTAGTAATCAATGTCAGAGAGTCGAGTGAAGGTGATAGTGAAAGTGAAGGTGATGACTTTTCATTATAAGATGTCCAATATTTGAATTTAAAGCAAAAATTAGAATCTTAGTTACTTTATAACATTGTAAAGAATTATTATATTTAACATATACCTCTGTAGCTGTACTTAGGCTTACATTCGTTTTATATATGTATTGACAAACTGTAAACTGAGATTTTTAAAATCGGTTATATTGTTAACTAATAATAAATCTCATTTTTAACATCTAATACAGTATATTTATTTATGACAAAATCAGTTATTTATAAGTGGCTTCGATATACTATTTATCATATGACTAACCACACTCGGTAGACTTTACTTGCCAAAATAAGTGCGAACAGACCTTAAACGAAATTCGACTTTATTTATACGAGTGGATGGGGACTTTTAAGACCTTTAGGATGCTAAATCCCGAGATATTCGCCAATAATTTTATTTAAATTTGACAGCGCGGCTTAAATTTGAAAATAACCTAGAAACATTGACAATGTTTTGTTGGTATTCAAAATTACTAACTGTATGAACCAATAACGACCTATGTTTTTAAAATCTTAAGCCATGCTTTACTCAAAGATGAGCATAAGGACACCTCTCGCCGGCCCGACTGTAGAGCGTTTCACTGCCGTCAAAAGTACTAGAGCGAAACATTTTTGCGCGTGTGTACGTGTATGCGTATGTGCGTGTGTGCGCGTGCTTGACGTTTAGATATTGACAATTTTTCTTACAGTCTTTACAGGTTAGGGCTAACCGCTGTACGGAAAACCTCAAAATCCAGGGTAGCCAATGCCATAACTCGAAATGCGTCAAAAGCTGTAAAACAGAGTTTCCGTTATGCATTATTATCGTTCTGTTTTTACTACAAAACAGAACGATAATGTAAACTTTATGATAGAGAGTTAGAAAAATAAAATTATTTCATTTCCTTTAATTATTTAAGTTAGCATTTTGATGTCTATTAACCTCTATCTGTCATGAAGTTTTAAACGTCTGTTTGACATAGATTATTGATTTTGCTTTGTAATGTTGCCCGTTTGCGTTATAAACGTATAAAAAAGAGGTTGCATTGTTACCCTAAAAAAATTATAATTAAAATTATTTCATATCTTTTAATTTTTAATCTACGCCAGTATCATTATGACATATTTATCTTCATTTGGGTGTCATTATGGCTTTCATAATAGCACCCAGTGCCATTATGAACTCATAATAACACGCAAATTTTAAAATAAAAAACAGACAAAAAGAAAGTTAGTTACTACTTTTACTTATTATTATTAATTATAAAATCTTTACTATCTTTATTTATTGTAAACATTAATTATAATAATCAGAATCACTCATATTAATACTTTTTTCTATTAAATTGGATGTAAAGCACAAAAGTGAACGCAAATAATGACGTTGTCAAAATAAAAATTGCAACAATCAACAAGCGCGGTTACTATAACATCGACCAATATGGGCACTTAATAATTTTGAATTTTTATTTACAAAAACGTTTCTGATATTGTAAACAAATCGAATCTATGCAAAGAAAATCTATTTGGACTGGCGTAGATTAAGTTTTGAATGATACACGTTCGATATGAACGTCATAATGAAACTTGTGTAAATAAACCACTCGGCTAACGCCTCGTGGTTTAACTTTACACGCGTTTTATTATGACGTTCATATCGAACTAGTATCATTAATAACTATAAGTTAACATCTAGATGTTTATTAACCTCTGTCAGACATGAAGTTTTAACGTCTGTTTGACATAGATTATTGTTTTTTTTTACAGTGTTGCATATTTTCGTAAGAGATTACATAATTATCCTAAAAAAATGTTATTAAAGTTATTTCATTTCCTTTAATTTCCATTTTGTAAGTTGGAAGGTTGTGTGGTTTTCCACACGATATTTAGCTCTGCGTGTGCCAAGTTAATAATAATAATTAACCCTTAAATCCTACTTGATTTAACTTTACGTGTAATATGGCAGATTAAAGTCATTATTAGTAGAGTTATCATAATGATTAAAGTATGTGATTTGAAAGTTTTTAGCGATTTATTATTCATTGCAGTTGAATCTCTTAATTATTTCTTAATTATTTAGGTAAATGGTTTACCGGAAATGTGCTCGAGAAAAAAATTTTGCGGCAAGTTCAACGTTTACTGTATTAATTTCAAGTGTAGGCCTTAAAGTAGGTACGTTGGTGGCAATAATAACGATATATACATTTTAACAACTATAATATATTGTATATTCATTGTAAGATACGTTGTTAATTTATATTTTTACGTTGTAAATCAGCTTATCGATATCTACAAAATAACCGTGTTTTCACTTTTAAAAATTATCAAGGCGTTTTATTATTATAAACACAAATCAATAAAATATGTTCTACAAACGATATGTTAATATGAAGAAGAAGTATTTTCGTGCCCTTCTGCTTCGGCGCCTACTTGGCCTCTGTTTTTTTTTGGCTTGCGTCCGTATAGCTCGCGCCTAAGTATCCCCGCGCCCTTTTGTGCTTATATAACTGGTGCGCTTTCGGCCGCGCCATTTCGGATATGCTCTATTGGCCATGCCCTAATGTCTTAGGGCCTTGCACTGGAGCAACTACTACATTTTTTAAACATAAATAATTTTTTTTTAAGGAAGATCCGAATTACAACATAATGTAACAAAATTAATTTTCGGTTCGTATCGGCTAAAACATTTTTAAACTCCGAAAAAGCATTTTCAACATCGCAGGATACTATGGTCGCGAATTCTAAATGTACTAAATCCGTTATACATGTAAATGAACCTTCAGTTGGCAAAACATTACTTAATTTCTTTAATTCTTGGTAAGTTGAATTTTTTGACAAAACTGAAGACATTTTGTTAATAAAAACAGGATTATTTAATTTGTTCAACTTACTAACAACAATTTCAACACTATATTTTAGCTTCCTAATTTTGATATAGCTGTTGAAATACAAGTAAGGTTAGATTCAAGAAAAATCAGGTTTTCCCGAATTCCCTTCTTATTTAGGACATTCTGAGCTTATGTTATACTTAGAGCCTCGTTGGTATCGAATTCGTCAACGATGCGTTTAATAAACCTCAACATTGTTAGCGTAATATGTTTTTTCTTCTTCAACTGCCAACACACCAAACACAAAGTTTGGAAAACTGTTCCATATCCATTGTTTCATCCAACGATACACAAGAATTTTTGTTTTTGACTTTCTGCAGCAATTTACAGTTGTAGAACCATTTCACAACGTGGTTTATCCGATATACTCCGTTTGGGAAATTTTTCCAAAAAACTTTTTAAAACTTTATTTTTCAATTTTGCCAATGATATATCCGCGGAAATGAAAGTTTCACACAAATCTTCGTAGTGCGGTAATTAACATCTGCTGTTGTTTTCCTTCCGTTTTTCGTATTGTGTTACTTTGATGCTTTTCAGTTTGCAAATGTTACGTCACTTGAAATTTTTTGTAACCGATCCAATCACTTCGCAATAAGTATAATACAATGCACTTTCTTCTATTGGAGTATACTTATCAAATTCATAAAGCGCCAGCTCCACCCATTCAGGGATTTTGTACTGTAAAGTAAAACATTGGTATTGTGAATTAGGCCAAATATGCATATACAGAGTGCTTCTAAGAGGTCTGTACAAAATACTAGGATAAATTCCTGTAACTAAAATATGAGGATGTAGCCCATTGTACCTTAAACCAAAAGTTGATAGTTTCCGAAATACAGGGTGTCAAAGTTATAATTTTTTTAAACTCTTTTTTTAATATCTATCTTAATAATAACAGGATTTTCATGAAATTTGGTATCTGCAGGTTTTCTATGATGAGAAATCCAGATTTGATCATAGTTTTTTCTGCCTTGGTATATCAAATTTTTATTCGCTGATGTTTTCTTCAAAAAAGGTATACCATGTAGATGCTGCTTCGAACAGCTGTTTCTGTAATAATCGAATTTAAATGTTTCATTGCGTACTAAAATTCATCATAGCCCTCCTTCACACTTTATCCAGGCTTAGGACTGGTCCAAGAAGTTTGGATCGTGTTTAAAGACTAACCGGCCAACAACAACATAATCATGTAGGAATGAATTGGCAAAGAACAAGTGGAATAGCATACAAAGTCAATAAACCCATTATAGGTAATATTTTCACGAATATTAATGTAAAAAACATAATTACGACGAAAACGGTCACTAATTTGATATCGGACCATTATGCAGAGATCCTCACTTTCGTTTTACCGAGTGATTATGTTGATAACGGTATCAATGTAAAATCTATTAGACCTATCACTGAGAAAGGCTGTTTTTCCTTCCACAATTCTCTTGCATGTGCTAATTTTTCTTACGTACACTATAACTTATCTGTGAGTGATAAATTTGAACGTTTTATAAATCATATTATATCGATATTTAAAGAATGCTTATGATTAAAAAAGTTAAGAGTAGGAAGAAAGATGGAAATGTTGCATGGTACACACATTAAAAGCAATGCGTAGTTACCTTTTCCAGTTGCTTGAACTTTACAGTTTCTGGGGTAGTGAAGATTTGAAATAAACTTATAACGACTACAAAAGGGTTTACCGTGGTGCACTCCGACGTGCTAAAATCGCCGCTAACGATAAAGTGATATCAAATTCGAATTATAAAAATAAAGCAATTTGGAATATTATTAACACTAACAAAATGCGTAATAATAACGCATTAACAAATAAATTTACAGCTGATCAATGGAACCAACATTTTGTAAATGTATCTAAAAATACATTATTCTTAAAGGTGGGCTCAAAAGCTGATCCATTATCTTTGTTTGGTATTGGTATCCCGCTAATCTTAGTTTTAGTTTACTTATCGTCCAGCAGAGCTAAGGATGTGTATGAACTCAATTCTTGCTTATTAAAAAATGCTCACATTTTTATTGGCCCTTTAACCGTCTTAATTAACAATTGTTTTCAAAGCGGACAATTTACAAATTGTTTAAAGGTTGCATTGGTATTACCTCTTTATAAGAAAGGTGAAACTGAGAATATGTCAAATTACAGACCTATTTCTATAGTGCCAATTTTTTCAAAAGTGATTTAACGCGTTTTAGAAAAACGAATTAGGAACTATGAATGATCTTTTTTACTATAATCTGTTCGGATTTAGAGCGGGTAAAGGAACCAGCAATGCGCTTATAGAATTTACAAATAATGTAATTACATTTTTATAAGTTTTTGTTATGAACGAATAAGTTCAAAGGTAAATATGTAATTAAAAATTTAATAAGTAATTTGATTGTAATCTCATTATATTTAGAATTTACATCAGTTCTACATACATAAAGACAAAATTTACATCTATTGGGGCTTGAATCTCGATGTCGCAGTAGGTTCAAATCCTACTCGAGGTACTTTTTATTCATGTATTTAATAAAATTAATAATAATTTTTAATGTAATTAAATCTTATGAACAGGGTCATTTCAGTGTTACTGCCTTTTGTGACTAAGCAAGGCGTTTGATTTAATGAATACGTCTTGCTACAAAAACTAGAAAAATACGGTTTAAATAGTACCAGTATCAACTTGATATCTTCGTATCTATCTAATAGAATGCAAACGATTAAGATTGGTGACACGTATTCCAGTCAACTCAATTTGAAGCAAGGAGTTCCGCAAGGCTCTATTTTGGGGTCCTTGTTCTTTCTTATATTTACATATATATATATATATATATATATATATATATATATATATATATATATATATACATATATAGATGATATGCCTTATTATTTAAATAAATTAAATACTGTATTATCAATTTTTTTTTGCTGATGATACTACTCTTACCGTTTCAAACTCTGAATTTGACGCTGCTCTTTCTCACTGTACTGTTGCAGTTAATAGTGCCGAGGCATGGTTCAACTCGTATCTAGTTTTGAAGAAAGATAAAACTCAGAATGGTATATTTGCGTTAAGACCATATACCGCTTCCGAAAGCTATAGTAATGAGTGCATATTCTTAGGTATCAAGATGGACACTAAGCTATCTTGGAGCAATCACGTAAATCATATCTCGCATAAATTAGCAAAAAACATCTTTGCATTACCCAATTTAGCTACGTTTGTTTCAACTGAAATTTTAAGGATTGCGTATTTCTCCCTTTGTCATTGTCATATTTTATACGGCATTATTACTTGGGGACACGCCCCGAGCGCAAAAAGAATCCTTCGTCAAACTCCGTGTGATGACCGTGTGTGTTTAATGCTGTGCCTACCTTTTATTTAGTTTAAATCCATTATTAAAGCAATGTTACTTAAGAATCCATTGTATAATATAAATGACTACTTTATTATTAATTTTAATGAGCGATATGTTGTAATTTATGTATTCTAGATAATTAATAATTCTGACAAGTGTAAATATTGGTGAAATAAGCTACACAATAACTAATAATATTATTATATTAAGAACAAACGGCCGAAACAGCAAACGTTTATTAAATTATAAATTGTTAAATTAAAGTCTAATAATAAAAGTGTTAAAGATATTGAAACTATTTTGTGAAATTTGAAAACTAAAACATAAACATAAGCCTGCTATTAATATAACAGTTTGATAAACGTATAAAGCCAATTATGGAATATAATTTTAGTAAAGAATAACAAGATCATTAAAAAATTAAAAATTAAATATTTTTAAATTTTCTTGAAGGCGAGAAACCAGGCTTATGTTTATGTTTTAATTTTCAAATTTCACAAAATTGTTTCAACATATTTAACAATTTTAAAAGATAATATTACTACTGACGAAGATAAGTGTAAGTAATATCGAAACGTTTAGATTGTATTACATTAATATACAAATACACAATTAAAAAACCGAATAAGATAAGTATTTTAATATGTGTAATAATGGTGAAAGTTTACATTTTAATATAACCGTAAAATGTTTACTGTTCTCTTAAAGTTCTGTTAACCGTATCCTTATAAACTCCAAGTTCCGAGTCTTTTGCTCAGACTCGGATCTTCTTCAACGCGTTATAAATTGTCTTCCTCAACCTCCGCTGTTCTAATAGTACGATTCCACCTATAATCAAACGTAGCAGGAGCAAAACTACCGGTTGCTCGAAGACGCCTTTCAACAGCGGCAAATGTTTGGTGGTTTGGAACGGGTCTATTTAGAAATGTTTTTTGGTATAGTCCTGTGGCTGAGGGTGGTTGTGTAAGGATAGTTATGTATACAGGGTTACCCTGCGGAATATTTTAATATACTATCAGGACATAAAAAAAAATTGGGTAGACATCTGGGGTCCTGGCCGGATTTCAGAAAATGACGTCATAAGTTATGCGTATTACCGGTTCATGGATATAATAGGCTCTTCCAAAAGTTGTACTAAACCATTGCAATATGGGTATCTAATGAAAGCTACTGATTAGAAGAACATGTTTTTAGTATCAAAAAATTAATTTCTATTTATATGACGTCATTATAGTTATACTTCCAGTTCATTGAAATGCATAACTATTAAGTTTCTTCATCATTAATGATGAACCTACAGAAATAAAACAGAAGTTCTTGGGATATGACGATATATTTTCATAAATGGATATAATATAGTAACTAACAAATTCTTACAATCTTATTGAACAAAGGTACGTAATTACAGTTATTTAACTTAATAAATCAACAGGGTAACTCACGAACTTCTTTTAGTTAGAAACAGTAGCCTACTAAAAAATCACCATAACTTTTTACTATCAGTCTATATCAGTGTTTTGGCAGTCTATGTTCTCAGGTAGAACAGCTTGACATTTACAGAAACTGATACATGGAATTGCATTACGTTTGCATTCACAACTTTGTCTTGTGCACTTCTTGCATTTGCAGCCTAGTATAAGGTCGTCTGGTAGAATTTTTCTATCATTAGAAGGAAGTAGTAGTCCATCTAGAGAGTACTCATAGCCATATTGAAGGGGATCCAGTTTTCTGGGTCTCTCCAGGCATGTTGTATACATATGGGTTATGTAGAATGCTCTTCGGATGTGACTGGTGATTTCTCTACTTGTTGGAGAAGATCTTTCAAGGAAGTAGCTTTACTGTGATGATATAGCCAATAGCGTGGTTCGTCTAAAGTTTTGAACTGAGAGTCCTTCTTAAATAGTTGAACAATGTACGATTCAGCATTTGCTGAACATTCTTCTCCATAATTTGCACTCCTTCCAAACCCGGTAAGATACATTACGGGATTTGCTTTTAGCGCAGCAGATTTGGTACCAACTTTACTTGTGTTGTCGCAACCGCTTATAGAATGCACAGATGGCAGAATGCGGCAAACATCAGAGCCTAATTTTGCACACAAAGTGTGCACAGGAATGTGCCGAACTGAATTACCAACACCTGCCCGAATCCAAACTTCCTCCAGTCCTTGTTCATTTAAAACATCCCAGTAATAAATTAGGAGAACAAAAAGTCTGTGTCCGAAGACAGCACAACAATTCTTTTATAACCTGCTCTTGCAGCATGCATTGCATGGGGTATGATGCGTAAATCAGCTTCTTCGATGTCATAACATAGCTCAGGAAGTTGTACTGTGCTGTTCTGGAAACTAACTGCAGGAGTGGGAGCATCACCGCCTGTACCACTCATTACAACTGTAGCATGAGGGAACTTTGTATTTGCTTCAGAGATGATGCGTTCTTTAAAAAAAAACTGTAACTTTGTCTTGTTACTACTTGAAGGCCAGAATGTGTTTAGGTTTTTGGGCAGAGGAACATTAGCTGCTATGGAGTAGATGTCTATCGGTGTTGTTTTTGTACGACGAAGTCTTTCAGCATCTTTCACAGATCCTGCAACATATGTATCGAAGATAAAATCCATCCTTGTAGCACTGCAAGCCCTGCTACGAATCATATTTAGGAAGCCATCACCGAATGAACCATAGTTTTCGTGTTTCTTCATTTCAATACCCCTTATATTTGCCATAACATCGACAAGACATGCAGTTTGGAGCTGATCCCATTTATCTTGTGTAACATAATCACTGGGTTGTACAGTTTTTTCAAGTTCTGTCATCAAGTTGGTTTTAATAGCTTTGGTGATATTCCCATCATTTTCAAACAAATAGTTATTTGAAAGAACAATGTTATACGAAAAGAGAGTCTTCATGTTATAATTCCGTTCACGTGCAAGATCAAGAGTTTTTGCTCCTTCATTACCATCTTTCGTTGTCCTTTTTTTACCAATAGCTGTTGATGTTCGTATGTTGCGTTGCTGGAATGTTGGAAGATTTTGTCTATGAATGACATCCCAGATTGTACTGCTTTTATTAATGAATCTTTTATCACGGAAAGAAGTGTAAAGTTCAGCACCGATATTTTGGAATTGTAGAAGCTTTACAGCTACTTCTGAAGGAACACTTTCCCTAGTTAATATGTTGTGCAGGGTTTTGCCACCTTCTGTGTCCTGCATCATAAATGGATTAGCATATGACGCTACATACGCAACCATGGCGCGAACACTGTCTTCATTCTTTTGTGTCTCTGAATTGTTGAACTCATGGTGTAAGCTCAATTCACTATTGCTTGTGTTAATTCCACTAATATCTCTATATACATTGCTTATTGCCAACAGCTCATGGTACAGAATATCCCACTGAGCAACAAACATTTTTTTCTTTGTATTACCAATTATTCCTGAAGAACTTTTCTTAGATCTATTAATCGTTTGCTCAAGAGCCATATCTACCCCCACTGCACTAAAACACCTCTGAGATTGTTTTATAACAAATCCTCCTTTCAGGAATTTTTCATATATATCAGGAGCTGTTTGCGGTAATTTAATCATATCTTCTAAGAAAATTGAACACCACCGAGCATAATTTGAGCAGTCAAATACAAGAAATAATGGCATAACACGCTTCACAGTATGTAGAAACAAGAGCCAGTTGCCTTCTCTGTCCGATCTCAATATATCTTTAAAATACGTAAGCATTAGCGAAATGTTGTCCCAGTAGATGCAAGTTTCAGAATTGTTTCGTCTTGTCTCCATACATTTAGATAAGTCGTTTTCAAAACCATCGACCTTTTCTGAAATTTGCTTGAAAAGCTGCTGACATCTAATTTTATTCTTACAAGAAACCATTTTCTGCAAGTTACATATTTCTTGAAATAGTTCTTGATATAACCCATGCTCAAATTCCATGAAAAATTCGATCAGTTTTAATCTTTCCATTGCTTCTCCTAGAAGAAACATTCCTTTGACTGATCGGTTATAGTTTGAACCTTTCAATACCGATTCTACTACATTTACTCCAAATACACCTGTCTCTGTTAACACAGTCTCGGCGCCACTTCCTCTAAGGTATTTGCCCATGCAACCAAGGAAGATTTTTATCATGTGAAATGAGCCCATCTGTAGCACAAGATCCTGGAACTCTTCTGGTCGAATTAGTTGAATTTCACGAGCAATGTGAAACACACCTTCATCACATACAATTGGTAGCTTGGCTTGACTTAGTTGAGAGCGTACATTTTGAAAATTCTTCATGGCTGTGTAAACGGTATCATATTCCGTGACTGGATAAGGAAGCACTGGTAGAAATCCAACTGCACCCTCTGGTATTGTTTCTTCGGTAACAATTGAGTTGAATGCACTCCAGGAGGGAATGTTTTGTGGATCTGCTGTAGGAACTGTATTGTGTGCGGTCATACCAATTCGACTCAAAGACCAAACCAAGTCCTTCCTCTGCATAACCTTGTAATCTTCTGCTGTTACAAGCTCAGCATTTTTTTCAACTTTGTAACTGTCTGGTAGATTTGGTTTTTTGGTTGGCTTACAGAATTTTCTTAATTCCTGACAGGGCAATTCCGATTTGAAAGTTTTACCTCCGTGAGTAACATTAGTTTCAGATATTAGTGGTTTGCTATTATGTCCATTTCCTTTATCTTGGAATAGCACCGTTACGGTATCGTGGCATCCACCTATTCCAGACAAGGTAGCTTCGTTATGGTCGAAGTTATCAAAAGCTGCCATTGTGAATACCGCTGGATCAAAGTGATTTGGCAATGGCACATTACCTTGACTGGTTTCAACAACAAATGAGGCCAAGTCATTGTGATGTCTCAATATTTCATCGTAGCTAAATGCCAAAATGGTTTAAACTCTTGACGAGTGTGCTACTCCTACAAATTTCATGCACTGTTAATCCAGTCATCACATGCAATGGGGTTCTTTTTCTGCCCTTATGCAACATGTAACACATTATCTGTACCAAAGACAACATTTTCAATCTTTTTGAATCTGAAACATGTTTTCCATCATTTTCATCTTCGTCACTGCAGACTTCATTGAAACACTTAGATTCAAACTTGAATAATTCAGAGAGAAATGACAGAACTGGTTCTGGAATAGTAATATCTTTCCATGACTTTTCACAATCTTTGGCATCGCAAAAATTGTCTTGCAAATTGAAATTCATCTTCAATAATTCTTCTCTAATTGAACTAGCAGCAGATTTAATAGCGTCAAAAGAGCGGACAGTATCAGCAACATCTTCCACAGGAACATCTAGAAACGCCATTGCTGACTTGTTGACTTCCTTTGCTACAGCAACCCGTAATCTGTCTTCATAATGTTCCATCAATAATATTTTTATTTCCTTATTTGTGAACTGTGCCGAAGTTACCAGTTCATTAGCCTTATCCCTGATAGCACTGAGTGACAATCCTTCCCCTCTTTTGAGGCCAGGTTCAATCTGTTTCATAATTTCACAGAACACAAATCTCTTATTTGATGGCGGTTTGGTATGAGAGCTTCCTGTAATAGCCCTATCGTATTTCAGAAGATACGCTGACATGCAATTGGAATGATAATAGAGATCGGCACCAAACACACTGGAGGTATCTTCTAAATCACAAATACGCAAGTACACCTCGTCTTGAAAAAACACTGCAGCCTTCAAGAATTTTGTGGCTCTTT
Source organism: Vesta saturnalis (assembly GCA_036346205.1). Taxonomy (NCBI): domain Eukaryota; kingdom Metazoa; phylum Arthropoda; class Insecta; order Coleoptera; family Lampyridae; genus Vesta; species Vesta saturnalis. The sequence continues at coordinate 675,502 of JARFJB010000209.1, read as the reverse complement.
CACATTCAGATATTCTGTACTTTGTATAAATGGAACCATGTTTTTGATGAGAGCATATAATGCAACTGCAATGGCGATGTACATTTACATTAATGGCTGGACGATTACGTGGCACAGCAGATGACCGTGTTCCGATTCTTGTGGAACTTGCAATGGCCGTTTCAATATCATTGCCATCATCTGCTTCCTCTCGCTTCCTCTTTACCTGTTCCACTGACTTACGTAATGTGTACCGCTTGTAGCAAGTATTATCCACGTGATAAACGAATGCACTCTGGTCTACTGCTTGTAATCGTTCAAAGACTTCATCTCTTCGGGATTCTGCTGCCTCCAAAATTCGTTTTCTTCCATTTTCTGTAGTCGATGTTTCGAGGTTACCTTTATCTTGTTGGCAAACTATGCACTTTAGTTCATCTACTTTTTCAATTTGTCTATTTCTTACTAATGGTACTCCTTCCATTATGTACTCGATTTAGTCTTTTCAACACACCACTTCACTTCCGTATTCCATGACTTTCTTCACATACAGCCCGTTTAGCTAAAAAAAGAAAGAAAAAAATTGGTCATGTTGTATTTGGCAGGTGAAGTATACAAGTAGTTACTGCATTAAAGTATTAATGTTTATTTTTGTGTTTACAAGAACCCCCTCCATTAATTACAAAACAAATTTGTTCTTACTTAGAGCGTAGGACTGTGGATTATTCATGTTTAGTTCGTGTAGTTCAATAAATGCAAGTTGACATAGTATTAGAGTTTTCTTATTGAGATATATTCTTTTAATTGAACATCTTACATCTTATAAACTATCTTAAACTTTGTTAAAACAGCGAGAATGAAACTTACAACTTACAACGTGATTTCTTTTAGCTCCCGAACAACAACTTATCATTTCGTATACAGGAAAACTCACTCGTACAGAACAATTAACTCTTGTCGTTGATACAACGTGATTGGACGAGGGTTACGTGGCGGGGGAAAGGCACCAAGCATTGGCGTAGTATCCCGACTTTGGGGAATAAAGATCAATATATTATTTAAGGGCCGCAACAAAATTAACTTTTTGATGCTAAAAACGTGTTCTCCTAATCAGTAGCTTTCATTAGATACCCATATTGCAATGGTTTAGCACAACTTTTGGAAGAGCCTATTATATCCATGGACCGGTAATACGCATAACTTATGACGTCATTTTCTGAAATCCGGCCAGGACCCCAGATGTCTACCCAATTTTTTTTTTATGTCCTGATAGTATATTAAAATATTCCGCAGGGTAACCCTCTATACATAACTATCCTTACACAACCACCTTCAGCCACGGTAGTAGTATAGTCTGACCGATTCCCGACCATTTCTTTGGCAATAACTATAAGCTAATATCATATCGGTCATTTCTGCGTTAGTGTAGGATACGGCCGCAGCGAAAAATTGAAGAAGGAAATTGAAATTACAGTAAACATTTGTCAGACTGAATTGTTTGAAAATACTGTTTTGTAACTAATGACAATACTTAGTGTAGTCGTTGCTTAAATTTCAGTACGCAATGAAATATTTAAATTCGACTATAACAGAAACGGCTGCTCAAGGAGACATGTACAAGGTATACCTTTTTTGAATAAAACATATCAGGGATAATTTCTGACTAGAAATTTGATATACAGAGACAGAAAAAAGTTATGGAGGTTTAAATATAGACAAAGGTCTGCTGATGGCACCCTCTAGAAGATACATCAAAACTATGATCAAATTTGGAAAACCTCTAGGTACCAAATTTCATGCTCATCCTGTTATTATCAAGTTAGATATTTAAAAAAGGGTTTAAAAAAATAATAACTTTGATACCCTGTATTTCGGAAACTATCAACTTTTGGACTAAGGTAAATTGAGCTAGATCATCTTATTTTAGTCTCAGGAGTTTGTCCTGGTATTTTGTACAGACCTTTAACGACACCCTGTATAACTCAAAACCATTCTAATATTCACTTATAGCTATTGACGACTAAAATATGCATTTGCATATGCAGAATTATAGTACGATCCAAAACCTCAGTCATTGATGACTACTTAATCGACAAATTGAGATAATAAATAGGTATGTTTTTTCTTTTTGCTTTAATTTTAACTTGCCCTTTTAATTAATTTTATTATATTACTTTAGAAAAAGCAACCATGGAACCGCCGTAGTATAAATGTTTATAAACCGAAAAGAATCATGCTAGTGTTATTATAAAAAAAACATATAAATTTTATAATGTTATGTGATTGGATACCATTTTGAGTCCATCATGTACAAATTTTTCATTTACAGCTGTTGCTATATAATACTTACGTTATGACGGATAAATGTGAACCGCCAAATGCAAAATATTTATTTATATACCGATTATACCGTAGAAAGTGTATAAACGTAAAATTTTATGATTTTCTTTTGAGCCCTAATTAAAATCAGTCATATTAAAATAAGAAATTATATGGTCTTATTATTATTGATGTCTAATGATTGCCGCTGCATTAACATCACCAATTTGAGATCAATATTTATTTTCTTTTATAACTCCACCAATACCTTTTCCAAACTTTGTCAATAGATAGGTTTAGTACTCACAGAATACTGGACTTTAGTTCAAGAAAGAGCATGCTCATTTATACACAGAAGATCGCTTTTAATTATTTACTTATGGGATAAAATAGTGTACGCCATTATTTGTTAAAAGCACTCATGAATTATTATTTTTACATATAAGAGACTAAGAAAATATTTTTAATAACGGCGTGCATTAAACGAAATACAATTAAAAGCCATAAATTTAAATTTCCCTTTTAATAAAAAAAAATTGCATTCGCTTTTTACTCTTCTCTTTACGCTAATGGTAATTCATTGTAACGCAATTTTCTTCAATTAGTTTTGGAAGTTAAACATCCTTTGAAGTTTCACGATTTGGGATTTAACTATTGCATGTCTACAATTAATTTTTCAAATTAAATAAGGTCTTGTAATGTTTTACTTATTTAATGCGAATAATCGTTAATTAGTTTTGCACTTTTGCACTGTGTAATAAGCATAACAGTATTATTACATAACACTATTCTAATACTTTAATTTGATCCACATATGTTCTTATGTGTGTAATGCGTGTGAAAAATCGTGAATGTATTGTGTGCATTAATCCGTTTATTAATTATAGTAGACTTGACCTTAGACAATTTTGTTTATTAAAATTTGTATATCGCAGTATGTGGTTAAAGCAAAAACTTAAATTTTTACCTTCCAACCTACATATACATACAGGGTGGCGCATTAGTGTGACAAAGTCCCATATCTCCTTTATTAGAAGAGATACAAAAAAAAATTGCATACAAAAGTTGTAAGATATGTTCTGGTGCATATTCCAAAAATATTTTTAATTATACAGGGTAGATCATAAAAGCTTAGAAGTAATTTTAAATTTTTTTTTAAATTGAAAACACTATATATTATTACATATTTAGATTCTACATACAATTTTAGACACATTTTATGTATAATGTCCTATACCTAAGTCTAACCGTTTTTGACAAATTTCAAATTCTTTGTCAAAAATGACGTTTGCAGGCCAAAACATAGGTGGAAATCTTTTCTAAACGAAGCCTTTATCAATTAGTTATGGTTGGTTTCCTTGGAAATGGGGACCTACTCTAATGGGCTGTATTTTAAAAATTTTATTAATACATTCATACAGGGTGATCAAAAATGGACAATAAAAAGTAGATTCAAAAAAACCTATAAAGTCACTTTTTTTAAATGGAAACCCCCTATTTTTTTAATTCTATCTTATTTAGCATTAAACATAAGGGTGACTATGTATAAGAGTGTATATTCCAAAAAATTGTAGTTTTTGAAATAATGACAATTTAACATTTTTTTATTGTAAAAAGACTATACGGCTTTCAAGTTTTGTTGTTAGTTGGCCGTGACGGTGGGGCGCGGCGAAACAAAAAAAATCGAGCACTTCAGATCGATATATTACAATTTATTGAACCCCATATAAATAATTATTTTATTAAACGAACTTAAAGTAAAGACAATATTTTTTTGATTCAACAAATTATGTCCTAATCCTAATCATAAACTTAAAACCTCTAATGTAACTAAACCTGTAACTAATTATACAGATAAAAGTACTAGAAACACGTCAAATACGTACTACCTAATAAGTTGTTCGAAATGTCCGCCTCTTTCTTGAATACACAATGCAATACGTCTCTCTAATTCGCTGCTTAAATTTCTACACATTTCAACACTAATGTTTTGAAAACAGTTTCTAATCCTAATCTTCATGTCTTCCTTTGTTGTAGGTGGTATTTTATAAACCTGCTCTTTGACGTACCCCCATATGCTAAAGTCCATTTTAGTAAGATCTGGGGATCTAGCAGGCCAAGCAACAGGCCCTCCCCTCCCAATCCAACATTCTGGATATCTAGCATTTAAAAAAGTTATTATCGGACCTGTATGATGCACTGGGGCCCCATCATGAAGAAACCACATTTCTTGTTGCGTATCCTGTGGCACTTGACGCAACAAATTAGGTATATGGTTTTGCAGAAAGTCTAAGTATACTTCCCCTGTTACTCGTTGATCAAAAATATATGGTCAAATTATATGATTACCGACAACACCTCCCCAAACATTTAAAGACCATCTAGTTTGAGAAGAATATCTTACAAAATATGGATTTTCGGTAGAATAGTAATGAAAATTGTGTCTGTTTACACTTCCGTTTCTGTGAAATGTGGCCTCATCTGTAAATAAAATCAAATAAAGAAAATTTCTTTGTTGGTTTATTTTGTTTTGAGCCCATTGACAAAATTCTAGTCGTCTTTGATAATCTTCAGGAACCAACTCTTCAAGTAGTTGAATGTGATAGGGGTGCATTTTTTGAGACTTCAATATCCGCTGTTCCGTACGTCATTCAACACCAACCTGCTGAGAAATGGGTCGTTGTCCAATATATGGATTTTCGGTAACTGTTAATAGTACATTTAATTGATTTTCCTCAGTCTGTGCACGTTTTTCCTTAGTATTTTTTTCATATAACACATTGCCAGTTCTTTCAAAACGCTCCAAAAGCTTTTCAAATGCCCTTCTTTCAGGCTGCCGTCTCTCTGGAAACCGTTGTTGATACAGTCTTCTTGCTAAGAGCGTATTCTTATCACTAGCTCCCAAAACAAAAATCATATCAACCATCTCGGTTTGCGAAAAGTTCATTATTTACAATTTTAATTCAAGTTTTAAATCAATTTGCTATAAAATACACTAATGCATCACACGAATTATCAACTGACAATAAATAATGATGTTTCTGATGATCTCTACTATTTTTATATGCCACGCCTCGCCGTCACGGCCAACTAACAACAAAACTTGAAAGCCGTATAGCCTTTTTACAATAAAAAAATGTTAAATTGTCATTATTTCAAAAACTACAATTTTTTGGAATACACACTCTTATACAAAGTCACTCTTATTTTTAATGCTAAATAAGATAGAATTAAAAAAAATAGGGGTTTTCATTAAAAAAAAATGACTTTGTAGGTTTTTTTAATCTACTTTTTATTGTCCATTTTTGATCACCCTGTATGAATGTATTACAAAAATATCAATACAGCTCATTAGAGTAGGTCCCCATTTCCAAGGAAACCAACCATAACTAATTGATAAAGGCTTCGTTTAGAAAAGATTTCCACCTATGTTTTGGCCTGCAAACGTCATTTTTGAAAAAAATTTGAAATTTGTCATAAACGACATAGGACATTATACATAAAATGTGTCCAAAATTGTATGTAGAATCTAAATATGTAATAATATACAGAGTTTTTATTTAAAAAAAAAATTTTAAATTACTTCTAAGCTTTTATGATCTACCCTGTATAATTAAAAATATTATTGGAATATACACCAGAACATATCTTACAACTTTTGTATTTAATTTTTTTTTATATCTCTTTAAATAAAGGAGATATGGGACTTTGTCACACTAATGCGCCACCCTGTATGTAGGTATGGAAGGTTAAGCAATCGACAATTTATCTCGCTATCGCTAAATCGACTTACAACCTTTGGCTAAATTTCGCCAAGGTCGCCCATGATGTCTGTGTGTGTGGATGTATGTTAGTATCCACGATAACTCCAGAATGAAAACACCTATTTAAGCTTGTTTTCATTTTACTTGGAGTTGATTAGATTTTGGGAGAAATCCAGCGGCGGGAGGGTTTATTTAAGGGAGTTTTTGGTTTTTATCAAATATTTTGTAAAACCGCAGCATATTTCAAAGATATAAAAATACCTACATATATACCTTAAGCATATCGATTATGTTCTACGCAATTTCTTGATAAGACGCGTAATTTAGCGGCAAAACATTCCTAAAGTACTTAGTTCAAATTTTTTATTGTCTGAATAACGATTAATTTTATAAGAAAAAGTGTAGACGTGTTTTTTAAACAAAATTTAATTTTACATAAATTCTTTTTATACATTTTGTTAATGTAAAGCGAAATAAATGTAAAAATTAAATAAATATGATTGAAAATGCTAAAGCTGTATTATCGATATTTTCATAGAAGCAGGCGGCTTTGAATTTTTTTTTACGTTAATGTATATTTATGTCTACAAATCTCTACCTGTCATGAAGTTTTAAACGTCATTTTGACATATATTATTGTTTTTGTTATATATTTTCGTTATGAACATATAAAAAAGAGGTTGCATAGTTATCCTGCCTTCAGCAGGGATAACTACAGTATCCACAAGAACAATGTGTATTTAAATTAACCACATTACAAAGAATTTTCAATGAACTGTTTACCTTTGTTGCAATTTTGGTGTCACATTGATATCTGAATACATTTAACTTTCCTAAAGATTTCACTAATGTAGCACTGTTATAATTTGATCAAACCGAATAATTATTACTGAAATATGAAATGGTGACAACTTTCACCATTATCACACATAATAAAATAATTATCTTTTTGGATTTTTTAATGGTGTATTTTAAATTATATAATCTAAACACTTACAGTTATCTTTATCAGTAGTAATATTTATTAAAATTGTCAAAGATTAAAACATAAACATAAGCCTACTATTAATATAACAGTTTGAGAACCGTTTAAAGCCAACTATAGAATTAAATTTTAATAAGAATAACTAGGTCATTAAAAATTAAATATTGTTAAACTGTCTTAAAGCTGACAAATAGGAACACCCTCTAACGGCGAAGGCTAACAATGAAAACTGTCAGCCAAAAAAAAACATTTATCAAAATTTAATCAAGTTATGATGTAAGTGTAAAGTTGTGAAAAACTTCAATTTGAAAATGATAGAATCATTCACAAATATAAGTATGACATCAAATAAAACAATCCAGTTAAATCAATGATTGCAAGTGTTATTAACAATGAAAAGCATAATGTAGCATGTAGACATACCAAAACTCAAAATTAAAATCAAAATCAAGACGCATCATTATGCCTTTTTTTAATTATAAGATGCCAAAACCTATTTAAGCGGAGATATCTTTCTTGTCTATTATTAAGGTGTTTATATATCTCAATAGCTTCACGTTGTAAGCCAACATAATAATGAGTTTGTCTTGGCAGTATTTCCATATTGTCAAATTGAATGTCATGGTTTAGATTATTTAAGGCAAGGTCAGCGAACGCAGACTTCTCTAGTTGACCTAATCTACAAAATCTCATATATTCTATACGTCTTGTATCAAAGCTACGTTTTGTGGTTCCAATGTATTTTCCACATGAACAAGATAACTTATACACTCCGAAACATCTTTAGGTGATCTTAAATGTTCTTTAATATTTCTTGTAGATTTAAAAATAGTCTTAATGCAATGTTTGATTAGGATTTTTTCAATTCTATCTGTAACTTTGGCTATGAAAGGAAGGAAAGCAGTACCAACATTAAGAACTGGTTTTTATTTAAGGTTACGTCTGGAAGGTGTAATAACATTATTAATATATGTAAGTGAATATCCATTATCTTGTAAGGATTTTGTTAAACATTTATACTCATCCTTCATAAATTCAGTGTCACAAATTCGTTTTGCTCGATCTACTAAAGATTTAATTACACCAATTTTTTGACGTGAATGGTGGTTGGATAATTTATGAAGGCATCTCTCACGTTCTACATTATGCTTTTCATTGTTAATAACACTTGCAATTATTGACAAAGATATCTTTTTGTTAGATTTAACAGGATAATTTTATTTGATGTCATGTTTATATTTGTGAATGCTTTTGGCTGACATTTTTCATTGTTAGTCTCTGCCGTTAGAGGGTGTTCTGATTTGTTATTATTAAGACAGTTTAACAATATTCAATTTTTAATACCTAGTTATTCTTTATTAAAATTTAATTATATAGTTGGCTTCTCAAATTTAACCCAGATAAAGCCAAAACTAAAAAAAAAGTGACATCATATTTTGCCACTATCCTCTTAAAAGCCACGGTAAAATAAGCTCCTGTGGCGCAATTTGGGCAAGTTCCCGATAGATGTCATTACTTATTCAGTAATCTATTAGTAATTGGAAAAACGTATGGGGGCTGGCGATTATTTGCCGCGATTGGTGTTTTGTCAACAAGTAATTTTATATTCTGGTGTCAAATTGCCGAAAAACATATCACCCTGTTACTTCAGTAAGTTAGATCATATCTTCTTTGTCCATTGAATAATGGTTAAAATAAGATAAAAAAATTTTAAGTAAAAAGGATACGCTTGTTCAATTTGTCTAACTCTGTGCTTTTGAGTTATTCGTTCTTAAAGAGATCTGTGTTTTACTCATAAAATTTTTAATTAATAAAGTATGTAAAGTTGCCTTAGCGACTAATGTTGCATTATTTATTTTATTGTGTCAACATTTGTCAAAGTTATGTATCAATAAGTTTTAAGACAATTTTTACTTCGATAACAAAAGTATTTAGTAATATTATCACCTTTTTTCTGATTTAAATTCAGTAATTAGAAATTTTGAGTGAAAATAGTGGCTACTAATCAAAAAATGCCACGGTATTAAAACTTTTCTAACGATGCAATGTGTGATATAATTTGTTGTTTTGCCCAGTCAAATTATAATGGATTAGCATCGGCCCGAAGATATTTACAATCGCAATGGCGCGACAAAAACAATCAATATCGATCAAGAAGAAGAAGAGGTTTTAACTTGTGTTTTGGCAAATACAGATGTTAGTACTCGTCGGTTAAATGCGGCAACAGGGATAAGCCAATCTTCTATCTGTATAATCTTAAAGAAAGAAAAACTCCATCCATGTCCAAAATTTATTACCTCAAGGTTTACCAGCACGCTTACGATTTGGCCAATTTTTATAAGATAAACCAAGAGGAAACCAAAACTTTCTTGATAATATTCTCTTCACTTACGAGGCGACATTCACTAGATCAGGAGTTTTAATTAGAAAACAATCATTTGTGGGATTCTGAGAATCCAAATGCTGTAAGAGAAAGACATTTACAGCATGAGTTTAAGGTGAACATTTGGTATGGTGTGATATCTGTTTTTCATTGGTCCTTTTGAACTTTCGTTTAATCTAACTTTCTCGAAGAACAAATCAGCTACTAGAAGATGTTCCAATCGCTGCAAGGCAAAACATGTGGATTATGCAGGATGGGGCGCCATCACATTGTTCTCTGCCTGTGCGGAATCAACATTTTGTCCATCGTTGGATTGGCCGTGGAAGTGAATTTTTTTGACTACCAAACAGACCAGATTTGAACCCATTGGATTTTTCAATATTCTCACAAATGAAAGAAGTAGTTTATAAAGAACAAAATAATTCGATCGACGTGTTGCAGCAAAAAATACAAGAAGCCGCGAATGTAATTAAAGATAATAGACTCGTTTTGTTTAATATTCAAAAGTCTTTAAGAAAGGGCATTGAAAAGTTGTATTGAGATAGATGGTGGATCTTTCAAACATTTACTTTGAAATTTTGTTTGTTGTTGTGATTGTCATTACTGTCTCTTCGCTCACTTTAATAATTTAAAATAATAAAAATTTTGTAAGTAAAACACTGATCTTTTTAGGGGCGAATAACTCAAAAATCGATCGAGTTAGACCAATTGAACAAGAGTACTTTTTTTATGTAAAATTGAACGGGTTTTCAGATTTTTAACTTATTTTAACCATTATTCAATGTACAAAGAAGATAGGATCTAATTTACCGAAAAGTAACAGGGTGCCACTAGCTCCCTCTATGAGCAGTCACAAAATAGGTTACTAATTCGTATTTCTCCTGTCACAAGACCTAAAACTACCAAATTTTATGTTCATACTGTTAGAACTCATAAAGTTATTGACAAATCTTAAAATAAAATTTTCCCTTTGAACACCTTGTATCTCCTAAACCAGCAACATTTTATATAATAAGTCAATTTAACTAAACTTGTCTTAGTCCAAAAGTTGATAATAACGGAGCTACAATGTGTCAAGGTTGAACAAATAAATCAGATTTTCTTTAATGTCTTCAGAATAATTTGGGCTAATTTCACGAAATTTGGTATACACGGATTTCTTGGGATGAGAAATTCAAATTTGTGAACGATTTTGTTGCATCTCCTAGAGGGCATCCCAAGCGACGATTAGGAGACTTTAAAATGACTATAACTTTTTGTGTCACGGTGTATGTCATTTTCGGCTTGATAAATCTTTTTCCCTATCTTTTGCAGTTAAAAAAGGTATACTTAAAGCAACCCTTTCCGAGAAAAAACGGATCTGAAGCTGATGACGCATGTAAATTGTCACAGTGAGTTCAAAGGTATTGCAACGTATTGCAATTTTTTTGGCAAACATGAAAGATTTTTCCTTGTCTGGCACATTGTCAACTTAGATACACTCTCGGAATTTCCTTGACAATATCCAAAAACCTATAATATATCAGTATATTCTACATTGGTACATTGGCATAGTTTCAACTAAATAAAACTGCTGCCACATTTAGGTAACTTTCACAATTAAATTTTCTTAATAATTTAAAAAACTTAAATTGTTTATCTAAATTCTCATAATGGCCGGGCAATATACCAATGAAACCTATATGTTATTGGTTTTTTGATATTGTCAAGGAAATAGCCGCGAGTGTGTCAGATCTTACTCTGAAAGGTTTCCAAATGGTCATACACCAAGTTATCCAACATTTGCTGCAGTGAAGAGACCTCTTCGTGAAACCAGTCACTTAGCTCCTGAAACCGTTGATTATGGAACGTAAACAAAAACAAAAAAAAAAATTTTAAAATTAAATAATCATTATTAGGGCGCGTTCTGTAAGAATTCCTAAAATTGAAAAAAGACATTTTAGAACGTATTGGAGAAGATCCGAAGCTAAGTACAAGACGATTAAGTAGCATTAATAGAACACTTAGAGAACAGCTGTTACATCCATACCACAAGCAGCAGTTCAAGACATCTTACCCCATGATCCTGAAGTGCGATTAGTTTTTTCTCAATAACAACCCTTTTTGAGTTGTATTAAATATACCGTAATTTAAGGTCTTTCTTTCGTTCTGTTGTAAATACAAGAAAAAGTTTTTAATTATTGAAATATAGGTATGTGGTAGGCAACTTAATTTGCATATCTTTTTAAGTGCATACTTCTTAATAGTTTATACTCCCTCTTCAAATTATTTTTCTGCTCAAATACGTTTGCGCAATACGTCATCATTGACTTAATTCCTTGCGCAAATCTCTTCGCGCATGAGTACTTGTCTAACTTCCAAAGCATCAATTTTTTCACTTCCTGATGAAAGTGGTGTTGTTAGAAAGCTTTTTTTGGGTTTTCCCCTAAATTTAGTGGAAGTGCCATTAATTTGATGGTAAGATATTTTAACGCATTATACTAAAAATTAAAACATTTGCTCTTTTCAGGCACTTTTATTTTAGTTCAGTTTTATTTGCACTTTAATTACATTTTAAGTACGCATTTAATTTTACTGCTGCGTACGCTTTCATTTTATGATTGCAATTTTTGCATTCAAAACTTCAAAATAATGCAATAAATATTGGATTCAAAATTTAAAGAAGAAATTTATAGAGATAAAATTCCTTTCATGGGTTGGTTTACTACGTAAAGCATTATTTCAAGAGATTGCGCAATAATGGTGCAAGGTTGACATCACCTTGGTTGACCGTTTCGTAAACATTTAGATACCAGAGGTTATTAAAAAATTTGTGTACAGAAATTTTACAAAGGTATTTATGTAATGATTTTTTTAGTAATTTAAGGATAGTTTTAAGATATATTTTATTTAACCATATCATATTAACTGTCAATAAACATAATTGTATATTGTTATTTTTTTTATATTTTGATAAAGTTTTTATTATTAACAAACTCGGTTTAGTCATTCCGACATTATTAAAAAAAAATAACTTGGCGTCCGACATCATTTTATTAGTATTACATTAATCTTTTATATTGATGTTCAGTGTAAGTAAGCTAGCAGATATTGTGGTAATTAAGCAAACCAAAATATTGAACCTCCCCTACTTAAACTACCGACTGGGACAAAGGCATTATTTCTGGTGAATGGTTAGTACTTCCAGTCAGTTTGACGATTTGTGTATTTTTGGAGAACTTTTTGCTCTTATTTCATTATTACATTTATTTTTTATTAAATTTATTACACCATTTACACCACTTTATTATAGTAGATGTAATGATGCTACTGTGAATATCCTTAAAAACAAGGAAATAAAACCATGAAAACAAGGAAAAACGTTTAACGTTTGCCAAATTCTTAAAAAAAATTTCAATACCTTGAAATGACCTTTCCGAGACACCTCGTATATATTATTTAAATGTCCTGTTATAAACATTGTAGCATAATTCTTGGTTGTAGAGGAATACTACGGCTGTTCATTCGTATTTTTTTCAAGCCCAAATTCCAAAAAATAGTTGATTTACAAGTAAAAATATGTTAAAAAGGTGACAAAGTAACCACATTTTACAGTGTCACGACTGTGAGCACAGTTCCCAGACATAATTTATTTTTAAACTCTTCTTAATAGATTGGTAATTGGTAATTGGTACCAATTTTATGCGAATTCTTACCTCGAAAGAACTGCTACTACAAAATAATTTGTATTTGCCCGAAAGAAAAAAAGTAGCGTATCTGATCGGTCCATTTTCGTTATTACAGATTCTGGCAAAAAAATGACATGTTATCAAACATTTCATATATTTTATTTGCTCAACTAAATTTATACGATTCTTGTTCAGTTAATAAAGACTATTTGAAAAGTTGAATTCTTTTGTTAATTTGCTAAGTATGAACGTCAAGCTGGTTGATTTAAAAATATTTTAACTTCATGAAAGAAAGTTAATGAAAACTAAACAATACTTTGTATATTGTCGTTACAAAAATACCTCATAAGAAAGATTGCTAAGCAGGAGTTTGTTGTAGTACCTACGGCTGTTTTCCATTATGTACATGAAACATGAATAAGGAACGTCACGGAGTAGGTACTAATTAATGTTTTTTTTTTCTATTCATATCCTTATTTTATAGCTAACATCATTGTTAGGAATAAAAAATTCTCATTAAGTGTATTTGTACCAATATTATTTTATCATAGCATTTACATACGTTAAAAGGTGTCGAGGACAAAATATATTATATCATTCCCAAAGTACGCACCATATGGGAAACTTCTTTATTATGGGTTTTTCGACAAAAAGTTATTCTTGATAAAAGTTTGTACGGGGTGGCCAACTAAGAATACGAGGTACTGTATTTGGGAAACTATACATCGTAGAGGCTTGCGGAAGAAAAAGTTATTACTAAAACGGTCAATACAAAAACCTGGAAAATATTTTCATGTTTCTGAAATAGCCGCTAGGGGGCGTAACTGCAATCTTGAATTTAAAAAGTGATGTTTTTGTCAATTCTGCTATATTAACCTAATAAAAAAATAACTGATCTCTAAAGTCGAGAATAATCCGAACTTTTTTTGTTTGGCACTATTTGACGTATCTATAAAAATAAAGTCGTGGGGGGTATTCAAAGGTTTCCTTAAATTACCCCCCGTATCTTCGAAACGGCTAATCCTATTTTAACAAACTTGGGCGCGTTGAAAAGAGCTTTTTCTTGGGATACAAGTGTTAAAATAATTGAAGTTTTGTTAGTTTCACATGTCGTCGATAGAGAGCTTTGTTCGACATTCCGACAGAAATGGTTAATTTTCGCCAAAAAATTAAATGCATTGGTATGACTTTTTTTCATGAACAAGTAGCTAAATGATGCCTAAACAAGCTCGCGAAAAGCGCATCTCGATATCTTGTTCCTAACCTAAAATATCGGCCAAAGAAGACTTTATGCGAAAATCCCTTAAATTTTTATTTTTTTTAACTATATTTTTCTGGAATTGTTTCTCTTTGTAAGTTGTGGCTCTAAAAAGGACCGATTTAAAGGAGGAAGGTTTTTAATGCCCCCGTAAATGTTCGAAATGCTGACCATCACTCTGTGCATTGCTGAGGCCTCTTATGGGTTGACAAAACTGCAGCTTTAGTTTCGGCTCTGAAAAGGTTACCCAGAAATTGCGATTTTAAATGTTTGTAAACTTATTCACCAGAATAAAATCACCCTTTTTGAAATTACTATGGGCAAGTAAGCAATGCTAAAAGTTATACGAAAGGCGTATTTTTTGTTTGTTTAAATGCATATTCACTATGGATATATATGAAAAATACAATTAATAGAAGCAGACAATGGAAATAGATACCTAAACAAAACATACATAATCCTCAAATTGTCAATAGTTGTCAATACTTTCGCGTTACTTTGAGCAATTTTTGTGCTTTCAAAATGTGTTTTACGAAAAATGAAGCCGTTGATATGCTTGCGGTTTATTTTGAATGTCTTCAGAATGCCGCAGTAGCTAAAAGAGTTTACGCGGCTCGATATCCAAATCGGCATCCTTGCGATGTGAAAGTTTCTCCTCGATTAGTGGCGAGCTTACGAGCCAATGGTAGTTTTCGGCCTACGCTTCAACGGCAAAGAATTGGAAGAACACAAGAAATTATTAACCGTGTACTGGGCTATATTGAAGGAAATCCTCATGTTAGCACAAGAGCATTATCCACTGAGTTGGGCATATCACGGAGAACGGTTCAAAATATTGTGAAGGACCATAGGTAAGTTCTAATGGCCATCAAAATATACAGGTATTCGTTTAAACTCTTTTTAATTACTTTAAGAATGGACCCATATCATGTTGTTTTGCATCAGGCCTTGAAAGAGGAAGATTTTGATCGAAGGTTAGACTATTGCCATTGGATGTTAGGCATGATACGCGAAAATAGAGAATTTTTATTTCAAATTCTTTGGACCGATGTAGTAGTGACGGGAGAGTCAATCTGCACAATATGCATTGTTGGTCTGCAGAAAATCCCTATTGGTTGCGTGAAGTTCAGCGCCAAGGACGTTGGAGTTTAAATGTATGGTGTGGCATACTGGGAGGCAGAATTATTGGGCCATACTTTTTCGAGCAACCCCTAAATGGCAATGTATTTCTTGACTTTTTGACCAATCAATTACCGTTGTTGTTGGAAGATGTGCCTCTGGAAACAAGGCAAAAATTGTTTTTGCAGTTGGATGGTTGCCCAGCACATTTTGCTATTAATGTGCGAGAGCATATTAATGCAGTATTTCAACAGCGGTCGATTGAAAGAAGAAGTCTGTTTCCATGGCCTCCGCGATCGCCAGACTTAACTTGCCTCGATTTTTATTTATGGGGGCGCTTAAAGGACATCGTGTTTCGGAATCAACCTACTACTAGAGAAGATATGAAAAACCGGATTCGTAACGCAATACGTAACATACCTAGAGCCGAAATTGAAGCTGCAGTTTTGTCTAGTCATGAGAGGCTTCAGCAATGCATAGAGCGTGATGGTCCTTTTTAGGGTCACAACTTACATAATAGAAACAATTCCAGAAAAATATAGTTAAAAAAAATAAATTTAAGGGATTTTCGTATAAAGCTTTCTTTGACCGATATTTTAGGTTAGAAACAAGATATCGAAATACGGTTTTCGCGAGATTGTTTAGGTATCATTTAGCTACTTGTTCATGAAAAAAAGTCATACTAATGCATTTAATTTTTTTGCGAAATTTCTGTCGGAATGTCGAACAAAACTTTAAATATTATAACACTTGTAGCCCAAGAATAGCTCATTTCAACGCGCCCAAGTTTGTTAAAATCGGCTTAGCCGTTTCGAAGATACAGGGGGTTATTTAAGGAAACCTTTGAATACCCCCACCACTTTATTTTTAGACATACGTCAAAAAGTGCCAAACAAAGAAAGTTCAGATTATCCTCGACTTTAGAGATTAGTTATTTTTTTATTAGGTTAATATAGCAGAATTCACAGAAACATCACTTTTTTAGATTCAAGGTTGCAGTTACGCCTCATAGCGGCCATTTCAGAAACATGAAAATATTTTCCAGGTTTTTGTATTGGCCGTTTTAGTAACTTTTTTTGCGCAAGCCTCTTCGATTGATAATTTCCCAGATACAGTACCTCACATTCTTAGTTGGCTACCCTGTACAATGTACATCCCCTAATACTAAATATACAACAACAAAAAATAGAAAAACACATTTTGTATACGGGGGCACTTGAAATTTTGATCTTGCGTCAAGAGTAAAGTAGCATTGTTTTACAAAACATGGAAAAATGTTATTTAAAAAAGTTGTTCAGTATTAAAAAATACATTTAGATTTAAAGTCAAGGCCATCTAAGATAAGCTTTATTTTTTTACCCATTTATTTAAAATGTCTAAACAATAAAATATTCTTAAAATATGAGGTACTGGACATCTTTTACAGAACGGGTTATTAAAAGAACCTGTAGTGTTACAAGTTACACAATTATGATGTTAACTATGATTAATTTGTTTTTAAAGTAAAATAATTTTCAAAGTTTTTGGTGCAAAGTTTATTGTTAACATCAAAAATTGCCCAAAATCATACAGCAGATACAGATACAGGAAACAATATTCAATAAAAATCAGTCAAAAACTATCAGAATGAAGTTAGTATCTTTGCACAGGTTGATTTTATGGTTGCTTCCCTGCCCAAAATAATTTTTTTTTAAGTTGTCTCTGAAAACAAACCAATAAAGAGTATTGGACATTAAATGCTTTATATATTTTTTAAATATTTATTACTTAGTTGTTGTTATTGCTTATTTTGTTACTGTTTGATACTAAGTACGATTGAAATAATATTAAGATGCGTACAAAAGAAGAGAAAGTTGAGATTATTTTGTTATGTGGGGAAATACTCCAAGCCAGCATTTTTAATACCAGGCGTCCTAACTGCAATATACATACTACAGTGACCCGTATTTTAAATAAATTTAAAGGAATAGGCAGTATTGACAACATTTTCAAAAAACCTCACACAAAAGTATCTACAGACGTGAAAGAGAAAGTGTGTTTAATGGTTGTGGAAAATGGTAAGACATAAATTAAACAAATATCGGCATGTCTGGATGTACCATCTGGTACAGTACAAAAAATCTTAAAAAAAATTTATATCTAATTGACGTTATTCATATTTCGATGTTGAAGGAAATATAAATCCTCGCATGGTCAGATTTTTGTGCGCTTCTAATTTCAAACAGTGCTTCTTTTTTCGTTTGGTTCTATTGGTTTTATTGTTAGTGCTTGCACTTTAAATTAACATGCAAACTAACTTAGTTTAGACTATTCATTACGTACGATTTTAGACCAAACAGAATTTCCAATCTGATTGAGGTATCTTGTATTATATTGGTAATAAGTAGGGTAACTCCACCGGTCAAAAGCTTTAATAGTATATTAAGAAACTAGTTTCATAAAATTTTCGAAAAAAGAACATTTTATCTTTCAATATATAGTCTCTTGCTCACTTAGCACACGATATTCCACATTAGCAATGCCTTTATTGTTAGTCGGTGAATCACAGTTTCACAACTATTTACAGCAGAGATTAACTCGGAATTAGACGGTAATCTCACATCGCTGAACCATTTTTGTAGATTTGGAAACAAATCATAATCGTTGGGGGCCAAATAAGGCAAATGAGGCACTAATTCAAATCTCAATTCCACTGAAAACGAGGCACCAGATTGCACTAGTGTTAAATCCAGATACTGTCAAAAACAGTCAAAAACTGACAGATCTTTCTGTATATATTTAACCTATTTAAACATGATTAAACAGAATGGTAAAGAAGATTCATCCGAATTTGCGCCATCTGTGTGTTAGGCATGAACAATCCTCATATATTGAAGAATTTGGAAAATGCCAATTGACACCTTTGGTATTTCGTCGTTTCTGGTTCGATTCAAACAAAGATGATTAAAACCGTGCTTATTATTAAAGTATTACAGATGATAGTACATATAAATATAAGTCTATACGGAATTCCAGCACTAACCTAATGTAACTGTATCACTCCACTGCGGTTAGATAAAATAGCACTACATAACCTCAATAATTTACGTTTGAGTAGTAATTGGCAATAAAATTGGGTTGTAAGATTAAACAAACTAGACTGAAGTCTGTCAATATACGCCGCCTGTAACTGATTGGAGAATAGAGGAGGTAAATTACACAGTTATAAAATTATAACATACTTCCTCTTACATTGAAAGTACAAACAAGTTAGTCTCATTCTTTATTTTCACCTAAACCATAAATTTTATATAAATTGATCTGACAAAATGTTTTTCACTTATGTATTTTAATAACTTTAAACAGTATACTACTAATTCCGTTTAAATTATTAACCAAAATGACGTATAAATTAAAACATGTTAGTGCTATAGTCGCGGCAAACTCTTTTCCAATGTGGGGATAAACGTCAGCGCTTGACATTGTTGCCAAACGTATGAAATTCGACGTCAACATAATTCTTAGGTTATATTGTTTACATTTATTTTGAAAATTAGTTTTTGATGGAAATACTCGTTCTCAACTAAGTAACAATACTTTTAATAGTTCTTACAAATGACACAAGGATTTGTATGAAAAGAACAGTTGTTTTTATAATAGAACAATGCAAGCCACACGAATCGAAAGTCTCAAAATGTGGAAAACGTCAAAATTAGGAGTTATGTGTAAACAGAGGGGCTGACAACATTGTAATTTATTCGGCAGTTCTAACAACCCAACAACGTGTATTTCACTAACATAGATATATCATTTGTAATTATCAGGGTTATTATGGAAGTTGGTATGTTAAGTTTGTCTCTCTCTAACAATTTCACCCCCACAACGGAAAAGATTTTGCCGTGACTTTATAACGATTATTTACCATTTGTCAAGTATGAAAACGATGGTTATATTGATTTAAAGTTTTATGTAAATCAGATATTCCTCTTGATTGTATAGAACATATTTATTGCTTTCCAGAAAAATTTCATTAAGAAAGCTTATATAAACCTGAATTGTGTCTATTTAAGGTTTCTTCGGTTTTTCAATAAAAATAACGGTTTTCAAGATATTCACAAAGTATATTTTAGCGCCTGTACCATATAAATTTTAACCAAATAGACCCGAGATATTTTAAATAGAATTATACCCATCACATACCATTAAAATTGGTGACCTATTTTTAAAGTTATTCTGGCAACAGATACACGTACGTAAGTGCGTACGCATGCCTTTACGGACTTAACCAAACTAGTACGTGCGCGCTCACATACACACACACACACACACACACGTGCACGAACGTGCGCCACACAACACACGACACGCACACACAACAACACCACACACACACACACACACACACACACACACACACACACACACACACACACACACCACACACACCACACATACACACACACACACACACACACACACACACACACACACACACACACACACACACACACACACACACACACACACACACACACACACACACACACACACACACACACACACACACACACACACACACACACACACACACACACACACACACACACACACACACACACACACACACACACACACACACACACACACACACACCCACACACACACCACCCACACACACACCACACACCACACACACACACCACACACACACACACACCACACACACACACCACACACACGCCACTCACACACCCGCACACGCGCACAAGCGCCCAGGTATACACGCGCACACTCAAGTAGCTCGTGTTCACATACGCGAATGTAAGCGTTCACAAACACATACGCACACATGCACACGCTTTGCGTGTTGACAATCAATTTCATTAAAATCATTTATTCAAAATTATTACAGTACAATTGCATTAATAAAGGAAATATTTGATGTAAGTGTAATAAAACTGAAAGATCAGTCGGTACTGCCAGATATTACGAGATTTCCAGGAAATTTTGGTCTTTATGGATACAACTCGTGATGCTTCTGTTGCAATTTGACACACACACACACACACACACACACGTAAACACGCGCACAGGTACACACACACACAGGCATACGCACACGCACACACATACGCTCACGCGCACGCGCACTCGCACGGGCGCGCGTGCGCCTGTAAGAACACGCACACTCACGCATACCCGCACTCGCGCACCACCGCCCACGTTGCGCACACACGAGTAGCTCGTCTGCACATACTCAAACGTAAGCGCTCACACACACATACACACACACACGCACACGCTTTGCGGTCGGACAACTAATTTCATTAAGATCATTTATTCAAAATTATTACAGCACAACTCCATTAGAAAGGAAATATTTGATGTAAGAGTAATGAAACTGAAAAAGCAGTAGGTGCTGCCAGATATTACGAAATTCCCAGGAAATTTTGGTTTTTATGGACACAACTCGTGATGCTGCTGTTGTAATTTAACACACACACACACACACACACACGTAGACACGCACACACGTACGAACGCCGCACGCACGCACGCACACATACGCCTATTACAGCACAATTACACTTACAAGGGAATATTTTTCCCAAGCGTAATACAACTGAACAAGCGGTTGGTATTGCCATACATTACGAAATTCCCAGGAAATTTTGGTCTTTCACAATTCACAATTCACGATTCAGCTGTTGCAATTTGATTTTCAGGTATTGACAAGAATTAAAAATTTTCCAGAAAACTCTTTCTTGTTATTGACGGCACCGCTACTGTGGAAACTTTCCACCCCGCAAACTTCTTTGGCTATTTAAACTAGAATGATAGAATGAAAAATCTTGTAAAGCAGTCATGGTCGGTATAGCATTCAAGCCTTTATCGACTACCATGTGCGTGTACTCTACCTGTAATCAGTAAAATACAAGTACAATTTTTCTAGTGAATGTGGTTTTCTGTGGTAATAAAGATTCAACAAGGTTTTTTTTTCTAATGTAAATATCACGACCTTCCATCCTGCGAAGAGAAAATTAAAAGAAATGGCATTTTTAATAACAATATTTTCTTTACTATAATTATTTAAACCGCTTTTTTAGTACGTCCATAATGAAAATAGCCAACATTGTAAAAATAATCTGTCGTTTAAGCATTTTTAATCTTATTTGATTAATGTTTAGACATATTTAGCTGTGTATTACGAAACTTTATAAAGAAAAGTTATGCAAATTTTAATTATTATCTTTAAAGAAGATGTTGACACGTTTTCCTATAAAGTTGATTGTTATTCAGGTATTGAAAAAAAAACACTAAAATTTAAGACATATATGTAGATATTTGTATATGCAGCTGTTTCAGAAATATTTGATAAAAACCAAATAATAAACCCCCTCTCCGCCGCTGGATTTTTCGGTTCTAATCAGCTCCAGAGGTTTAAATACAAAATTTCATGTACGTGTGTATTATATTTCTGGGTATTGAACTTCCTCGCACCAAAAACCAACATATATATATATATATATATATATATATATATATATATATATATATAAAATAAGGCGACTTGGAAAAAGAACAACATTGAACACTAAATATGGATATCGAAGAGAGTAGTTGTTGATAAGAAGCTGATGAAAAGCAGGATCGTAGTGATAATGAAGTAACAATTACTAAAGAATGACATCTTAATCATATTTTAAGAGAACACTTACGTAAAACAATAGAATCCAAAAGTTTCTAAATGCGGGTTAGGACAAACAACTTTCAGAGACCCTAAATATGCCACTGATCGATTGAACATACTCACAGCAAAGGAAAAGTTTGGAGCTTGTGCACAAGCTGATACCACGTTCAAATACATTTACGAACTTGATCCAATATAACAAAAAGGAAATGACCCTCTGGACAAATTGTCTGGTTTGTCTATAAATGTATGCCTGCTAATTTTTAAAAAAGTATGAAAAACTGCAATAGGTACACTGTTTATAATGTAGGTAATCTTATTTTTTGATTCACTGTAATAATTTACGTTTAACTTTCAGTTTTATATGTTTTCCACATTAAAAGGTTTGTCATCAAAGTGATTTTGTAATATTGCGCAAGGAAACACGTTCGTTAGTGTAATATCCTTTAATCTATACAGATTTATTTCATGAAACCAACATATTAGTCATTGCCGTGGTAATTGATTAACAACGTTCAACAGTGCTTATGCACGGATTTATTGCAGCTTTTAAACAAACATGTCAGTGCGTGTGAAGCTAAAAAGTACTTTCTTTATGCATCAAATTAATTTATTGTCCCTGACAAATGATTTAAATTTGATGCCTCAACCTTTATGTAAATTTAGTTGAGTTGAGTGATTTGAATAAGCAGCTAGATATATTAAATATTAGTTTTTAATATTTATGAAATAAATCTGCGTTACTCATCAAGTCATAACATATTAGTTGGAAATTAATAAATTTATTTCGTTTTCCTATGATGAGGTGTGATTGCGTGCATAAAATGTCTACAAAGCAAAGAGGCGTCTACTAACAGCCAGTAAAAGAACACTTCCCAAATAATATGAGATATGATACTAATAATTTCATCGTGAATATTTCCATCCATCTTGACGTAAAAATAACGCTAATGATGGAGTATGTTATCTTGCTCCAATATGGTATCATGTTAACTGCTAACTAAAGTCACGATAGAATTGTAAATCGGATAACGGTTGCTTTCTAAAATGTTAAGGTTTCAACGAACTAAGAACATAATTAATTAGAAATACTTATTCTTTCGGCACAAATCTTACATTTAAATGCAGATTTTACAAACGTAAACGTTTTAACAGCAACTATAGCTACCGTCCTCAGTAAAATTAATGATATGATGGATGTGTAATAAAAACTGATGAAAAAAGGTCCTGGTGGACCATGGGTAGTGATGGACTCGGGCCGGGCCGGGCCGGGGTTTGGGGCAAGCCCGGCCCGGCCCGAACTTAAAAATTTCAGAATCGGCCCGAAAAAAAATAGCACAGCCCGACCCGAAATCGGGTCGGTCTTCGGGCCGAGCCGGGCCGCGGCCCGACTTTTAGCTACAAAGAAACTATATATCATTATTTCTGAAGTAAACTGGAAATTTTTTGAACCGTAATTGGTAGCGGGTTAAAATTTCTCGAGCTATTTAGGTGTTTAACAAGAACGATTGGAGCAAGTCATATATTATTAATCACGTCTTCTTATTTATGGAATAAAACCATTATAACGCTGTAATATGTAATTTGCGTTTCGGTTCCTAATCTACAATCGTTTTCAAAGTATCCATAAAAAATTAATCTGTCTGTTGGAGTTGGACTATGAAAATTGTTATTGAGTTTTTGATGTTTGTAAGTACCAGTGGTGAAGTGATTAAAATGGAACCACAACAAAAACAAACGTCAAGGGTATACATATCTTATTAGTTAATATTTATTTTTGCTACTAGATAGTTACACTATAAAACTACGTGGGTAATAAAATAATATCTTTGTTTGGATTTTACTGATCGTGCTCCAGGCCAGCTTATTTTCGATATCATCATTGAAGAAGGTAGGTAAACTAATATGCTACAAATTGTAGAAATCATAGAACTTTATAATATATAATGGAATTTAAATGTCAAAATGTTACAAAATTTGCTTTACAAATATAAATAAACAAATAAACTATTTAAGAAACATTAAAATAATAGTAGTTACACGACGAGTATACACAGAACATGAACATTTTCAATTTTAAAATATTGCCTTTGATTTTACCCAGGAATTGAGACACAAGAAACTTCTTGCGGATTCTGCACTTAACCTACTCCTTTGCTTTCTAATTATAAGTCCTGCTCTTGAAAATAACCTTTCGGCTGGAACAGATGTAGCAGTAATGCTGAAAAGGTCTTTAGCAACGGCACTGAGGATGGGGTATTGCTTCTGATTAATTTTCCACCAATTTAAAATATCTTCTGTTGCGTTACAGCGTGGGGTAGACAAGTATTTGCTAACTTCCTCTTCCGTTTCATCAGTTATTTTCAATTTTTTCGTTTTATATAATTGATTCAAGTCAAATTAGTCATCTTCATCGTCATTAGTAGCACCTGAGAAAGTTGAAACTGCAATTGGGCGCTGTTCGTTTTTATAGCGCTTATACAAATCCATGAAAACAGAATAGGAAGTATTTTTTAATTCTTTTCCCCATGAAGTAAGTTCAAAGAGTTCAAGTTTGTGCCTAGGATCCAGAATTAAAACGGCACAATAAACCCAATTAGTTAGTTGGTAATGTTTTAAAATTTTATCCCTAGCATTTTGTAGTGCTAGTAATAATGTTTCATCAGTCCTAGATCTATCAACTTTCTCATCAAGCTTCTTTGCTTCTGCTTCAAGCACATCTAGAAGCATATTTACACTTAAAACCACATATGGAAGCGTTACATACGTGTCACCACCAAATTTTTCTGACACTTTTTTAAAGATTTTTAGAAACCTTTGTACTTCTTTTGCCACAGACCATTCGTCGTTGCTGGGTTTCAAATTTTTAAGTAGTGGGTTGTTATCGCATAAGCAGTTAATACCCATTTTTAGTTTTAATGCTACTTCGAGCATATCCTGCGTAGAGTTCCACCTCGTTGGAACGTCCAACACTGGGGTGATTTCACTTGGCACACCTGCTGTCTCACACGCACTTTTGAATTGCAGCTGTAATTGTTCAGATTTTTTTATTTTCTTCGGAATTAATCGAATTTTCTCGATAACATTTAAAGCTGTGGATTCATATACTGTACCCTCTTGTTCATCGTCACTGTCGTAACTGTCTTCATTTTCACTTTTTGTCGAGGTGTCCTCGTATTCATCACGATTTTCATATAGTAGGTTTAGGGTTTTGAGTAGATCTTGAACAGCCAAATTCAAAATGTGGGCCATACACCTGAAGTGCTGATTTTCACTATCAAAGTTGGATATTAGCAGGCCCAGTTCCTGCATAAAGGTTGTATTAGCTGCTGTATTATCGACTGTAATACCTTGTATTTTTGATTCTATTCCGTACTGCCGTAACGATGTAATGAAGATATTTGCAATATATTTGCCAGAATGTTTACCTTTAGAAGGAACAAAGTCAATAACGAGAGATTGAAGACCCCAATTTTTGTCAATGAAATGGGCTGTTATACCATAATATGATTTATTGTTAATAAATGTCCATCCATCAATAGTAAACGATATTTTTGAAGAATTGTTTTGTAAAGTCTTCACAACCTTCTCTTGAAATACCGTGAATCGCGATAAAACCATTCTTTTAAGAGCTTTACGTCCAGACAATTTGATTAACGGATTGACACGAGAGAAAAAAGTTTGTGTAAATTCATCATCAAAAAAAGAGAATGGAAGGTATTTTATCGCCATCCAGTCTACCATTGTATCACTGATATTTTCGGTATCAGTACTTCCCCTCTTTTGCAACGAAACCTGCAAAAATACAATAGATGAGTATTATATAATAATACTGATTTAGAAAAATCATGTAAAGAGAAATTTAGCTAAAAGGTTAATAATTGGCATTTTTATTCTAAAACTACCTTTTAATCTGAATACTAGACTTACACAAAAAGTCAACACGAGTACAAACAAAATTGAATCTAATTTCAAAACGGTAACAATTTTAATTCTTTAATTATTGAGAAACTGTTGAACTAAATAATTGTTAAATTGTATACACGAAGCCAGTCAAATTTAAATGCATACTAAGTGCATCAAGATTCGAACAATTATTATCATTTAAAAATGTACTTACCGTTAACATTGGCTGAAACATTTCTTTTAAAGTTATTTGTTGAGAATCTCTGCTGGAACTGGAACCAGGCTGGCTTTCCCCAATATTTGGAAATAAAACTCTGTGTTCTTGTACATGGGACGATTTTAAATGCCGTTTTAAGTTGCTGGTACTAGAATGCTTTATTTTAAATTCCACATTCCGATTTTTTTTTTGCACAACAAGCACATTGCGGTCTTATTACCTTTTGAAACCACAGTAAACCCAAAATATGCATTAAATTTGCTACGAGTAACAGACTCTGATCGGGCTGATTTATCAGAATCACTTTTAGTTTCAATAGAAATAGTTTCAGACAACGTTGGGGCACTCGCACTATCACTATAACTTGTATTTGGTTCATAATTAGGGTCCTTAACACTGTCGTCACTGTCAAAGACCGACATCTTAGGGTATATTATTTATAATCAAACAATTTACTTAAAGCTTAAATTAAAAGATTGTTTTCATTAAAGAGATAAGAGTTTGAGTTTCAATTATAACTGAAACAAACTATAGCTGTGGTATGATTTCTTGGGCTTAAAAAAAGAGCGCTTTTTGATTATTGACATTCACAAACTGAGAACTGACAACTGAGTAAAGTTTTAATCCCAATACTACTGGAATGAGAATGACTCTATTATAAAAATCATCTGTGTGCCACGCTGCCACCAGCTTTTACATTTTTTCCCACGGAAGAAAATTAGAATGGCCGGGAATTACAACTCGAAAACGTTAGGCAGACTACTAATAAAAATATATTGTACATTTGGTAATAATAAACTAATAAAGTAAGTACAATAACATTCTGCACGCACGTTGTAACAAAGGTTTTACAACTACTGTTTAAGAAGAAGTTGGATGAAGGAAAGTTGTTTAAAGCTTTTAGAAAAGATTTATAATCCCATGCCAAATTAAAATGTAGGTGGTTAAGTTATGCAGAATGCACTAAAAATTTTTATTTTCTACACAGATGCAGCGTTTACAAAATATTCAACAGCCTGTAATTAACTATTAAGTCCTGCAAATATAAATTTTCTTTAGTACTTATAGTAATAATACCAATATGTACAGTTTGAGGTGTTTTAACCCCGTTTTAACTTGACATTTTTCCTGTTTGAAAAAAATATCTTATGAAACAGGCAATGTGTATTATAAAAAAAATCTCGTCCCACCTTAATCCTTATTTCAAAGTACCTTAAAGTACATTATCTTCATCCTGTTAAAATAAAAATAAGTTTTTGTTTAAAGCATTTTTTTTTCGTTTCATATGACAGAACCGTGTACACCGATAAGTGCGCACGATTTCAGTTAAATGAGAAAACTAGTAGTATTTTTAGGTGGACCATGAATCACGATAGTTAAAAGAGAAAAGCAATTGAGGACCGGTTGTTTGAGTTATTGGAAAAGTAACTTTATCTTAAATGAAACACCCTGTGTATTTTTTAATATTTCGATAGATTGAATAAACCTAAACAAAGACAATGATATTCACTATTACTCTAAAATCATAACTAAAGGAATTATGAGACTTACTAGAAAAGGGTTATCTATCAATCAATTTATTAAAGAAACGATGACAACACTGTTCAAAAACGTCTCTTCATCGATCAATACATGTTCAAGCCCTGCTGTTGGTAGCTTTTAGAATTGTTCTACCTTCTGTCGTCAACCTTATTTATTAATTGGGTATCCTATTTAATATTTTGTATTGTAATTAGTCAACAATCTCGTGCATATCCTTATAAATTTCATCCTTCAAGTAACCCCAGAGAAAAAATCTAGAGGCGTTAAGTCCGGTGACTGTGGACGCCATTTAACAGGTGAACAGGTCCATTTGACTGTTGAATAATTACAAAGTAGGATAACCGATACCGAATTAATAAATCAGACTCACGGTAGACCAGTTCTGAAAGCTACCAATAGTGTCCTCCTCAATAGAGTTGAAAAATGTATTGACCAAGGATTGGTTGTTATTGGGTATCATAAACAAGGGTGTCCCATGAAAAAAAAAAGTTACTTTAGCTAATAATTCAAAAATCCAATTAACAATTATTTATTTGTTTTTCTGCTTTCACGTAAAGAATACTACTAATTTGGTCATTTAACGGAAATCGTAGCAACAACGATAACAATGGTGCGCACTAAACTTCGAACACACAATTCTTCACGTTATCGTAGGTTATTGGTTTCGGTCGGGCCCGAATAGCCCGAATGGCCCGAAAAGCCCGAGTTCCTTGGCCCGGTCCGCCCCGAAAAAAATTAGGCTCGACCCGAAGCCCGGCCCGGATAAGATTATATTGGCCCGGCCCGAATTCGAGCTCGAAAACGTGTCGGGCCCGTGTCCATCCCTAACCATGAGAGTAAACCACTCTGTCACAGTAATAACAGGAAAGGACACCATTAGCCAGCCTACTCTCGCTTAATTTAAGCCACTGCTAGACGAGAGGAGGAGGAACTTATAAGCTTCACCTAGGCATGGAATAAACTACTTTTTGTAATCGTTACTTTTAATACATAAAGAGAAAAGTGGTATATAACTAAATATATAAACTTTTTTATTTATGTATTTAATTTGACATTTGTCAACAAATACTTCAAAATTTAATTTTTTTCTAATTTTATGTGAACGATTACAAAAAAATGTATTCGCAACACGTGCGCTGTCACCTTTTTGGTGCTAGGCCATACATTTTATCCCTCGGCTACGCCTCGGGTAAAAAAGAACAGCCTCGCACCAAGAAATGTGTAAACAGCGCACTAGTTGCGAAATCTACTATTTTAGGTGTATCGATGTTTCGAGAGCTAAACCGCAAATATAACAGAATTGTAATGCTATAGAAATATAGATACAGTTTCTATTCATATCAAATCATAAATTTATTCGTTTGAAAATAAAGCAAGAGCATTTAAATTTGCATAGAAATAAAAATAACATTTGTTAGTCGCCATAAAAATAAGCAAGAATGCTATCCTCGCTAGCAGTGTTTACCGCTACGTCATCACGTACAATCATATGGTGTAATATGAAAGACATGAGTCACAATAATATACCCCGAGATGGCAGCATTTAAAGCTGCAGAATTCCAAAATATAATTTCTTATTTATTATGATTTATTTTGTAAAAATTAGTACTGATTTAAAATGATGATTAAAAGAAGTAAATGTAGGAAATGAGGGAACAGTCAAAGGATAAACAAAAAATGGAGGTTATGTTACTCAAATGAGAAGTAAATTCATATGCATATAAAACAAACTGAATTCGCGTTTATAGGTTTACTCTTTCTACTACATTTGCTTATTCAATACCGTATGTCGATTGCGCCAAATGCACTACGAATGTTCACCATCCTGATTTAATTCACTGTTTTATATGAGGAGACAGTATAAACAAATTGAATACTATCCTCGCCAGGAAAGTGTACCGCTACGTCATTAATTTATGAATTTAGCTATCCAATTTGCTTATACTGTTTTCTCATATAAAACAGTGAATTAAATAAGGGTGGTGAACATTCGTAGTGTATTTGACGAAATCGACATACGGTATAGAATAAGCAAATGTAGTAGAAAGACCTATAAACCTATAAAACGCGAAATCAATTTGTTTTGTATGTATATGAATTTAATTCTCATTTGACTAATACTACATAACCTCCATATGTTTGTTTATCATTTGAGCGTTTCCTCATTTCCTACATTTACTTCTTTTAATCATCATTTATTACACACTTTAAAGAAAATGGGGGTCCCCTGATATCAGTATCTTCTGTCCAAGAAGTAAGTATGGCATTAAGTGTTTATATCTGAATTCATTACAATCACGAAATTACAGCGTGTAGCCAGCAGCTTGGGTATTTCTGAGAAGACGGTAAGAAATATCAAGTCTCGAGTTGCATCTAACCCTGTTTTAACAAGTCCGGGTAAAAAAAAAGGTTCACGTAAGACAACAAAATAAGACGATCTACCTGAAACATCCAAAATGGGTACAAGAAATGCGTTATACTATATGTATGCACAAAGTGAGTAATATTACATCACAATCTTTAACACATGTTTGACATACTAATTTATTTACAGAACAACATGTCACAGTTGCAAGTTTAAATGCAGAAATTCGTAACAGTGACATATTAATAAGTGACAATCAGACTCCAACCCTAAAGCTTTATTGGAAAAAAGATAGATCGCAGAAATGCGAAATAAATTTCTTAAACAATACATTAAAGAGATTAATTCACCTAATCGTCGGAAAGTAAACTCTTTTAATTAAAAGCATTATGGGCTAAATGACCAGTTGACAAAGTGATTGTTAACATCGGAAACTATTCTGAAAGCTAAGTTTAACACGTTGACAACCATGTTTCTACAACCTAAAATATTATTACAAGTGTGTTAGTTCATATTTAACACAATAAATTTCTATTAGTAACGTATTTCAATTATGTAAGTACAATATATTTGTAAAACACTTTTCAAGATGTTAATCACACATTTCCCAAGAATTTATGTTCCACATTAAATGTCATCTTCGCACGAATAATAGTTCCATTTTATTTAGGTACGTAACTTATCATCCATTTTGTGTAATAATGTTACCAACTTATAGTGGACCATAATTGCTACTGAATCGGTAGCAACAATAAGAAATTATGAAACAACTTGTTAACCTATACATTAAATTTCAAATTATCAATTGTTTGATTGTTTATCAGCAATATACAATACAACCATTCTCCTTTTTTTATAATTCCGCTGCAATTATTAAATGTTTACATTTTGTTGAAAATTGCATTGTTTGAAATAGGGCACCAATGTTTTATAATCTGAGGCTGCAATAATAAAGTACCAAGATTTCAAGGATATTGTTTTTCAACCGTTATCATTATGATAATCAACGTTCTCTAATTTTTACAAAATAAATCACAATAAATAAGTAATTGTATTTTAGAATTCTGCAGCTTTAAATGCTGCCATCTCGTGGTATATTTTCTAATCAGAATTTATTATAACGAAAATAATTTTAACTGATATTTTTCCTATTACACCATATGATTGTATAGGATGACGTACCGGTAAACCTTCCTGGGGAGGATAATAGCTAATTTCATAAATTAATGGCGTAGCGGTAAACACTCCTGGCGAGTATATTACTTAATTTCGTTTTAAATAGAGTTAAATGTATGCATTATCTTAAAAGCAAAACAAAGCAATTTATTTTAAGCTAAAAAGTTCGCTATAGGAAATTTCTTGTAAGTTCAGTTGCACGTTATTAATTTATGTCAATAGTCCCAACCTTCTGGATTGGATGATGGATCGATATAAAAGTAGTACATGTACAATAGTACATTGGTTTGGTCACATTGAGAGAATGAACAACACAAGATTAACCAAGAAATTATGTGTGGGTGAGGTTAGAGGAAAGGCCAGGCCTGATAGGCCGCGTAAAACTTGGCTGAATGTAGTAGAATGTATGATAAAGGAAAGAGAAGGAGTTTTAAAAATAAAGGGGCATGTCAGAGACAATGTATGAATCTTGCGGAAGCTAGGGAGGTATGTGGAGATAGGAAAGCAAGGAGAAAGATTGCGAATGAAAATAAATAAGAGGCAGGGATTGTTTTGCCTACCCCGCAAGGGAATGGTGTGAAGGTTAAGTTAAGTTAAGAATAAATACATATTGGATTACTCAGAGGCTCAGGGTAGTAATATATATATATATATATATATATATATATATATATATATATATATATATATATACAGTGTGAGTGTGTACTGAGTGGACGTAGGATTGCACCTTAACTACTATAGATATCACAACCAATCTTGGTGTGGTAATAGACCTACATACTAAAAATATTTAGGATATTCAGGGTGATGGACAAAAATATGTCAACCCAAACCTGTGTTTGTTTTAATCGAACACCCTGCACATTTTTGCATTTCTAGATTCACTGTTACATTTAGAACAAAAGTATAGAAATTTGTATCTGTATCACTAACCATTCTGCAGATATCGTCACTTTAGTACCAAAATAGAGTTAACTTTGGAATCACGATGAAGGCGTTGTCATCACGATGTTGTAAATCTGTTTATACCACCGACTATTAATAATGGTCTACTAACAAACAAATTGAGAAATTTTTCGAAAACATGTAAAACTATACACAATGATTAACTTTTTTTTTTTTACTCATAGTATTATCGAACAGGCTAAGATTTGCGAAATGAAATTTTTCTCAATTTTTTCAAATACAACACCCTGTATATTTTTTCACATTTCGATTCCCCGTGAAAAGTAAATACTAATCGATTATAGGTTTCATAGCCATAAGACGGACCCTTTTTGAGGTATTGACGCTTTTACGTAAAAATCTTCTATAATACAAATTTACTATACCATTTACAATAGAATTCAACAAGACAAATCAGGTAGGCTGGCCGCTCGTAATAAAGAGGAACAATTGCATCTATTGTATAATCATTAAAATATTGTTTCATTAGTTTGTGTGTGTGTGTGTCAATTTTTGTATAAAATGAGTTTTTCCAAAGAAGTGGTCCATATGATCTTTACTTATAGCGAAGCTCAAAGAAATGCTTTGCTGGCTACCCGTTTGTACTGTGAGCGATTCCGAGAGAGAAGACAACCACAGAAAGAATCGTTTATGAATGTAGCTGAGAGATTTATAAATTCTGGAAGTGTGTGTTATACCAAGCGCGCAAAAACAAGCCCAAATGAAGAAATTGGGTTTCAAGTTGTGGCATCTCTTATAGAAAATCCGTACTTGTACTTGTACTTGTACTTGTACTTGTACTTGTACTTGTACTTGTACTTGTACTTGTACTTGTACTTGTACTTGTACTTGTACTTGTACTTGTACTTGTACTTGTACTTGTACTTGTACTTGTGCTTGTACTTGTACTTGTACTTGTACTTGTACTTGTACTTGTACTTGTACTTGTACTTGTACTTGTACTTGTACTTGTATTTGTACTTGTACTTGTACTTGTACTTGTACTTGTACTTGTACTTGTACTTGTACTTGTACTTGTACTTGTACCTGTACTTGTACTTGTACTTGTATATACTTGTACTTGTACTTGTACTTGTACTTGTACTTGTACTTGTACTTGTACTTGTACTTGTATTTGTACTTGTACTTGTACTTTTACTTGTACTTGTACTTGTATTTGTACTTGTACCTGTACTGTTACTTGTACTTGTACTTGTACTTGTACTTGTACTTGTACTTGTACTTGTACTTGTACTTGTACTTGTATTTGTACTTGTACTTGTACTTGTACTTGTACTTGTACTTGAACTTGTACTTGTACTTGTACTTGTACGTGTACTTGTACTTGTATTTGTACTTGTAATTGTACTTGTACTTGTACCTTACTTACTTGTACTTGTACTTGTATTTGTACTTTTGTACTTGTACTTGTACTTGTACTTGTATGTACTTGTACTTGTACTTGTACTGTACTTGTTACTTGTACTTGTACTTGTACTTGTACTTGTACTTGTACTTGTACTTGTACTTGTACTTGTACTTGTACTTGTTATACTTGTACTTGTACTTACTTGTACTTGTACTTGTACTTGTACTTGTACTTGTACTTGTACTTGTTTGACTTGTACTTGTACTTGTACTTTCGTACTTGTACTTGTACTTGTACTTGTACTTGTCTTGTACTTGTATTGTACTTGTACTTGTACTTGTACTTGTACTTGTACTTGTACTTGTACTTGTACTTATGTACTTGCTTGTACTTGTACTTGTATTCTTGTACTTGTACTTGTATTACTTGTTACTTGTACTTGTACTTGTAACTTGTACTTGTTCTTGTACTTGTACTTGTACTTGTACTTGTACTTGTGACTTGTACTTGTACTTGTACTTGTACTTGTCTTGTACTTGTACTTGTACATTGTCTGTACTTGTAGCTTGTACTTGTACTTGTACTTGTACTGTACTTGTACTTGTACTTATGTACTTGTACTTGTACTTGTACTGTACTTGTGTACTTGTACTTGTACTTGTACTTGCTTGTACTTGTACTTGTACTTGTACTTGTACTTGCTTGTACTTGTACTTGTACTTGTACTTTGTACTTGTTACTGTATGTACTTCTTGTACTTGTACTTTACTTTGTACTTGTACTTGTACTTGTACTTGTATACTTGTACTTGTACTTGTACTTGTACTTGTACTTGTACTTGTACTTGCACTTGTACTTGTACTGGTACTTGGTCTTGGACTTGGACTTATACTTGGACTTGTGCTTGTACTTGTAACTTGTACTGTTTTCTGTTCTCTTTAAAAAAAACAAAAATCTAGAAACTCTAACTGGTAGACATTAGTATCATATGTTAGATGGTAGTTCTAAAAACACCGATCTCGTAAACCAGATTACTAATTTCTAGCAAACAAACGAAAACCCCAACACAATAATTGAACAAATCGTCACTACACCACCACACTTAAGTTCATTTTCAGTGCTACCCCCAAAACTGATAAAAGAATTTAATCTTTAATTGCAACAAATAAAACCTTTCGGCACTGTCCGACATCCAGTGGGACTCTAAGAAGCTAAATAAAAAAACAAATAAGAGAGAAGTAAATTGTTGCACCGTGATTCGAGGAAGAGCTTTCCTTAAACTTTAATCTTATTGTTTTAACTCAACAGAAAAATGGAATCAAATGTAATTACACAAAACGCATACTCACCAGATGTCTACCACTTTCAATCAACACCAAAAAAATAGTAGGTAATTGAATACAACAGCCACGAGCAAAACTTAAAAGCATACGCTAGAACTCATAGAATTGCATAATAAATCACTAAACAAGTGATAACGTTGGGGTTGAAGGCCGCATTACTCACAAACTCATTAATATCTAATAACTTCCTTATTATAATAATGTTTTTTATAAAGCACAAATCAAACATTTCACTCGTTAAGCAAGTATTAAAGTGTAATATGGGTCACTCTGCATAAAGAATTTCAATTTAAAAAAGTACAAAGTCAAATATAAATAAGTAACAAACTTTAGGGCTGTATGTGCAAGATGCATCAGTGTTCTAAATAATAACAGTTAATACACATTGAATCATGCACAATCGAAGCCAAATTAGCAAATGTAAAAAGCGAGTATGTTAATTGTTACTAATTGCCAAATAACCAGTAAAATTTTTGGGTGCATAACCTCGTTAAGTGTATCGACAGATCATGTCTAACATCTAAGTCTGTATTGAACACCTACGAGCCACGGAGACAGTGCTACACTTCTATCTGCAATTCATTGAACCAGAAGCGAGGTACAATTAAAGTACTTAGGATGGTCTCAAGCGATTGTTTATTTCTCCAGGACTCCGTCACGAATTAAACAAAATAAAGACGTCTTACTTGACTTAACCTCGGTGTTTTTAGTGAGAAGCCGATCCGATCGTGGAGTAATCCCTTGAGTTATTTTCGAGCTAGGACTACGAAGACCAACGTTGAGGAAGAGGAGCTACTAATCTATTCATAACTCCCGGTTTCGAAGAAGTATCCAACGTACAGTTGAAGGATCAGTTTCAACATAGCACCTAGAAGAATCGGAGAGAAGGAAAATAATGAAAAGAAGTTACCCCAATACAAATGTGACCTGTGAGATCGCATGGTCGTTTTGTAGGTATGAAAATATATTGTCAGATAAACGGCAGAATTTTGGAAATGTATCTAGTTTGTCACTCTAGGAATAATTACGTTAGGTTTAGAATATGTGTTCTTTATTTTTGATGTAATAAAACGTGTGAAATATTTTGCTTTTTTGTACATATCTATTTGCATATTTCACCTTTTTATAAAAATAATTGTATTAATGTAACTGTCTTAAAGTAGTAGAAGTTACCGTGTATTCTACGTAATTAATTAAATACATTTTGGATTAGCTGACATTAGAAGTAACAATAGAAGATTTGTAAAATTTTGGATAAGCTTTGCTTTAACCTAGAGTAAAAACGCGAATTTTAATTTTAGGTTAAGTCTGAAGTGCATCAAGTCTAAAAGATCATTTATTTCCCTTCTTTATATACAAAAGTCTGTGCATTGGAGTTCAATCATTGTACCTTACCTAGTTTTAGGTGGTCTAATAATTTTAATTAGTAGGGCTTTAAAACTTAGGATGATATCCTATATTACTGTAGAAGACATCTGTGCAAAATTTTTAAATTGTTTTAATGCAGGTATTAAATTTGACTACGAGTTAGTATTGTATTTTATCTCAATCAATTATCAAGTCATTTCTTCAAGAGCGATAGCTGCAACTAAAGTTTTCATATCCAAGAAGAATCTGTTAAAGTTTGATTTAAATTTTATATATATATATAAATATATATATATATATATATATATATATATGTACAGGGTGTACGGTGAGGAACTGTACAAACTGAAACGGTATGTTCCTTGGGTCAATTTAAGTAAAAAAAGTCCCATAAACATAGGTCTGATTCGCAATAGTTACCCAGATACAATGATCACATATTTTTCAAAAGTAATTATTATTAGTCAACTGGAAAAACAAAACCGAAACAATCTGTCATTTATTCGTTTGTGTTCTAATAATGACAAAGTGGATTGTAGTAAATTAAATTTAAAATGCCTTTTCAATTTTCTAACGAAGAGTGTGCTGACATCATTTACATTTATGGATTTTGTGATGGAAATGCGAGAACTGCCCATAATGTAATGTTTGCCATACTGACATACGGAGAAATTCTTCTAACACTCAACCCTGGACTCCGATCAACCATCTGTAGAATGTTTTCTTGCTCATTCACATTTAACTCCACAGGACGATCAGATCTTATTGAAACTGATGGAAATGAACCATGAGTTCGAACGTGTTGAAACACAGAAGAAAAGGTTTGGTGATTTGGAATCCTCCTGTTGGGAAATCTTCGTTCATATTCCCTAACGACAGCTCTCGCATTTCCATCACGAAATCCATAAGTGTAAATGATGTCAGCCTACTCTTCGTTAGAAAATTGAAAAGGCATTTTAAATTTAAATTACACTTAATTTACTACAATCCACTTTGTCATTATTAGAACACAAACGATTACCAATTAATGATTTCGTTGTTGAACATCTCAAAATAAATGAATTATATTAATTATAATAAACCTCTGCATCCACACATAAAAAAAAACTTTACAACATAGTTAAAATTAAAAATCGTTCAAAACATTTTATAACTTCTGGAATAGAATTAAAATTCCATTGTGTTTACCTCTCGCGAGCGGTCTTAGGTCATTGAGCAGGTAATTTACGCTTTCACTTAAGTCGCGTACGTTTCTATTGAAACCCAAACGTTAGAAAGAAACGGCTGTATATTCCCAATGTCTCAGAGTAATAAAGCGCTAAGCCGAAATAGAAAATCTTTATTTTTACAGACAATACTTATCTAGAGTAGGGCTCTTAACCATCTGAGCTATCGAGGGAGCTAGTTCCACTCGATTCATTCCTAAACTGTATGTTACTTACTAATTTTTGATGTTACATAATTCATATGTATTTATGTAACCAGTCACTTTTGTGGCAAGATGTCTGCAAGCTTGAATCTTCCAAATTTCATACAGACCCACAAGGTTGGAATATAGAAAAGTTGGTATAATCAGGTAATTAATATAAATTAAAGTGGAACTCTAAACTAAACGCATCTAAGTGCTAATAATGACAAAGTCATAACAGTATATAAACTGTAAATTATTAAAACTACCAACGTACATACAGTAAAAGATTACCTCGAGTGGGACTCTAACCAACGACCACTACTTATCTACAGTAGGGCTCTTAACCATCTGAGTTATAGAGGCAGCTAGGTCCACTCGATTCAATCCTAAACTGTATGTACCTAAGGTATATACAGTTTATGATTGAATCTGTGTACCTAAGGTATACAGCGTGTTCAGCGAGGAATGGGACAGTGCAATATCTCGAGAGCGGATGAAGATTTTTAAATTATGAAAATATTTTTGTAAATATCTTCCAAGGGCGCACATTTGTTGGCACAAAGATTTGAATCAACGCCCATCACCGCCAGGTCGCGCTATCTCACTTCAGTTTTTAAATGCAGTGGCCTGTTTTTATTTCATTTTTGGACTCTATGACATATTTGTGATGACTTTTATTAAGACTCCTACCAACCTATCTTTTGTAGTTTCTGAGAAAAAAATAATCCTTGGAATTTTAGCACAAAAATGTAATTTCAGGAAGTGCTCATAACATTTGAGTGATACAGACAAAATAGCAAATTTTATACCAAATGAAAGATAAAAGATTGTTCTTCCACAAAATAATGCAGATAACGCCGAAATAATGCGATACGCTGTACACTAAATTGTAAGGGGACCAACTTATCACAGTCGTTGATTAAGAATTATGTGAAACATTTATCATGCCATGAAAACAAACGCATAATGAAGTGTCTGTCAAGTTTCTGTCAGTTTACAGTTTCAGTTTTGAAAATCGTCTGTGCATCTTCAAATTCCATAATTATGTTTACGTTTTCTAACGAAGAATATTTTGATATGGTAATAATTTATGGTGAATGTAGAAAATGCAAGGGCTGCACAAGTATTGTATGCTGCCAGGTTTCCTGATTGACGCCATCCCGGAAAAAATACATTTGTGCGTGTAGCAAATATTTTGAGGGGAACCGGTAATTTTCCTCACCGTAAGTGCGAGAATCGCACAAAGACAGCAACAGATGAAGCACACACCGTCGGTGTATTAGCATGAGTAGGTTATAATCCTCATGTGTCTGTGAGATCTATTTCTGAATAGTGTGCCGTATCAGTTGGTTCTGTCCATAAAATATTAAAATCTAATAAATACAAACTATTTAAAATTCATTTGGTACATGGACTGCATGCAGGAGATCAAGATCGCAGACTTAATTTTATCACCGGAGTTTTATGGAACATTATGCGCAAGACCCTAATTTTCTAGGTCGTATCGTGTGGTCTGATGAAAGTAATTTTTCAAACAATGGAATCGTTAATCGCCACAATTCCCATTACTGGTCGTCAGAAAATCCTCATTGTGTAAGAGCAACCAATTTCCAAGTGAGATGGAACATAAATGTATGGTGCGGAATGATAGATGACAAATTGATTGGCCCATATTTTTTAATGGTACCTTAACAGGCCAACGCTATTTGGATTTTCTTGAAAATCAACTGCCTCCTTTGCTTGAAGATGTAAATGTAAATCTGCGGCAAGTGATGTACTTTCAACAGGATGGCGCACCGGCGCACAATAGCGCAATAGTGAGAAATTATCTAAGTAGAGTGTTTCCGCAACTATGGATAGGTACAAATGGTCCCATTATGTGACCAGCTCGTTCTCCTGACCTTAGTCCCTTAGACTACTTCCTCGCTGAACACGCGGTATACAGTTTAGGTTTAGGTTTAGTTTATAGTTTCTCTTTAATTTATATTAATTTCCT
The DNA here is from genome assembly GCA_036346205.1 of Vesta saturnalis. Lineage (NCBI taxonomy): Eukaryota > Metazoa > Arthropoda > Insecta > Coleoptera > Lampyridae > Vesta > Vesta saturnalis. The sequence continues at coordinate 635,719 of JARFJB010000209.1, read as the reverse complement.
GCTGATGTGGTTTTTAGTGTTTTCTCCAGAAAAAATCGTGATAATTGACTTATTGTAGTGCTAGCATGTAGTGTTAAGATATTTCATAGTTAATTAGTGAATATTATTAGTGGATATTATAGTTGGGTTAGATTTTATGAACACGTATCCTGTCTTTACGACATTGCAATAGAAATTTGTAAGTATTTTGTTACTTGCTTAAATAAGGTAAAACCCATGTGAAGTTTGGTAAATAATGTACGCTCTGTTTTCTTTCCAGAAAAAAATGGCTTTAAGTGATTATAATTAAGCCTGAGTTTTATTAACACTATCAAAATATGATTATTTGTAATAACTGATCGTGGTGCTATTTTGATATAAGGTTCAATTGAATGCAATTCCTTAATTTGACTAGTTTGATGACAACTAACCTACAAGTATTAGCACATGAACATTTTCACCACCTACGATTTTCGATAAAATTGTCGGAAAACAATCACATCCCATGAGAACGTGTGTTAAAGTTGTCAGGCAAGGTCACACGTTGTGACGTTACTTAAAAATGCCTAATTAAATCCAGTTCTATGTTCCGCGCTAAATCAAAACTGACCGTCCGTTTTGTTTTCACCGCCCTGTATATTAAAAGCCCTAAAGTAACGTATTAATAATATATGTTGCATAAGATCAATTTTCATGACGAATATCATTCTTGTCATATAGATTCTTTTTCGAACAATGTCTCGAGTAGATATAAAAGTTATAATCATTAAGTTAAAACTGTGACTAGTTAAGTGCCATCTCCGTTACAAGCAAGTTTTTTTTTCAAATCGTCTTATTTGAATTATTATTGGCTTGAATTAGATATTTAATCTTTTAAGGCCAGCCTTTTCGGGTGGCCCAACGCGAAGGTCGCATCCCTCTTTATGACTCTCTTGTTAGATTTAGAAAAAAACGCTCGAATTGGTCAATTTTGATTTCGAAGGGGACAACTTTTCCATTAAGACTTCATTATACAGGGTGATTCACAAACAAGATGCTACGTCACATTTTGACTTTTAAATGGGAACCTACTAGTTTTATATCATTTCTTGCACCTTCCCGAAGTTTGTAGTAAATTCAGTGTAACATGTGAAACAGCTATCTTCAAACGGTTTAATTTTATTTGCGTTTTTATAGCTATAGCATTGTATCATTTATAGGTTGAGACTTTAGGAAACCTTGTACACTATCGTTTCTATGGATACATTCGAACTAGTAATTCGTCTGCAATAAGCTCTACTGTTTATATTTCTTTATACCCGATAATTCATAAAGAAAATGTAACTTTGAATAATTGCCTTAAAATTAAATAAGCAGAAAAATTAATATATTATAAACAGAAATAATCTTGAGTGTTGGAAATGGTGTCCGTTTTCCGCTCAAGCTTGTATCCAGCATTTACCAGCATTATTCTTCTACATTCATTTGTAACGCGGTGTCAAGAATCTTCAAGTGGCTCTGGTTTTGTTTCGTAAATTTTACTTTGTAATTATCCCGAAAGAAAAAAGGCTAAAGGACTTAAGTCCAGGGATCTCGGTGACTACTCAATTGGAGCTCGTGTACCAATCCACTGGCCAGGAAAGTGGTGTTCAGGCTACGTAGTGGGGTGGTGCTCCACCACGTTGGAAGTGGAGAATGTTTTCGTTACGGTTATTGTTGTTTGCTATTTTTTCCGTGATTAACGGGTCTATTGTGTTTTCCAACATGTCCAAGTACAACTAACCCGTCTGTTTCCAAGGATAAAAAGAGGTCCTACAATATTATTCCGTAATATGCCTGCCCAAACATTTAACTTTTGAGGATGTTCGGAGAGGACCTTTTAAATAATCGATGGTTGGAATCATAACGACAATTATGTCTATTTACGGGACCGTCTAAATAGAACATGCGTTCGCCAGAAAAACAAATTACGATTGTTGATTAACTGTTGGCTCAGATCTCTTTGCAGAACTCCAACCTTATATCACAATCGTCTTCATTAAGTCTTGTACAAGTCATCTTGTAAGCATGGAATTTATGATCTTTCAATATTCTTTGTATTGATGTGCGAGAAACTCCTAAAGATATAGCCAGTTGGTGAGTGCTTTGGGTATTATCAAGTGCTACGTGTCCCAAAACCATTAATTCTATGGCATTGCCGTTACCATTTGATTTGGATGGTGTTGAATATCAATCACAGATCCAGTGTCTTCAAATTTCCTTATTAATCTTCCTACATACCTTTCGTTAATATTTCTGTCTGGTTGTAACTGATTAAATAAGCGGGCCGCAGGCCTAGCGGAACTTCCATTTTCAAAATAAAGTTTTGGCATTTCTTTCTCGAATTGAAAATTTCATAATAATGATAGCTAGTTCGATTTCAGTTCAAAAAAAGTGTAAGCTGACACTGACATATCTTGACATTAACCTCAAACGATTATTACTAGTTTCCTAAAGTCTCAACCTATCGATAATACAATGCTATTTAAGCCATAAAATCGCAAATACTATTAAAATGGTTGAAGATAGGTATAGAGCATATTTACTGCAACGTTCAGGAAGGAGCATAAAATGTATGTACAATGTATTTTAGTGGAGACGATGTCCCTGTAAAAATCAAAGTTGTCGCGTTCGAGCGTTTTTTCTAAGTCAACCATGAAAGTCATAAAGAGGGGTGCGACCTTCTCTTTGGTACACCCTGTATATTTAAAATTGTGTTTATTATGAATTCGTAACAGTCATTTAGTTAAACTATGCTATCATCTAGGTATTCATATATTGTGTAGTAAGCTTTAGCTGTTAAAACCCTTCTTAGCTGGAATTTAAATTTGTTGTTATCATTAATAAGTCTACGACTTACTGGTAATGTGTTGACTTACTGGTAATTTTAAGTTTGATTGCGAGCTATTTACATATTGCTTGATTGAATTTTATTATTAATATTTTCCTTTTGTTTGATTTAGAAGTATTTGGCCCATATTTTCAATGCCGCCCATATTAGTTTATGTTACCACCCCTTTATACAGATAAGATCTTTACTAATTATTTTATTAATTTAGGTTTTCTACCGGCGTTTGCATTTTTTTTTAGATTATAAACGCTTATTTTGGACAATCAGTAACACCACTGTAAGTTAAATTTTTTTTACCGTGGTTCTCTTTTGTCAAGTTAACTATCTATTAACTAATGAGTTACCTTTGCTGTTTTAGATAATTAGTTGCTCAATTTTTTTTTATCGCTGCTATTATTAATTTATAGCTTGTTTAGGCAAACATGAATTTTTGTTTTTGTTATTTTTACATTCCGTTATAATCATTTTAGCTGCCTACTTCGCCGTAATTACTCTTTTTTTACCGATTCTCTTTTACTAATATTTTTTGCCCGATTATTTATTTTAAATAATCCCACTTAACCGCGATAACATATTTTTTACACTAAGCCAAAGGTTCCGCGATATAAATCTTTAGATGACCCCATGTTAATTAGTTTTCCTTCACTGGAACTACTCGTAACGCTTTCACCCCATCATTTTTCTGCGAAGAGAGACCTCTACGGTACGCCCACCTAGATTGGCGGGCGAGAAATCCGATTTTACTGTAAGCGTCACTTATAATTCTTTTAAGAACACGCTGTGCACCGAACGTAAAAGTGTTATAGTTGCTTATATATTATTTTGTTGGAGTGTCATTTTACCAAATTTTAGGTAATACTTTTAATTCTGCCGCAGTTTAGTAACAATCTCATTTTGATTGGAACGGTCGAAAATAATATGGAATTTTATTGAAGATATACAGCAAATTAATATCGTTTGGATGTTTATTGTTGGTGTTTCAAATTGAAATCAGTAAGCGTATTTGTAAAGTTTTGAAAAGTTTTTAAAGTCAAAATGAGCTTTCCAAATTTATGTTAGCAATCAAAATTCTAAATATACCGAGTATTTTTTTTCTATAGCCATTTGAAAGCTTCCATATTGTCTAATATTTATTTACTGTTAGAAAGACTAGTGGGATTGTTTGAAGCAATTCAGCTATTTTGCAACTGTCACACACTCTTCGCCATTGAATTCGATCGGTACTTATTTTAATAAGTTAGCACCTACATCTAGTGTGGATTTATCGTGTAAAATCCTTCTATAAATTATCCCTAAACCATGTTATTCAAACACTACACCAATCTAGAAAGATGTCATTCCTACTTTCTACCGTCACCTCTACCACACGGTAACAAATTTATGAATTAAAGTTTTAGAAATCGTTGAAGAACACATTTTTGTACTTTGGATTAAGAAGAAGTATTTAATGACTAACACGTACGCCTTTTTTTTGTTTTCGTATTTTTAGGTAAATTAATTCCAATGTGTTCGCGAATTTTTTTTTTATAAAGATAAAAAAAATGAGCGACACGTTGTTAAAATTAACTGGGGCTTTAGTTTTTAATCTTTGGTTTTATACGGTTTTGTTATAGTTTACAGATTTTCATTTATGAGTGTAAATAAACTCATAAGGTGGGATTATTAACGACATTATTTTTATTTTAGTAAAGTTTACTTAAAATTTACTTCAGATATGAGGCAAATTTGATCAATTTTGGATCTAAATTGAACATTTGATTGATATTCAATTTTAAACTTTTCAATTGCCGGTTTAGGATTGAGGTTCAATGAATTCATTTGGCAAGCTAGAGCAATTTTAATTAAAAATATTCATTATTTATCAGATCATTTAGTTGAATTTAAATAAAGATTTGATTGGATTAGGTAATTATCACATTTAGGCTATTCAGGATTTTGGATTGTGAGTTAAAGTTTTTAGCCAAAATTTCACACTACGTTGACAATTATAAAATGGTAACTTTTCAGCTATCGTTTTAAGTAATTAGATTGTTGTTGAGAGCGTAGGTTTAGATTCGAGATTCGAGAGAGTAGCAACTTGCACAAGTGCTTACGACCTAAATGCTGTACCGGGTGGCCAACTAAGAACGCCCGTCAGTCATATCTCAGGAATGGATTATAGCACACGTTCGGGAAAAACAATTTTATAACAAAAGTGGCCTCGAGAAACGCCTGGAAATTATTTTCAGAATTGTAGGTCCACCGCTAGCGGGCGCATTTGACAGTTACAATTTTAAAAAGCAAAATTTTTCAAAATTTACTCAATTAAGGGGCATATTAAATATTATAATCAGATTCCTCAACAAATTCTGCATATTTTTTATTTGACAAGTTTTAGTCTATCTCTTCAAATAAGGGGTGGGTACGAAAAAACGCCTTTAATTCAGGTTCTGCTTGACCGATTTTAATAAACTTGATGTTGTTTGAAAGAGCTTTTATTAAACAATAGAAAATTTGTAAATTTGAAGCAATCTGATTAATAACATAAATGCTAGAGGGCGCTGTTTAATATTTTTTTAATATTGTGTTTTCTCTTTATAATTTTAAATGGAAGCATAAAAATTTAAGTAGGTCTTTAAAAAGTAGACTAAATTAGTAATAAAACAGTGGAAACTGCAAGTCGATATCTTTTTCCTATCCTGAGATATCGTAAGAAACAGGTAAATGACGAGAATTGTTCTTCCAATGTCTAGTAGGCTAATTCGCGTTAACGGAAATTATTAAATTTAGCCTGGATGAAAAGATCTTACATTGGTTTGCAGTAATTTAAACTGTTATCATACTAATGTTATGGTTGCCGCTAGATTACCTAAATGTAATGCTGCCGCTACTAACAATGAGAACAAATTATAAAATGATAATGTGATAAATCTAACATTTTTTTAATTATATAAGAATGTTATATTTGTTTTCAAGCGATGTGTAAGTAAATCAAAAGCATAAAATATCAATAAAAACCGATATTTGTCCAGCAACAACAAATACAGTTTAAAATATGAATTATGATTTACTGATGACAGCAAAATTAGTAAAGAGGGCCATGTAAGATATAAAATAAATTCCCTGTTGAAAACAACCAAGCTATGATTTTCACGCATATGTCAAAAATTAATCATCGTGTTGCATTTAATAGACTTTCTTTATCTTTTCGTACCAAAATGATTCTTACAAATGAAGAAGCATTTGATATGTTGGCAGTTTATTTTGAATTTATGAGAAATGCAACCGTTGCTGCTAGAGTGTATGCACTGCAGTACCCAAACAGACGGCATCACAGCAGAAGAGTTTTTCTCCGACTCGCACACCGTGTGCGTACTACTGGAAATGTTCCTGTGTACCGAAGACAACGCAGAGGTAGAACAGAGGAAAATGTTATTGATGTTTTAGCTTATGTAAATGTTAACCCTCATTCAAGCACCAGAGCTATAGCTAGAGACTTCGGTATATGTCGAACCACCGTCCAAAATATTTTAAGAGAACACAGGTGACTACTTATTTATTAATGCATGTATTATTCGGTATTATAATGATAAAAATGTTTTAATTTTTTTCGTTTGTCGTTATATGTTTATGTCCAGTCTCAATAAAACAACAAATTATTTAATGAAATCATCGTATGCTATGTGAATAGATTTTAACTAACAACATGATAATTAAGTGAGGCAAAGTAAAGTAAAAAGGTACCAATAATAAAAAATAATGAGAGACCGGGCGAAAAAAATTCGTAATAACATTACGAGAGTTAACGCATTTAAAGTCCTTTTTCGTTTACTAACAACGAAGGACTTCAATGTGTCTTATTGGTCTGATTACTTTATAATATATACTATTTTAGATTGCACCCATATCACATGGTCCTACACTATAGTTTTATTGCTCAAGATTTCGATACCAGGTTGGATTTTTGCAACTGGCTCTCAAATATGATACACGACGATCCTGAAATACTTTCACGAATTATGTGGACAGATGAGGCTACTGTTCATAGTGATGGTAGTGTAAATCGACATAATATGCACTACTGGTCTGAAACGAATCCCCACTGGATGCAGGAGGTCCAACATCAGGGTCGTTGGTCTGTAAATCTGTGGTGCGGGATTCTAGGTAGAGAAAGAAGTGGCCTTTTTTTTAATGAGAAAGATATTTAGATATTTTAAGCAACGAATTGCCACTTCTTTTGGAAGACATACCCTTGGCCATTCGTCGTGACATGTTCTTGCAACATGATGGGTGCCCGGCACATTATTCTAGAGATGTTCGGAATTTCTTAGATCAATCATACCCTGAAAGGTGAATAGGACGTGGAAGTTTATTTATTTGGCCACCAAGGCCTCCAGACCTAACTTGTTTAGATTTTTATTTGTGGGGGCGAATAAAAGATCTCGTATATGCCCATAGACCCACAACAAGAGCTGACATGATTGAATGAATACGACAGACAATACGAAGTATTTCAAGGGCAAAAATTGAAACTGCTGTTCTCTCCACCCGTCAGCGATTGATTTCATGCATTGAAAATGATGGACGACATTTCGAACATCTAGGGCGATACTAATTACGTAGTTATTTATTTAAGGTTTTAATTGTTAGATTTATCACATTATTATTTTATAATTTGTTCTCATTGTTAGTAGCGGCAGCATTACATTTAGGTAATCTAGCGGCAACCATAACATTAGTATGATAACAGTTTAAATTACTGCAGACCAATGTAAGATCTTTTCATCCAGGCTAAATTTAATAATTTCCGTTAACGCGAACTAGCCTACTAGACGTTAGAAGAACAATTCCCGCCATTTACCTGTTTCTTACGATATCTCAGGATAGGAAAAAGATATCGACTTGCAGTTTCCACTGTTTTATTACTAATTTAGTCTACTTTTTAAAGACCTCATTAAATTTTTAGGCTTCCATTTAAAATTGTAAAGAGAAAACACAATATTAAAAAAATATTAAACAGCGCCCTCTAGCATTTATGTTATTAATCAGATTGCTTCAAATTTACAAATTTTCTATTGTTTAACAAAATCTCTTTCAAACAACATCAAGTTTATTAAAATCGGTCCAGCAGAACCTGAATTAAAGGCGTTTTTTCGTAACAAAGTTCCCACTCTCCCCGCCCCTTATTTGAAGAAATAAACTAAAACTTGTCAAATAAAAAATATGCAGAATTTATCGAGGAATCTGATTATAATATTCAATATGCCCCTTAATTGAGTAAATTTTGAAAAATTTTGCTTTTTAAAATTGTAACTGTCAAATACACCCTCTAGCGGTGGACCTACAATTCTGAAAATAATTTCTAGGCGTTTCTCGAGGTCACTTTTGTTATAAAAATTTTTTTTTTGAATCTGTGCTATAATCCATTCCTGAGATATGGCCGACGGCCGTTCTTAGTTGGCCACCCGGAACATACTATTGATAAGTTTAGAACTGGTGTATCTTCCCAAGTATTGTACCGTTAGACTGAGCTAATTTTCGTATCGTTTTGGGTGTTTTAGGAGACTTTGACAACCCAGCCCCTTACTTGCAGTTGTTATCCGGTATCCTGTCATCTTGTATTGTCACCGTCTAGTGCGGGTTTTACCTGTAATAACGAAAAAACACTGACATATCATATACATTAAATTAAAAATTCTAAACAAGATCATATTTTCAGATTTTGCATGGGAGTTCCCAAAGCGCTGCCTTTTTTCAAAGGTAAGCTAAACATCAAAATATTATATACTGCCTTTGAAGTATTAGTTGTTTTAACAGTAGTGATAGTATCCAATATTGTACTTGTGAACCATTGCCTTATATTTAAATTGCTTACAGACTGTCAGGTAACAAAACCTATTATAGTAGATAAGATATTTGTTTAGTAATTAAATAATAATACGATGCTAGTGGTACGGGATATCTTAAAAACTGTTAAAATATGCTAAATTCGGTTGTTAAACAACAATAACGTTGCTACATGCTGCTCTGAAAATTCAGTTCAGGTCACGTGCAAAATCCAAATTATTAGCAACGTAATAATTGCATTGTTTGTAAATTCTAACTAGTTTTAGAGTTCTTAAAAACAATTTACTACATTTTGAAGTTTTTGAAAATTTAATAAATATCTTTTACCTTAGAAATTAGATCACCGGCGTAGTAATTATATAGGGTGTTCATTTCAAAACATCTAACCTCGGATTTGTCGAAATGTGAAGGTTTTTTTAAAAAATAGTCGAACTACGTAAAAAGGATTGTCGAGAGGGACAACTTTTTAACCAAGAATTGCTTCGTTCTCTGTTGCCCCGGATCCCTAGGAGTTTCCCCCTTCAGAATTTTAAATGGTAAGAGGTATTGAGTGTTAGCTCATTTGAAAGGTCCGTCTGATTCCTTTATTTTGGAATTTTTTCTTTTTTAATTGGTCCATTCGTGTGCGCGTAAAGTAAAAAAAAAAACCTTTTTTGGTCTGTGGAAGTCATTCCTTAAGTCCCAAATTCTTAATATGTTATCTTTATTAAGAAGAAAACAGCAAAAACAAAATATTTATTCAACAAAAAATAACACTTCAAGTCAGGCAAAAAAAATCATTTTTGGTTTCTGAGATACGGTAGGTCTAAATTAATATCTTGGTACTTACGTGAAGGAAATAATTGCTATGGAATCCGTTGTTAGAGTAATTATTATTATTTCTATGACAGTTTTGTTCTTAATAAACATAATAATACATTAATATAAGAGTTGAAACTTGCACCATTCGACATATTAAATAACACTATTTGGGAAAACGGTGATATTTAATTATAATACATTAAAAATTTGGGACTTAACTTCCCTAGAGGAAACGAATGGACCGATCTAAAAAAATATATGCCAAAATAAGGCAACCAAAAGGACCTTTCAGATGAGCTATCAGTTGATACCTCTTACCATTTAAGATTTTGTCGGGGTAACTCCTGTGGGCGCAGAGTAACAGGTTTTGGTTAAAAAGTTGTCCCCTTCGATTAATACTTTCTATGTATTTCAGCGATTCGAGGTGGGAAGTCTGAAATGAACACCTTACATATTGCGCTCAGGTGTAGAATGATGGGTAGTAGGATGGGTTCCATAAATGTTCTTTAAACCTGGTAAAACAAATTTAAGTCCTTTAAATTGATTTAGATGGATTGAGAATTTTATTAATTCGTTGGACGCTGTTAATTACAAAATTCATTTATTTATTTATTTATAACCTTTATTCCCAGATTATGAATGATAATTATTTTATTGAGACTATTGATTTAGTGGTATTTATTTTAATGAACTGAATGCAATTTGCATACGATTAGAACATGAAAAATGTTTGGCATTAACATAAAACGTTTCCTATAGAATGTTACCGGCGAAAATGAATCATTATCTATATCGGGATGACTCTTGCAAGATCGAGTTTCCCGAAATCATATACTTTAAGCTTCTTAATTTCAAATAACACCAAAAGGACTACTACTATTGGACTAATTGCGTAGCATCAATCCGCATATAATACAAATAGCACACAAAATGTAGTGAAATTATCACGGGTGAATATAATTTATCTCAATCGCCTAAAGGGCTATTGCGCAAAACTGAACACAAGAGAGTGTATTCATCCGTCTGATAAATACAATAAAAAAACACTATTGAAATCGTCTACAAAACAAAATGTAATTACCTTGGGTTCTCCCCTTTCCTTTGTACAGCGGTATAGGTATTTCTCGTAAGATTGGCCCTCTAGGTAATGGAACGGTGGAAGCCAACCATTCTGAATTTTGCCTAATTCCCATATAGCAACGCGCAAGCGGCAACTTTCAATGAAATTGAATTTAGTGACGAAAATATTTAAGCCAAAACCAAATGCTTAAATAACTGTATCACCTGATTTAACATATATACACATTAATTTATTTACAAATCGTTCTTTATCCATTATATATATATATATATATATATATATATATATATATATATATATATGTATATATATATATATATATATATACAAATTTTATTAAAGCGAGAGTTTATATAAATTCTTTCATTTGTTGGGGCAACTGTGTGTGCGAATGTACACCCGACGCCAATGAGAAAGCTCCCCCCCAAGGTGATCTAACGTAGAAATTTTGGACACCCTTTAAATGTTACCAGTAACCAAGAACGTATTGTGATAGTCAGGTAAATTTTCCATTATATTACGGTCACGTAGATATTCTCTTAAACAACCAATTTGTTAATGAAAGAATTCTTATGAAAATACGTAATGCCTGGTTCGAAACTGTCTTGAAGAAAAGAAGAATAAAATATTTTGTATTTTTAATGAATTTGAGTATGTGTATTTATAAAACCAAACAAATGATCTTGTTTTTATTGCATTATAATGGAATTAGATAATAAATTTAAGTGTCATTATGGTTTACTTTAAGGAAAAAAACAGTTGTTTTTCTTCACGTGCAGGAATTGATAATAGGAGTAATACATTTTTAATATGAATTAATTTCAATGAAATTGTTGCACAAAAATAAAAAATTAATTAAGCTATATAATTAGACTGATTAAAAAAAAATACAAGTAACAATGCCAAATTGTTTTAATTTCATTATTTCCCTGATAACACGGTGCTTCTTTTTTTCCATTTTAATTCAAAACGCTACTAGCAAAAGAGGAATATTTGTGAAGTCGTATTATCAAGGATGCAATTGAAATTAAAAAGCGTCGTAATTGATAAAATAAAAACATGTTATTTGGCATATAATTTACCATTAATTGTGATTTAAATATAAAAAACTCTATAGATCATTGATAGGCCACAAGTACCGCTAAAAATAGATTAATATAAAAATGGCAGTTTTTCAATCAAAAATGAAAAACTGTTTTTGAACTTACCAAATTCGTTTTCTTTTTCCAACGATAGCAATGGAAGTTAAATTGAAATAATCGATTTCTTTCTACCTTTTATGTTTATTATTATTTATTATTATTATTATTATTATTAACATTACAACAGAGTTAACGAACTAAAAATAAACACGAAACACATAACAAAATAATACTATTTAATCGTAGTTTAATAATTATTATAAAATCCTTCATTTTCAATACAAGCCTTCATCCTTCGACGCATGCTGTCCGTTAAAATTTGGCAAAGGTTTCCAGAACGAAAACTTGCCCAAATCCTACGAACACGTAACATTAAAGCACCAACAGTCCTATTGCGAATGCCATTGTAGTTATGATCGTTCCAATTCCTTACTATATCGGCTTAAATGTGCTCGATTGGATTTAAACCTGGAGATTAACTGGGCCAACGCAGCAATTTTATATTGCGAGCATTATCTGCGAACCAATCCATAAACCCATCGTGCAGTATGGAAACTGCAATTGTCTTGGACAAAAGTGATCGGTCATCACGTTCTTCTTTCGGGTATAAAATATTAATTGAAGGTAAAAGCACATCTTCCAATACTTCTATATATCGAATGGAGTTAAACGCTGGCGGAGATACTTTCACCAATTCTCCAGGTCTAGCGCTGCTCATGCATTCCCATACATCTGCTACTACCTGACCAGTTTTGCATTCAAAAGGGTGTACAAAATTTATGTGCATTTTTAAAACTACTTCGAGGGTGGGCTTTTTCATTAACGCCGGGAGTGCCTAGTAAACATACTGTTCTAAAAGAATGCGATTATCATCCAAAAATGAGGAACAGCACTACTATTAAACACTAATTTCTTTGCGATGGACCCGTGAAAATGTCACTTCCAACAAATGGTATGCAACAATGTCTCCAGGGTGACTGAATACTCTGCAAAAATCTCCAAAACGGTAAACAGGAAGACTTTCGCTACGAAAACTTCAATTAACCCCGGTAGAACGTAAGTAAGTTCACTCCGCACTGAAGTCACATCGCGCGCTAAGCGTCCCAACTTACCTACATCTTGACTACCACTGAACGGAAAAAAGGGAATCGGTCAACTGTCCTGTCTACAAAGGTACTTACATTCGGTAAATTAACAGTTCAACACTTAACATGAAAACTCAATAATCAAAAAGAGAGACTGTCGCAACTCAGAAATGTACGAAACATAATACGACTGTGAAAATCCAATTAAGTAAATTAAGTAAAACAATCGACGCGTTTATACATTTGTACTAAAACAGTTTAACTAGCTATTCTACTAGCAATCTTAAATAATAAAGTTCATCAATGTATTGAATTAATTAGAATACTCCAAGAAAACCAACAAAAGAAAGTATTTTAAGCAATTTTTTTTAAGATGGTCGCACAATGGAACAAGAAGAAGACAGTTGCAGTTGCTGCTGAACATTGAACAGTTTGTACGAGTATGAGTATAATTTTACCCATAAAAGGTATGTTTTTATTAATAATGACGCATTTTTGTTTAATCCGTTCTTAAATGTGAAGACTTGTAGTGCGGATTTTTTTTTGTAAGTGATACATTTAACTTTGTAGCCTTTTATACAATCAAATTTTACTGCTTATCCAGTTCAATCTGGCATGAAGTCAATTTTTTACTAATAATGTGGGACCAATAACTTTTTTCACTTAAAATGCTAAAAAGTAATTTCAAGTTAGCAGCACTCGTTTAGAATACATATTATTGATAAAAAAAACATTTACTATATGTAAAGAATTTTAAAAATAAATTTAAAAATATAAAGGAAACCCGGATTTGCTACTACATTTAGTATACAAAGTATAAATAAGCTTTATACAACGCGATCCTAATACTGTTGTATTCAATTTAGTTCCTTGCAAATTTTCCCGCTAACATCTTTATCATGGAGTCAAAATAACACAAAATAATTAAGTTCAAGCATTTCATCATTCAAACGTTTTTATACTCAAACTATTGGTGACTTGCGTTTAATTACTGTTATTGTAATTTTATGTGTCATCCATTATGACACGACGGCATTTGGTGTGTGACCTTAAAAAATACGAGGATACCTCTCTAATATCTACCAAGAATTTGTGGTTTCATGTTTAATTAGTTTTATGAAAGCAATTCGATACTGAAGTATTTGGGATATATTAACACCTTGTATATCCTAATGTCGGTTACAAAGAATATAGATATTAGATAATTATTAATAGTGTTTTCTTTATGTCCGTTAACCTAGCACCCCAATTACCACATTTCACAATCGGTTATAGTGTATAATTATTGCTCATTTATTGCTAATTAATTGCATTTTAAAATTTTTTGCTCCTTCCCATTAGTAGCAATTTCACTTTAATGGTGGGTGTGCTAGGTTAACGGTAAACTAGCACCACCCACTTATACAAAAATACGTTCTTACACAGGATAAGTATTAAACAAATACACTAATTTTTTTCTAATTAATTACTTTATTTTTACTAAAAAAGAAAAAGATAGATGGCCACAATTTATCTAGTAAATACATAATTTCCAAGGTGGACGCGCTAAAGTACAGAAATGGGCAAATACTTTTGAAAAGTATTTAAATAGTAAATAATTAATAAAAATTGCTGAAACTTAAATACACGGGGTTTATGAAAATACTGCAAAGAAAATACAATAAAGAAGCTTATTGCACACCAATGTAAATTATGGACAGAATGCTTTAAACTGTCTAGACTTAAAGGTGAAATACCTACTAATAGAAAAAATATACGTACAAGATATAACAAAAATGAACTGCTCAATTTATTATGCAAAAATGCTTAGATAACACTGTCTAGACGTGGAAAAAATACAATAAGTTTCAGACTGAGCCAGTTCTGGAACCCGAAACAATCCTCTTTTGTTAATTTTTTAGGGGATTAATACTGCCTGCAATATCTTCCCAACAATAACACAATTCGTTCTTTCTTTTAGATCATTCCCAATTACCCTTTGGAAATTTAACCATCATACTGACTATAGCACCATTCTCTTGTAAGTCTTCGATAATGCCGGGGGAAAAGTAAACAACAAAAGTTGCCACTTTTTTATTGGTTGTAAGCTTGGTTTAACCAGTTTCATTGTCACTGGGATGTAATTCGCTTTCGCTGAGAAGCTCGTCACCTATTCTGAAAACATCTGCGGGCGTTTTACTATCAGATGTAGTAGATGACTGTGGTTCCACGTTTATTCCACCAGAAGAATAAATTAGCAGGTTGTCCAAAACCTCTTCATTTTACTTGCAAGAGGGTTTATTTTCTTCCTTTTGGTTTCGGCATGCTGACGTTGGTGTTTGAACAAGCTACAAAAATAATGATTTCACAGCTGATGGTTCAACTTCTTTTCTAACTACTCCCTCTAAAAGAGGTGGAATGCCACATGGGCATATCCCACTTTACTTAAATGCGCTTTCTTGATTCTTTTTCATATTCGGTTCAAAATGCTCCAAAGCAAAGCTGGAAAAGCTTGTTTTGGTAAAACCCCTGTGTTCATACCAATTAGTCGCCTTCAGATCACACAATATCTTTCGTCAAGAAACTGTCGTTGGCCTAAAAAAGGCCACATCTAGTGGTTGTGTTAAATGTATACTATTCGGAGGTAGACAGACAAGATTGATGTTTGCCCGAGACTTCTCAGATATAGTGACATGACATGACTGAAGCTATCACAACTGATTTGCCTGTTACTTTCTTTAGTCATGGAAGCAACAAGCTCTCAAACCATTCGTAAAGATCTGGTCCGTCAAACCATCCAGAGTTTGTACTAAAGTAGCGAGTATTTTTTGGACCTCCTTCAGTCCAAGCTTTCCACATCTTGGTAGTTTTATATACAACAAAGAGTCGAAAAAGCTCACCAATTGCGTTTCCACAAACCATTACACAGGCGCTAGATTTACAAAAATTGCACAGTTTCTCAGTATATTTGGTTCCTCTGTGTCAAATAACTTTCTTCTTTAATGGTTCATCGGATAAGTTGATCTAATCAAGATTCCACGGATTTTCAGGAGGGACACCTTTGACGACTTCTTGCAAGTTATTTATGTATCCCCTGAGGACATTTTCGCTGCAGCTAGGCTTTCTCTTATGTTGAATGCAATACGCTCTTTCAGCCTTGGGTATCGTCTCAAAGAAGTCCAGTTCAGTCTAGTCAGTACCTGGTTTGTTTCATTGAAACTCTTTTACATTTCGACCTAAGGTCTTCTGACCCTAACGGGAAACCAAAATCACGCATTGATTTGAGTTGAACTGCTGATCGGTATCTTCTAATATTGCCTTTATATTTTCAGTTGTCTTTTTATTTAGCCTGAAGCGTGTAGAAGTGTCGCTTATTCTCCTTCTCATAGGTGTCAATTGAATTAGGCGTTTTTTTTTGTAGAAACAATAGTGTACCACCGATGAACCAGCTACTAGCAACGCCCCGATTCTATACTTCAGCAGGACATTTGATGTGAATTGCACGTTTTGGGGATTTCATACTTCCACTTTATCAAGAATTGTCACCCGAGTATCTGAAGCAATTGCACGGTTAAGGTCAGAGTTCCTCAAGATGCCATGAACTCCAGCAGAAATATTGCATGTGCAATCTAAATTTCATAGTATATCAAAATTCCTAAGGGTTGTGGGTGGCATTGATTATACACTCATGTAAAAATACAATCGCCAGGAGGTAAAGATGCGGAAGTATTTAGAAACAGGAAAGGTTATTTTTCCACTAATATTCAAGCGATATCAAACGCCAATTTGAAAATCATGGAGATTGTGGCGAGCTAGCCCGGTCCTGTCCTTGATTCCATCATTTTTATTAATAGTAAGATTAGAGCGTTTATGGAAAAAAGTGTTTGGATTTTAGGTTACTTAATGATATTAATGATATTATGTACAACTAGGTGACGTTGGTGCTGGTTAGAAAATTATTTAGTTTAATATATCTTGAGAGACACTGTATCAAGTTAAGGGTTAACACAGACACAAATTTTAAGACGAGTAAAACTACGGTTAACTCGCGCGGAATTACCGATTTTGCTGCGTTGTCATGCCGTCTCAATTCTTAAGGTCTTAAGGTCCTAACTAAGAACGCTACTCAAACGCAACGGTGCAGTACACCACTCGCTTATGTAATTATTAAACTTGAGCATTACTTAGAGAAAAGCAAGACTTAATTTATTACCCATACAAGTTACCTTTAAATCCATGTATATGATGCTGTATCTTCTATTTTTTTATCGTTGTTTGGGTGTGACAATATAAGCTTATAATTAATAAGCCACACACCATATTTATTGTTATAAATTTGCACACCACCGACTTTAATGTTATTGAATTCGATTCAAGACTAGGCTACGTATCAGAATAATGAAGTTGAGAATGCCCGTCGGTTTGTAAATATTGTTGAAAAAAGTAATTAGCATATCTTATTAGGTTAAATGGAATTTTTGAAATATCTGTATTGTAGGTTTGGTATATGCAAGTTTACAATCTAATATATAAACTATATAAACAGTGAATTAAACAAGGATGGTGAACATTCGAAGTGCATTTGACGAAATCGACATACGGTATTGAACAAGAAAATGTAGAAAGAAACCCCAAATCAGTTTGTTTTATGGCAGTGTCTACGTCCACGTCCGGCGGGAATTTTTGTTATAATATTTGAACGTCCGCCGTATATACTATATCGGCCATATCTATTTTAGATAAGACAATCAAAATTACTGTAGTGTAACAGAATTAGATTAGATAAACAAAACTACTGTAACCTAACAAAAATAAATTAGATAAACAAAACTACAGTAACCTAAGACAAAAAAATTGGATGGGCCGGGATTCGAACCTGCACCAACATCGTGGAAGGAGGGCAACCGCAACCACTACACCACCAGCGCTCTAGCAGTTTCACATTGAAAGTGAACAAATATGAAAATAAAAATCCTCATCGGTCGTGCACGTATTACAATTAAAATCCACATCGGCTGTAGATTTAAGCATTCTGAAAAACCCGTCGGACGTGGACGTAGCCACTTCATTGTTTTATGTGCACATGGATTTAATTCTCATTTGACTAATACTACATAACCTCCACATGTTTGTTTATCCTTTGACTGTTTCATTTCCTACATTTACTTCTTTTAATAATCATGTATTACACACTTCAAATCAGTTCTAATTTTCACAAAATAGATCACAATAAATAATTGTATTTTGGAATTCTACCACTTTAAATGCTGCCATCTCGGGGTATACTTTCTAATCAGAATTTATCATAACGAAAGTACTTAATTGTCTCATGTATTTCATTTTACACCAAATGATTCTATGTGATGACGTAGAGGTAAACACTCGTGGTGAGGATAATAAATAAATTCTAATCTTCCACACGTAAGCTTATATATACATGCATCGTAAAATTAACTCCGACTCAGCAGTCTATAAGTTTTCAACGCGGGTATTATGTAAATTTGCACGCATAATGTCGTTTGATTACGTCAATTTATGTGCAAGGATAACCAAAGCATTCAACAATAACACCACTTTTTTTTAATGTAATGTAATAAGCACTTGTATTTAAAAGGGAGCGAAAGTTTTATATTGAAAATGTTTACGTTTCATACCATTTTTAAAAGTTACATTAAATAATAACAAGTTGATATTGCCCTTCTAGCATTGCCAGATCGAACAAAATTGCAATGCAAATACAAACTAATAATTTTAAACTTTAAATTATATATCATATCTATACTAATAATTTTTATATTTTGACCCCAGGTTAGACCATGTTTCCGATTAGATAAAAAGTTCGTACGAATGGTGGCCCCTATTATTTTTTGATCCTGTTTCAGAATCTGAAGTCAGATTTTCAATATTCCTTAACACATAAAAGCTATATACGCACACACAGTCACACAGATTTAAAGAATTCATATACCGAACTTTATCATATACTGCGGTATATTGTACTAATGGGTGTATAACACTGCGGCCTAAATTGAAGAAGTTAGTTTCTGAAGGAACGATATGTACTATTAGTAAATCTATAGGTAACCACCTGCTACCTGCTAATGCAGTAAAGTCACACAATTCAAATTATTGAAAATGAACGTACCAGACGCATAAAAACGAAGCGAATTTATTGCCATAGAAATTGTCTGCAAGGTACGAGCGAAAATACGCAGATTTCAAAAAGTGGCAGAAAAAAAGCGAGGTAATTGGGGCGACAGAAGACGTCGAGGTTTGTAAGTGATTTATAGAAATATTGATTGTTATTTATAGATGTCGTAATATATTTTCATTCCTAAAACGGAAAAGTGAGCCCTACAACCCTAAAAACGCGAAGGTATTAACGAAGGAAGAAATTGAAAAGTTCCTGTTAGACATTCCCGATGATGATATAGAAAATATGCAAGTCTACGTTCCCCTGCTGCTGATAGTTTTTTTTACATCGAAGTGAAAAATGTTTTTCTCTTAATGCTGGTCAACATACGATTAGTGGAATACCAAAAATTGCGAAGTATTTAGGATTAAAAGACCTAGAATTGTATTCTGGCCATACTCTTCGTCGGACCGGGAAGCCACCATGGTTGTCGATGTGGGTGGCGATATTTTGACATTGAAACGTGCAGTAGGATGGAAGTCAGAGGCTATTGCCACCAGTTATGTGGACGACTCTATTAACAAACTTTCGGTGTCCATAAAAATGTTTGCTGTTAACAATACGATTAGTGAATGTGCGAATACCATGCAACTTGCTTCAACATAATATTCAGATTATGCGGGACCAAGGCATGATGGGTTTGCAAAATTTAGGGTTCATGGAAATCATAATTGTACCATGATCTTTAATATTTATGATAGTAATACAACCGATTTTTCAAATGTTAATAATTTATAATTATTGATGAACATAATTTGAAAGTTTAATAAAGTAATTCAACAAAATTGTTGCTTATTTGTGATCGTTGTTCCAGCAATTTAGGTGTAGGTGGATTAGGTACGGTCGTCTCTAACTTGTAAAAAATCAACAACTCTCGTTTCTAAGCTGTAAATTTCTTGACTGGTAGCTAACTTGTTAAGATTTACTTTCAACGACAGTAAGCTGACTTGATAAATTGATATTTACAAATGAGTAACAAATAAATGTTTTTTGGGTTACTGGAAAGGCTCATATAGCAGATACGAAATGATATTGTTACGTGCACAAAGGTATTGATACTCCAAAAATAAAGGGTGTGTCGTAAATACTAATAAGATAGTCGGAAGTTCAGTCGTTTTGGGAAAGCACTTGGATGCGTGGGCGTGTGGCTGGCGTAGAAATTTATAAATTTCAAAAGGACACCACTTGGTTCGTACTTATACCGCCCTTAAACCAAATAAGGGCCACGATATAATCAAAACCACGGTACAATTGAAATAAAGTTATTGAAGTCGCTCGAAGCAACCCTTTCCGAAAAAAATGCATCTGAAAATTGCAAGGTATTGCAATTTTTTTTTTGAAGACTGGCAAACGTGAAAGATTTTTCCTCGTTTGACACATTGTAAACTCTGACACACTCTCGGTATTTCCTTGACAATATCCAAAAACTAATAACATATCAGTATATTCTACATTGGTAGATTGCCACTGTTTCACCTAATATAGAACTACTGTCACATTTGCTATTAAATTTTCTTAATAATTAATAATTTAGAAAACTTAAATATCCCATCTAAATCTTCATCATGGCCGGGAAATATACCGATGCAGAATACAACGATATGGTATTGGTTTTTGAATATTGCCAAGGAAATAGCCGAGAGTGTGCCAGAGTTTACTCCGAAAGGTTTCCAAATCGTCATACACCAAGTCATTCAACATTTGCTGCAGTGGAGAGACGTCTTCGAGAAACCGGTCGCTTAGCTCCTGAAACCGCTAATTATGGAAGGTAAAAAAAAGATTTCAAAATTAAATAATCATTGTTAGGCCGCGTTCTGTAATAATTCCTGACGATTAAGTAGAGAAATGAGTGTTTAAAACTACCATTAATAGAACACTTAGAGAACAGCTGCTACATCCATACCACAAGCAGCCAGACATCTTACCCCATGATCCTGAAGTGCGATTAGTTTTTTGTCGATTTATCAATGTGCAAAGAGAGATTGATTTTAACTTTCCAAAAAACTTTTGTTCACTGACGAAGCGTGTTTCACAAGAAGAGGGCTAACTAATTTTCATATGAAATTTACTTGAAACATCTTCAAAATACGCTGCCCGGTGTACTTGAGGATTTACTTCTACAAGTTTGGAGAGATATATGATTCATGCACGATGAGGCTCCACCACATCTTTCATTACATGTTATATGAACAGTACCGAAACAAATGGATAAGTAGAAGTGATGATGATGAATTGGCGACCACGTTCTCCCGACTTAAATCCATAGGATTTTTTTATGGCGACGGATTAAGTCCGTGGTTTACATGACTCCAGTACAAAATAAAAACCAACTGTGGTAGCGTATTCTGGATGCAGCAAATAATTTTTGAGGTAATGAAGAAATTATGCAAAGGGTTAATTCTAATTTTGTGCGTCGTGCATGCCTGAAAACGGCGGGAAATTTAATGTTTGTGTGAAAACTGCTTTTATCTTATCTTTTATCCTTAAAAACAAGGAAGTAAAACAAGGAAAAATCTTCTACATTTTCCAAAGTCTTCAAAAAAAATTGCAATACCTTGTAATAACTTTCGACTCACTTTGACAATTTACATGCGTCATCTTCAGCTGCGTTTTTCTCGGAAAGGGTTGCTTCTAGCAACTTCAATAAAGTATACCTTTCTTAACTGGAAAATATGGGGGAACAGATTTATCAAGCCCAAAATGACATACCGTGGCACAAAAAAGTTATAGCGATTTGAAGGTCTACTACTCGTCTCTTGTGACGCCCTCTAAGAGATGCAACATAGTCGTTCACAAATATCAATTTCTCATCCCAAGAAACCCCTGTATACCACATTTCGTGAAATTAGCTGGAATTAGTCGAAATATAATAAAGAAAATGTGATTTATTTGTTCAACTTTCACACCCTACCATCAACTTTTGGACTAAGGTAAGTACTCTATGTGGAATAGCGTTGTAACGACCTTTCCGGGACACCTTATATATATATATATATATATATATATATATATATATATATATATATATATATATATCCTCCACCGACACTAGAAGCTCTCCGGCATGAATTACAGATTGCCTGGGATGCAATACCTCAGCAAGAAATCGACCACCTTTTGGAATCCATGCCGAGGAGGGTGCGGGAGTGTGAAACTAATAGGGGTGGTCCAACACAGTATTAATATAAAATGCCTTTATCTTTTGTTTACTTTCTTTGAAATTTTAATCAATTACTACATTTGACTAGTTAAACATTCCTGCCAAGTGTGGTCCAAAAATTCCAACTCCATCTTGGTGTTGCATTTTTTATGTCACAACCAACTTAATAGTAGGCAAAACAAATATAAAATACATAAACTAAAGAACAAACAGAAGCATTCAGACACATACAGTCTAACAAACATACATTGATGTAAATTAATATTAGTTCTAACTCTACTCTTATAATAATTTAAAATATTACTATAAATAATATTCAAACCATCAACATACGTTTTTTTTATTAATGGCTGAATCCTCTCTTTAAATTGCGATTATTTCTAAAATAAGTTGTTTGTTTAATAATTATTCACTTCTTAGAATTTTGTGATTTTTAAAATCGATAAAATGATTATAATTTGAAAAATGTTCTGCTAAACTACAAGAAATTTTATTAAATCACTTTTGTGAGAATTTATTCGTAAGTCCAAATTGCCTGAAGTTTGCCCTATATAACAATAACTACAATCTTTAGCGTTAATTTTGTAAACTACGTTAGATGATCCAACCATTAATAAAAAAACGGATGTTGATGGTTTGTATATCATTTATAGTAATATTTTCAATTATAAGAATAGAGTTAGAACTACATACAGATAATACATTTATTTACATAAATGTATGTATGTTAGAGTGTATGTGTCTGAATGTTTGTGTTTGTCGTTTAAAATTCTATTATTATAGTTACCTGTTATTATGTCAATACTATTTGACTTTTAAAATTTATAATTAATTTCTGTAAGTTCTTTCACAGTCGATACTAAAATAATTTACTTAAATATATGTATACAATATATATATATATATATATATATATATATATATATATATATATATATATATATATATATATACCGAATGATACGATTATAATCGATATCGATGTTCGATGAACCTGTATATCCATCGATGGTTTTGATTTGAATTAATAGTTCGTTGAAAAAACCTCCAGCCTGGCAAGCATGCGATTACAGGGCTTCAATGTTTTGCTTTTGCTGCTCAATTCCTGTCATTTTCCGACTATCTCAATCCTCGTGCCAGAGATGAAATAATAAAAGCGCCGCGCAAGCACATTTTAGTTATCAAATTCCATTCCCGTAATCTAAATTTTGTGTAATAAGCCATCGACGGCCACATAAGTTTTCACATTAGCTTCTCATAACATAGTAGAATTCAACCCAATATTTGAGAAATTGGTACTTTTATTTTTTACACTTTTGACAGATTTAAAAGTGTGTTGTATAAAATGCAGATTATTTTACTCGTAGGTACCCAAGGTACCTAACCTTTTGCCGTCAGTCATTCTTCTCTATAATTTGACACGTAGATTAAAAATTGAATTGACCGTTTGAATTTAGAAATGTGAGTAAATAATGAGTGGTTATAAACATAAATCGGGTGCCCAGAGAAAGAAAGAAAGGACGACAGAAAGTTGAACGAAAAAGTGTCGAAGAAGGGCCATTTACTACTTTATTACTTGGTCATTTTTTTTACAAATAAATCACAATCTCTATCATCGGCTGAGGAGGCGACCGCAACTGAAGATTTAAATGATGAAAGCGAACTAGTAGAGATGGTGACCGATGAAAGAACGAAAATGGCTTTAGGCCTACTTCTTTTGCTAAGTTTCAACCATCGTAATCGTGTCTAAACTTTGGTATATGCGATATTAACTTTATTGCAAATAAGAGTTAGAAATGTGGCCATATTCTAATGCTAGGCAGATATATTAAGATTTTCTGTACCAACTTCCGTATTTAAAAATAAAAGTTAAGAAGGCATTTATTGCTTACCTTGTAAGATATCTAGCGTGTTTTCTCAGACACACTGTTCTTCTTTGTCTCTCCTTGATGGATTTTCCTCAGAAAAGCGTTGCAAAAAACTGTTTTGTAATCGTTACTTTTAATACATAAACAAAAAGTGGTATATAACTAAATACATAAACTTTTTTTTTTGTGTATTTAATTTGACATTTGTCATCAAATATTTCAAAATTTAATTTTTTTCTAATTTTATGTAAACGATTATTAAAAATTTTGTTCGCAACACGTGCGCTGTCACATTTTTGGTGCTCGGTCTTATATTTTATGCCTACGCCTCGGGAAAAAAATAACGGCCTCGCACCAAGGTTCCTGGACACGAGAATAGCTCTAGTCATAAAAACTCGCATTCAATAGAAATCAGAAGTAATAAAATCTAAAAAAGACAAATCCCTGTCAGGTCTGCTTCTTTACTCAATCGTGAGCTCTTGAAGTGGTTGCTGAACGTTACTTTATTTGTAGCAGAAATAGGACTTGATTTTTTGAAAATAGTCAAAAAATATTTTAAATAGACATTTAAACAAAGTTCGATACTTCCTAGTTAACGGAAGAGAATGCAAGTGCATTACTTGTCTCATGAAAATCAAAATCCATTTATTAGTTTACTAAGAAAATTACTGAAGAAAGCTGTAATTACTTTTTTTTTTGACCTGTCAAAAAATTGTATAATAATACTTCTAGTCCTTGAAGATGCGAAATTTGGAAGCAGAAAATATCTACTTCTCTTCACTTTATGCCAAAGACACGCTGGTGTGCTACAGTTTACAGTGTGTGCATCTTCCTAGTATTGAGAGGCCCTTTAAGAATTAAGTGTCTTAAACTTAACGGCGGAATGCCTCCGAAAAACAAAATATTTTAAAACCTTTAATTGTTTTCTTCTAGCGTCGATTTGGTTTAAAGTCTGCACTCGTAGATATTGTAAATCGAATATTACAGAAACGTGGTGAAACAATGGATGTCGCCTCAAAGCATCTAAATTCTTTGATAGAAGATTTGCAGATATATCGAAATTTATGCGACTTCATGTTTAGTGAATTACAGTTAGTGGAAAACACAGAACAAGGAAACGAAGGAGGCTAATTGATGAAAAAGGTCACCACGACAATGGAGACGACAATATTGATCCAACATAGTTCAAGTGTTTTTGTTATCTTAGACAGTGTCACAGCTGATATGAAGGTACGTTTTATATCAGTGCGCTCCTCCTGTGACAATTTTTCGGTACTATGGTGTTGTATCGACAGTAAAGATGAACAGATCAAACAACAAGCAAGTGCGTTAGTGCAGCGATATCCAAAGGATTTAGGAGATGAAATTTGTGATGAACTGCACAATCTCGGAACGAAATTAAAGCTTTTAATTTTAAAACTATATTTCCCAATTTGACTGTCAAGACAGGTTATCAAGCTTGGGAGTGCTATGCGGGCTTGGGACCACCATTTGTGACTCCAGAGCTACTCGAACTGCTTATTTGTCACCACTGACGAAGTACCATTCAATTTAATTAAATATATAATAAAATTGTAATAAATCTAACAAAGAGATAATAATTTTTCGTTACTACTATGGACTGAAATTGTTATAATACATTGAACACTGAATGTATACATTTAATTCAATTTAATTTGCACTACATGTATTAAATCATTGCAGAGCTGTGATGACTAAACATATTTAATTGGTAAATTATTCACTTCAAGGTCTCGAAAAATCAGCAAAAAACCTACACATAAGAAAAGTTAAAAATAATGTGTACCATTCAGTTTGTTTTTAATTACAAGATGTCATAATCTATTTAATAGTAGATTTTATTTTTACCTATTGAAGTTATTTGGATGACTGTATATCACAATAGTATCCCGTTATAAACAAACATATGTAATGAATTTGCTTTGTCAAAATTTCTATGTTATCAAAATGAATGTGTGCGTAAGCATTTACTTGTGCATAAAATCGATTACGATAGGTGTAAAGCGATTGAAATTGAAAGCAATAAATAAGACGACTAGATTAAAAATAATTCTTTGTGTTCTCATTGTCAAGGACCTAGTAGATTTCGATTGAAATTGGTGCTTGGGGGCAGAGTAATAAAGGTGTAAGTGGTTACATTTTTATTGTAGTTCTGTTAACAAACGAACTTGTGTATCACATTTTTTATATAGAATTAAATTATTAATTTAATAATGTAAATAGATTGATAACTGAAATCAGTTATTGTATGTATTATCCCTGGGATTATTAGGGTAGCCAACCACCACACTAGTCAATCCTATTACAAAAATTTATTACATACTGTATATTTTGTTGGTCTTTGTTATAATTTCTTTCGGATGACTTAAGGAAGAATAAATAAATAGGTAAATAGTTCAAATACATTTAACAAATGAGGTGGTAAGGTCACATATAAAAAATGGTTACAAGGACACAAAGTAAGTTGTCGTTTTATATTAGTGAATAGAGAAATTAGTATGACAAAAGGTATTTCAGTAAAGTGGTTTTATTTATTGATTTGTTAATACACAGATGCTTGCAGTTGGATCATTGCTACGTGGTTGTGGAGGCTGTTGTGCACAACGCACTATAGCATGTAAATAGAATGTCTGAAGCTTTTTATCCTACAGTATATTAAAACAGAATAAACATAGCTAATAGAAAGGATTACTACATGTACATATAAAAATTCAGGATAAATAAAAGGAATCAGATGTTCCAAAATGTATAATGCGCACACAAAATCATACATACACATAAAGAAATCAAACAAGAATTAACTTATTTCAGTAACAATCTAAATAAAAAAAACTTGTTTGTTAATTGACGGCATTCGAGGTTGAGATTTAAATCCGAAAAGGTCAACTTTAAATAAAAGACTAGCCAGTCTGTTTCAAAAAAAAGATAACGTCGTTTTCACGATGTTGGATCCGAGATGCAACAGGCGCTGCTAACAGTTCTTAGAGGAACGGGCAGCTCAGGCAGAACTGTGACCGACAACGTCCCGGGGGTTCCGGATACCACCATCGATACCGTCACTGCTCGATCTACCGTTCGAGAGAGCGAGTAGCGACGCACCACCTGCCGCCACCGCACAGAATATGAGGCGGCAAAAGAAGACGAGACCGCCACCGTTAGAAGGAATTGCCTCCCTAGAAGACACGCCGGCCACCTCCGCCGCAGCAGCCGCAACCGACAACACCGAAGAAGAGGCCCGCCAGGGATCTACCAGCACCGACGACTTCGTGCTGCAGAAGAAGGAGCCGAAGAAGACACCGAAGGTTCGCCCATCCACGCCGCCGCCCACGGACAACGGATTCCAGGCCCTGGAACGCTTCACCGACAGCCCTGCAGCGATGGAGCAGACGACACAAGAGGACACTAGGGAGAAAGTGTCTCCGGTAATCCTTCGTCAGAAGGAGAACTGGGCCACGTTCTCCCAAGAAATGGACCGACAACGGATCGCCTTCACGAGAGCCAAGGCCTTCAGCGAGGGAATCCGCATTCAGCCTGCCTCACTCTAGGACAGCGACAGAGTGATGAGGTATATGGATAAGTGTGGTACTCCGTACCACACTTATCAGGCAAAAAGAGCGAGCGATTGACAAGCAAGCACGCCCGATTCCCCTAGTGATGGTAGAGTTGCCGCCGGAGGAAGACAACAAGAAGATCTGAGAGGTGAAGTACATCGCCCGCCTCCGCGTGACTGTGGAGGATTTTCGGCGGAAATCTGGCATCGAGCAGTGTCACCGGTGTCACGGTTTCCGTCACGCACAGCGTTGCTGAAGGGCGGCGGCACGCTGTGTAAAGTGCGCCGGAGATCACCACTCCAGTCAATGCACTAAACCCCGTACAGACCGGGATAAGTGTGTTAACTGCGGTGGGGACCACCCGCTAGCAACAGGGGCTGCCCGAAGTTCCGTCGGCCTCCACAACGGAAGAAGGCGGAAGTACCACAGCGACTGAAGAGGACACCGGCGACGGCGGCGCCTTCTTCAACCCGAACCGGCGTCAGTTGCACCCGAGCAACAACAGGCAAGGTTGAGAAGGTGGAAGTACCGAGAACGCCTCCCGCCGCTGTCGTTACCCCGCCTGCCCAACCCACCTTAGAGTTCGTCGCTATATTTGGCCTCCTCGGAGGTCTCGATATGGAGAAGGCCCTACCTGTCATCCGTAAGGTGGCAGCGGCGCTTGCTCAGGCGCAAACTGCGCTGGACCTGTGGGGAGTGATCCTCACGCACGGTTCAGAGGTGGTTGCCCTTTTCGGGTAATCATATAAAGGTCCGGAGCGATGACTGCTGCCCTAGCTAAGTATACAGTATCGACAATTTATTGATTCTGTTCTGTTAATACCGATAATGTATTCACACAACTAACACATGCTTGTATTTATTTCAGATACGCAGGGCATCAACAGCATCAGCCACAACCGAGCGACAACAGGACAGTCCACACAACAACCACACCACCAACCATCAGCATCACCAACCACTACAACGCTTTTTTTTGGAAATACCACAAATCTCAACACAAAGATATCAACAGGAATACCACACAATTACGAATCACAACAACCACTCAATTCACGCGCTGAAGAGGATGAAGAATCCGGAGCAGCGCACTACCAACAATACGCAGTACATTATTACTTATGTTATTTTATTATATCTTGTAATATGTATTGTACATACTATATATTGTTATGTATGATAAAAATTCTAATAAACTTTTTTGAACTTGAAGGTAATTGACGGAGGTCTGAAACCACTGCATCAATATTTTGTGTGTACCAACCTACCACAGCTAGCAAGCGATAAAAACTAGTACTTTTTAAGTATTTAGATAACGCTGCGACACACTACTCTTGTCTTGTGAGCTCGGTATAGAGCGGTATAGTAATTGTAACAGTCAACCAGTAACGCACCTACTTGACTAACAGCGCAGTAAGTGTACAAAAAATTACAATTTGTTTACATAAAATAAATTGTAAGAAAGCAAACATTTGAAGGCTCCTAGTCCCAGCAATTCATCGCTGAAAATGGTAGAACAATAAAGTGCCGATAAAGAAGTGTGGACCTGCCGTATGTGTGATATCACAACAAAATACGTGTTAGACAGCTATAACAAGTTAATTTCATCAATATTACCAAAAAGAACTAACCTTACTGCGGTCAAAATGTATGATTTTCTGTTATAAGTAAATGAGGCTGCAACAATTTTAAAACGTAGAGATCCGACTTCAAGCGTTACCATTTAATACTACGATACCGTACTTCAACAAAACCATCTGTGGTATGTTTGAGAGATTTCGTAAACATAATTAAAGTAGTGTATTGAGATCCTAGAACCAATACGAGTAGAAGTAAACGTATAAGTAAATTACAAGTAAACGTTTAAATAAGTGAATCGTAAACTACAAGTAAACACCTGAAACAAAGTTGCACCTTCCAGTAAAACGCTGTATTTTTAGTATACAGGGTGTTACACTTTTTTGACAGGACTTTAATAGTCGATAGAGCTTTCAAAATTAAGACAAAAAGTTCATGTAAACATAGTTTTAATTTTTTTTCAGTTTTTTTAATTTATCTTCAAAACTATTTAAAATAGTAAATCCAAATTTAGTACACATATTACACTTCTTAAACTCAATAGTTTAAGGCTTATCAATATCTGCAGGGTAGTACATTTTCTGGGGTGGTACACGCTTTATCCCTCCCGAACTTTTTCATGCGACGCCTCTAACTCTTAAAAACCACAAATGTAGATTGCCCATTTGATTTAGGAAGTTTTTTGTCTTCTGCTTTTTTTTCGAAAAATGCATAGTTTTTGAGATAAATTAGCTGTAATCCATGAACAGCTTCCAAATGGTAAGTAAAGAACGTTTGTCTGATGCTCCCGCAAAAAACAGTATGCCATGAAAAGAGCATTAAAAAAAGGAATCAAATTATGTCAAATCTCAGGTTTTATTTTAAATATGACTTGTGCACAAGAAAGAATGTAATTTATTTACCTATTTTATTTTTTGTTAATTTTTATTGCAAAAGTGATCTTTTAAAATGCCATTTTTGTTTTCTGATCAAGAAATAGCGGATATCCATTTTATTTATAGCTTTGTAAATTGAAGTTCAGCAGCAGCAACCCGTGAATATAGGCGAAGATTTCCTTTTAGAAGAGCTCCGCATCCTTCAGTATTTGTAAGAGTTCACCAACAAATTATAAGTCAGGGGTTAAATAATGTGCATGGTCGTCACAATAATAATCATAGGCAGCAAAGAAATATTGCAAGACGAATTTTGCGTGAATTCGACGGAGATCCCACAACTAGCATTAGAATGGTATCCGTAGCTTTAGGTGGAGTCTCAAATACTACTATTCACCGAACATTAAGACGGGATCACCGATATTCTTACCATCTACAACCTGTTCAAGAACTACAACTAGGGGATGCAGAACGTAGAGTTACGTATTGTCGATGGATTCTTGCTGAAAATAATAAAATCCCGGTTTTTTAAATAATGTTGTATGGGCCGATGAATCCTGCTTCACTCGCCGTGGTGTGGTAAATTTTCACAACCAGCACGTTTGGGCACATGAAAATCCACATGTAGTTCGCCCGAGACATTTGCAACAAGAATTTAGTATGAACGTCTGGATAGGTATTTACAATAATCACCTTTTTGGTCCCTACTGTTTATCACCTTGTATGAATGCTGCGACTTTCTTGGAATTCTTAGAAAATGAACATGGGAACATGTGGGAACATATTCCCTTAAATTTACGAAGAACGAATTGGTTCCAGCTTGATGGTTGTCCAGCTCACTATAGCAGAATCGGTAGAAACTGGCTGGACAAGCATTAGGAAGATTGATCGGTCATGCAGGCCCAGTTCCCTGGCCGCCAAGGTCTCCAGACCTAAATCCCTTAGATTTTTTTGTGTGGGGGTATTTAAAAGAAAGGGTGTATGCAACTGCTGTGACAACAAGAGATGAACTCATTAATAGGATTAGGGATGCGTGTAATGAAATAAGACAATTTTTAGTTAATATTCCACGGTGTGAATTATGTATTCAACAAAATGGTTCACATTTTGAACAGTTTCTTTAAATTTATTTATTATTACGATAGCGTTTTTGTTTTGTTGTTATAGGTTAAGTTTATCTGTTCAACTTATTTATTTCGTTCGTTTCGTTCTTGTGAAAATCTTAAATAGAAATTGTTTCCAATTTTTTCCATTAATTACGTATTTTTTTAATATTTATTTTGTCGTTTTACTTTTATTTTCCTTTATTTAATTCAACTGAAAAGTTAGGAAAAAATCAGTGGAGTACTACTTTTTTTAAGAGACAAAAAAAACGTGAGAATTGACATAATTTGATTCTTTTTTTTAATGTTCTTTTCATGGCATACTGTTTTTTGCGGGAGCGTCAGACGTTCTTTACTTACCATTTGGAAGCTGTTCGGAAGCTGTTCATGGATTACAGCTAATTTATCTCAAAAACTATGCAATTTTCGAAAAAAAAAGCCGAAGACAAAAAACTTCCTAAATCAAATGGTCAATCTAAATTTGTGGTTTTTAAGAGTTAGTGGCGCCGCATGAAAAAGTTCGGGGGGGATAAAGTGTGTTCCACCCCAGAAAATGTACTACCCTGTAGATATTGATAAACGTTAAACTACTCTTAACATTGAGTTTAAGAAGTGTAATATGTGTACTAAATTTGGATTTATTACTTTAAATAGTTTTGAAGATAAATTAAAAGAACTGAAAAAAAAAATTAAAACTTTGAAACCCTGTATCTCCAAAACTAAGCGTTTGGCAACCTATGTTTATATGAACGTTTTGTCTTAATTTTGAAAGCTCTATCGACTATTAAAATCCTGCTACAAAAAACTGGAACACCCTGTATAAAAAGGCCAATTGTAGGTCAGAAAAACAATTTTTAAGTTAAAACTAAAAATCATTTAGTGGTTAATTTACTTTATCAACGAACTAAACTTCATCTAATGGAAACCATTGAAAACTGCTGCACTTTTACTTTAGCAAAAACTCATTTTTTGCTAATTTATTTTTCTTTATTTTCTATACTATTTTATTATTTATTTACACGATTAAGCAAGAAAATGAAAATACAAGAAATTATGTTTGTTATATTTGAAAAAAGTATATAGAGTATGAGATAAATATTTCTTTTCAGCAAAATATTTGATGTAGGATACTAATAAATTAAATTAAGGATGTTAGAAAACTTTAACAACATGGAACTTAAGTAGAATTTACTTTTGTCGCTGCCGTATAACTTTTTACACCTAATTTATTAACTCTATGTATTAAAATGTAATTGTAATACAAAATTAAACCAAACTTCTAAGTTTTATTAAGTTACAATAAGTATGTACCAAAGTTACACATTGCGTTTTTTAGTTATTAGCTCGTTATTATTTTGTGCGTAATACTCAATAAGCGTCATAAAAAAATTACACAACTACATTAAATCTTATTTATTATTATGTAAACACTTACTAGCTAGTTATTAGTTGAGTTGATCGGCCTATTTCCACAGTTTTTGTTTTTGTTTTTATAGCGTGACTTTTCAGAAGCGCACTCTGCTTTCGTCATCAGGCTTAGTCCTGAGAAGGACTGATTTCGCACTTGAGCTGAATTCATTTACCATGACCAACCTCAGATTTTGTACTTTCACTTGTAAGTGAGTACCTTCATTTGTAAGTGAAAGGTACCAAGTTGGAATCTAAGAGTAGTACAGTGTTTGAGAAAAAATCATAGTAAATGAATTCGACTGAAGTGCGAAATCAGTCCTTCTCAGGAGTAAGTCTGGCGACGAAACAAGAGTCCGCTTCCAACGTGTCAGGGTATAAAAACAAAAACTGAAAATAGGCCGATCAACTCAACCAATATGATACCACAGTTACAAGACACTTATAATACAGAATTACTAATAGTGTTTTTAACGCAGTGAAGATAATAGATTGAACTTATTAAATTACTAGATGATTTGACTTCGTAAATTTGTATATACGCTAATAAAATCACGGCAATTGTCACCACCACTTATACCTTTTGAGGTGGTATGCTCGGCATGGTAGTCCCCACGCTCTTTCACTTTTAGGTCATGCCCCTTTTTTTTGTACATCTTCTTTTTCTACACAATTTTCATCCCTGCTTTAGAACTTTTTATCATTTTTGATCTCCAAGCCCAAAGATGCACGGAAACGGAATGACGTAAACAAAATGGCGGGTTATGAAAAACAAAATCGCGGAAACTAGTTAGAAAAGGGGGCTCAGAGTCAGCTGTCATAAATGGGGAGGAGGCGGATGTAATATGGCGAATCACCTCCTAGTGGAGTTCCAGCTGTCAATTAGAAGCTGTGAAGTGGCTAGGAGTGGGGAACGACCACAAAGATGCAAATTGAGGTGTGGCTTAGGAATGGGGGACGATCAATTAGAAACTGGGCACCTTCGTATTTTGTACTTCCAAGCAAGGACGTAATAACTTCCTGAAATGCCCAAATTTGATATTCAAATTTACTCAATAAAATTGTCAAAATTAAACTGTATTTTTTTCATTTTCCATTATGAAATCCTAACTCATTTATACTAATAAAATACATACATTTTCATTCTACTTTATTACAGTACTAAAACACCATTAATTCTCTCGCTCTACCCGTTTATAACAGTTTCGAGCCTGCATTCCTGAAAACAAAGTGGCTCGATATTACATCTCATTAAAACTTCATCCTTTCAACTCAAAAGTTGTTTGACTTCGGGGCAAACAACTTTTCAGAAAGCTTGAAACATCAATGAACAAGCTAGCACTAGAGGAGAACCATCTAACCTTCCTCTGCAAAGCCCGTGATAACAACGTAATACCCACCGGGCTAAACATCAAAACTCCGATACGCAGCCGAAAAATATCAATAATCGCAAAGAGAGCTAGCGAAGCGTTAGTCAAAGAGCGAATCAAACATCACCGTTTCAGAAAGTACCAGCTCGAACGCCAATCCAACGAGATTAGAGAAACCATTCGAAATCGAGTGAACGAACAAGACTTTGATAGGATAAATACGGCTACCAGAAGTAAATATTCGAAGACCAAGACAATGCACAAGGAAATTCAGCAGAAGAAACTCGAAAAGCTAATGAAGGAAAAGAAGGAACCAACCAACGTCAACCGAAAAAACACTGTCATAAACATCTCCAAACGACAGTTGAACGCAAACGAAATGCAGGTTCTGGACAAAGGCTTGAACTATGCGATAACACCGAGGTATATTCCGAAAGTAGATTTAACAACCGCAGTCGAAGCAACAGCTATGAAATTAGATCCTGAAGAAGCCGAAGAATACAGAAGTAAGGTTAGATCAGTCCTAGATTCATCTAGGCGAACTAAACCTAACCTCTCTAACCTAGAAAGGAGAGCGGCCATTTCCCTTAAGAATGACCTATCGATCAAAATTCCCCCGGCAGACAAAGGAAACGCGACTGTGGTAATGGATATGGACACTTATTACAGCAGTAAGATCCAAGAACTACTAGACCACACCATCAATCGAAAGACGGATATACCTGACGCTGGCGAAACATAAGGGGGAGTTCTCCGATTACCAGAGAACTAGACTTACCCCACACTACAGCAAACCTCTGCATCTGTACGGCCTACCAAAGATCCATAAGCAGGGAATTCCTCTGAGACCAATTGTGAGCTCGAGAAATTCACCTTGCCACCCATTAGCACACTATCTGCTAGATATCATCACACCCTTATCGGGAAAAACTGAGTCTATGGTCAAGAATACGCAGCACTTCGTGGAAACCATCAGAAACTTCCAACCAAACCACGAAGAAATACTGGTAAGCTTCGACATTGTGAGCCTATTCACAAATGTGCCTACCGATAAGGGACTAACTATCATAAGAGACAAGCTGGAAAGGGATGAAACGTTAGACAAACGCACGCAACTCTCGGTAAACACAATAATGGAACTTCTGACAATATGCATAAAAACTACATATTTCCAGGTAGAAGACAAATTCTATCAACAAGAGTTTGGGATGGCGATGGGTTCCCCACTATCACCCATAGTGAGCAATATATATATATATATATATATATATATATATATGGAAGACTTTGAAGACCAAGCGATATCCGAATTCACAGAGAAACCAAGGATGTGGCTTAGATACGTGGACGATACCTTCATAGTTTGGCAACACGGCAAGCATAAGCTAGATGAATTCCTAGATCATCTAAATAGCCGCGCACCCTCCATAAAATTCACAATGGAATTGGAGTCGGAACAAAAACTGCCATTCCTGGATGTACTTGTACACAGGAATGACAACACTTTCACGGCACGTGTATACAGGAAACCTACCCACACGGGGAGGTACCTACACTACAAGTCCAATCACCACAAAAACGTGAAATTAGGTGTGGCAAAATGCTTGTACGATAGAGCAAAAACGATATGCTCAAAACAAGAGGACCTGAACAAAGAAAAAGAAAATATCGCTAGGACACTTAAAGAAAATGGCTACCCCGATCTAACAGCTAACCTAAACAGGGAAAGGGTAACCAAAAAAGAAGAACCTAAATATACAGCGATAATACCATATATACAAGGTACCTCCGACAAAATACGAAGGATAGGCAGCAAATACAAGATACGCACTGCCTTCAAATCGACCAGAACGCTCAGGGGAATACTAACCAAAACCAAACTATACAATGAAGATCAGAATTCCAAGAATTGTGTATATAACTTACCATGCGAATGCGGCAGAGCATACATAGGAGAGAGCAGTAGACCACTCAAAGTAAGAACACAGGAACACAAGAACAACGTCCGCAAGGGCGAAATAGAAAGATCAAGAATCGCCGAACATGTCTGGAATGAAGACCACCACATCCAATGGGATAACATACAAATAGTGACAAAAGATGAGAACACAACTCGTCGAAAACTCAAAGAAGCCACATACATCGTTCTAGCAGAAAATCCAATAAGCCAAGCTAGTGTAGAAATGAAACCCATATGGATGCCAATAATGCGCGAAGAGCTTAAGCGCAATACACCTGCGCAAGAAGTTACTGCGCAACATGCGCAATAAACTTCTGCGCAACCACGAAAAAAGTTTTTATATATATATATATATATATATATATATATATATATAAGTTCTAAAATATATATATTGGATTACTCCGTGGCTCAGTGGCAAAGGTGTCAGACTAGTAAGTGAAAGGTACCAGGTTCGAATCTAAGAGTAGTCAAGTGCTTGAGAAAAAAATTTATATAACATATGAATTCGACTCAAGTGCGAAAACAGTCCTTCTCAGGACTAAGCCTGATGACAGAAGCAGAGTCCGCTTCCGAAACGTCGCGCTCAAAAAGCATAAACTGTGGAAATAGGCCGATCAACTCCACTAATCAGAAATAGGTTGTACGCGCAATATAACGCTAAACATAGCTTGTGCGTCAAAATACAGGGTGTCCCAAGATATTTGGACACATTTTGATCATGAATGCTGCCTAAACGGAAAACGATAGAAACGTGTAGTTTTCACTGGTGTACTTGATTTAGCCCAAAGTTTTATTTTAGCTATAAAATAATTTTTCCCACGAATACAAGGTGTTTTAAAAAAATTGCCATTTTTTAAAGCGAAAATAATGAAGTTTTTTAAATATAACACCCTGTATATTTTGCTGTATTTTGAAGATGTAATCTTCTACTTTACAAAAATGTATAATATGGTACTATTTACTCCAAAAACAAAAGAGTTATATAAGTTTATATAGGTACACCTACTGTATACACGTAGGTTAGATATACGTTTTGCTGATTAATGCTTCTAAACCAAAAATTATAAAAATATGCCCTTGCTCGGATTCAAAGGGCTCTGGAAGAGGTCAATGACGTCACTGTAAAAAAAAGTAGTATGTAAGGTACTATTGTCTAAATGTACTGGGTTGTTCATTTAAAAATCTAATACTTTTGGCAAATTGTATCTGACTGTGCTGATCAAAATGTATGCAGTCGGTGCATAAAACTTACATAACTCTTTTGTTTTGGAGTAAATAGTACCATATTATACATTTTTAGAAAGTAGAAGATTACATCTTCAAGATGACAGCAAAATATACAGCGTGTTATATTTAAAAAACTTCATTATTTTCGCTTTAAAAAATGGCAATTTTTTTAAAACACCTTGTATTCGTGGGAAAAAAATATTTTATAGCTAAAATAAAACTTTGGGCTAAATCAAGTACACCAGTGAAAACTACACGTTTCTATCGTTTTCCGTTTAGGCAGCATTCATGATCAAAATGTGTCCAAATATCTTGGGACACCCTGTATTATCACAAAGTCGGCGCAGGAGAGGTTAAGTGGCCAGAGCGGATAAAGGAACCAACTGAGCTTTATTTGAAATGAGTTCTACGAAGTTCGATTATAAATTACACCAATCACCTTTGCTAGCTAAACTGTTATTCTATGAGGCCTAGATATTTAGACCCTAAATACTTGGAATTGGAAATTGGAATTTGTATAATTTTTTTCAAATGTAAGTGAAATAATTATTCCTCTTGTTCTATAACAGTCGAAAGAAAGTATGAGGACCCATCATTGACTAGCTAAAAAAAATTACGTGTTCTGTAGTCCATTAACAAAAATAATATTTAATAATATCAAGATGTTCGCAGTATGTTACTTCAGTGTATTAACGTTTTCATAAACTACAGGCGTAGACAGAACCAGAACATGTCATTGTAAATGAATTCAACTCAAGTGCGAAATCAGTCCTTCTGAAAAAAAGAGTTTGGTGTTGAAGAATTTATTAAGTGAATTTGAATATCGAATTTGGGTATTTCAGGAAGATATTACGATCTTTTTAAAATTTTCAAAGGTATTGGTTGCGTTAGTAATGGAAAAGTCATGTGACCTTTAAACCGCTTAAGAGTAGTTGGTTTTTACTTGACGGGATAATATGTAGTGACGTTTTCAAGATGGTCGTGGTTTTCTATAAACGGGCTGGGGTTGTCTGCGTGCCAGAGATTGTCAGCCAACATTTTAGATTCTAAAATTTGTAGTGCAGTTTACTACCACATCCCATTTTAGGGATGGTATGTTAAAAACGTTTACAAATAAAGTTGATTTTGAATTGGGTTGGAAATCGTTTGTGTTATGAAACTTTTCCAAAAATTTAGTGTTTAAACAGAATTCAAATAAACAGTCACTAGTGAACATTTTGTCTACATAATCCGCGCGGTAATAAAAACTTTTAAGGTGATCCTTCATGACTAAGTAGAGGTAAATTATTAATGCTGATATATATATATATATATATATATATATATATATATATATAGTGTCCCGAAAATATTGCAACAAACGTCGGGAGGTAAAAGTTATACCTCTGAATATGAAAAAAGTTCCCATAAACGCACCCTTGAAGATGCGTTTATTAGATACAGGTCGTTTTTTGCCCGAAAATATAAAAAGTGCATAAATGAAATTCAGTTGACTTATAACACATAAGGAATAACGTGTTGCGCAACGTTTGAGGTAATTTTTAAATATGTCTGAGGCGTCGATGTAGGGGTCATTTGAAATATTTGATCCTGTAACTTCACTGGCATAAAATGAATTTCAGTGGCAGTTTTTGAATATCTAAAGTCTTTTACATGAAAAACCTTTACTTTGTGTAAAGCTCTAAAGTAAGTAGTTTTCGGGAAAATTGGAATATTATAGATGATGCACCTAAAGAGTCAATCTCTTTTTGGTGCATAATAATAACTTCAGATAAAATGAGTAATAATTTTTATTTAAACAAAAAATTATTGCAATAGGTTCTCAAAATGCGCTTAATTTTGCTCAACGCATAAATTAGCTCGACGAATCATGGATCGGTGGACTTTTCGAATCACATCAGGGTTATCTCTAATTTCCCCAAATGCTGCTATCACCCTTGCCAGAAGATCTTGGTTTAGTTCTGGTATTTCATATACCAATGATTTAACATGTCCCCATAAAAAGAAGTCAAGAGATCTAGAGACCGAGCAGGCCAAGCCACGAAACCTCCTCTATCAATCCATCGATTTGGAAAGAATTGGTTGAAATGGTCTAGAGCGTTTCTATAAAAATGAGCAGGTGCCCTATCATGTTGAAACCACATATTGTGGCGAACGTTTAAAGATAAATCGTCAAAGTATTTATGTAAAGTTGTTCTTAGAAAATTCAAATAATAATCACCATTTGGTGTTGGAGGCAATAAATATGGCTCTAGTATAGTATTCTCGATAATACCGCCCCGAATGTTAATGGAAAAGTTGTGTTGATCTTTTCTTGAAGTAATAGCGTGGGTATTCTCATAATCCCAAATGTGGCTGTTGCGGCTATTGAAATAATCATCTTTGGTAAAACATGCCTCATCTGTAAACAAAATACTTCGGAGAAAATCAGGTTCTTTTCGATTTTGTTGAATATACCAATTGGAAAAATCCAGACGATGAGGATAATCTCCTGGAGTCACTGCTTGACCCTTCTGAATGTGGTATGGGTAAAGTAATTCATCACGCACAGCTCTCCAGACAGTTGAGTTGCTAGCATTCACAAAATTAGCCAATTCACGAATGCTGGTATCGGGCTGATTATTAATTCGGTTCAAAATTGCATCTTCAAGAGCTTACCGTGCGAATCGTTCTTGGACGACCAGGGCGTTTCAACGAACCATATTTGACGATTATGACACCGTTCTGTATACAAACGCACAGCTTCTTGGCCATTGCAATTAGCTTCACAGTAAATGAGATGCATATCGGCTAAATATATATATATATATATATATATATATATATATATATATATATATATATATACGTGTCCAGTATGGGGATCTCGCTTATTATAAAAGATACAGATTTGGTTAAATTAGATGAATTACTAATAAGGATTAGTGAAATTACAGGACACTCTCCAATTTCCATGTATTTTAAGACTTATGGCAAGAAAAATAAAAATGTCAAATTTCTTTTTCTTGTAATATCTTTTTTGTTATATTAGACATATAAATTTTATTTGCACTTTCTTAAGATATTTTTTATGCAGAATTTAAATATCCATTCGGATTTTTTTTGCACTTTCTATTTTTTAGTTTCAACCCCTAAATTAAATTTTTCTTATGGAACGACAAGTCGGCTTTGAAATAATTTATCCTCTTTACAATGATATAGCAGATGTACTATCTATTTTTGGAAACAAAGAAAATTAAAAAAACATGTATTATATTAAAGACTCTAACAATAAGTAGGCCGTGAAACATGAGAAAACGACAAATAATAGATAACAACAAGGTAATAGTATTGGAGATAATTATCCAATTATAAAAGATGTTCAAACAATTGACCATTCCGTTCTAAATATAATTGTGCCCTGCTTAGTGTCGACGTAATTGCTCTGCGTAGTTTTTGGCGTTTAATGCTACCAAATGCTGCAAGAACAGCTTCACGAAGATCTTCGGCATTCTCAAATGTTTGCACGTACACTCGATTTTTTACGCAGCCCCAAAGGAAAAAGTCCCAGGGCGTTAAGTCTGGAGATCTGGGTGACCATAAAATCGGCCCTCGATTACCAATCCATGAATCTGGAAACCGATTATTAAGATATTCGCTGATGATGTTTGAATTGTGGGGTGGGGCGCCATCTTGTTGGAAGCAGATATTAATATTCTCAATCAGTGGTAAGTCATCAAGTTTATTTTCTAAATCAGTTTGTAGTAAATTCAAATAACTTTCACAATTTAATGTTTCATTAAAAAATATGGGCCCAATAAGTTTAGCGCCTAAAATGCCACACCAGACGTTAAAACCAAATCTCACTTGATGCCGACTTTCCTTAACAACGTGAGGATTTTAACGGTCCCAAAAGTGAACATTGTGTCGATTGAAAAGGCCATTATTTGTAAATCTGCTTTCGTCAGACCACAAAATCGTAGCCGGAAAATTATCGTTATTCTGACATTGATTAACATACCATTGGCAAAATTGTAATCTTCTCCCCTGATCTCCATCTCTAAGTCCCTGCAGAATGGTGTACTTATATGGAGGATACCTGTGACGTTTTAAAATTCTTTGTGATGTAGTTTTCGAAATACCAGTGTTATGTTCAATTTCTCTAACAGATGTTGAAGGATTTTCAATAACTGATTGTAATATATTTAGTTCTGCATCTTCATTCCGTAATTTCGGATTCCTAGCAGGTTTTGAAAATGAACCATATTCTTTTAAATTAATTACCAAATTTCTGTACGTACGAGCACTGGGCTGCCTTCTTTCAGGTTACAGCCTCAAGTACATCCGTTCAGCTTCTAAACTGTTTTTATGAGACAAGATGTAACAACTCAACATATCAAACTTTTCAGTATTAGTAAATAAAGCCATGTTTGACACAAAAATATTCTGGAACGAATAATTTTTAAGTGACATTAAATTCGATTGCGTTTTTATGTTTCACGGCCTGCTTATTGTTAGAGTCTTTAATAAAATACGTTTTTTTAATTTTCTTTGTTGTTTTTAAAAATAGATAGTACATGTGTAAAGAGGATAAAAAAACACGATCAATTATTTCAAAGCCGACTTGTCGTTCCATAAGAAAAATTTAATTTAGGGGTTGAAACTAAAAAATATAAAGTGCAAATAAAAATCCAAATTGATATTTAAATT
This sequence comes from Vesta saturnalis, assembly GCA_036346205.1. NCBI lineage: Eukaryota > Metazoa > Arthropoda > Insecta > Coleoptera > Lampyridae > Vesta > Vesta saturnalis. Next base: position 593,955 of record JARFJB010000209.1, on the reverse strand, counting down.
CTGCATAAAAAATATCTTAAGAAAGTGCAAATAAGATTTATATGTCTAATATAACAAAAAAGATATGACAAGAAAAAGAAATTTGACATTTTTCTTTTTCTTGCCATAAGTCTTAAAATACATGGAAATTTGGAAATTGGAGAGTGTCCTATAATTTCACTAATCCTTAGGAGTAATTCATCTAATTTAACCAAATCTGTATCTTTTATAATAAGCGAGATCCCCATGCTGGAAATGTTATCTGGGACACGTTGTATATATATATATATATATATATATATATATATATATATATATATATATATATATATATATATATATATATATATATCATTTAATCCATCATACTCATTAGTAAATGCCGTAAATACAGAAACTTTAACTCAGTATAGGAAAGAAAATAGATACTAGTAAGCTTAAAGCACATTACTAGATGTTTAAGTCACAGATACTTATTATTTAAGGTAGCTTTTAGAAACAGTAATCAGATATAATGATGCAATCGATCCTATATCGATTTTTGCACGTTACAAAATTACGGGCAAAAAACGAAACAACAAAATTTCTTAACGACCTGTATCTAATAAATGACGCATGTTCAAAGGTACGTTTACGAGAACTTTTTTCATATTTAGAGGTATAATTTCAGCTCCCGACGTTTGTTGCAATATTTACGGGACGCCCTGTATATATATATATATATATAAATTATTTAAATAATATGAACTATATAACATATAATACCACAACTACTTTTGAATGGCACATGCTTCTCGTCTACACAAGCCTGTGCTACGAACGAGTAATTCTGCGTACAATTATTATTGAATAATTGATGAAACCCTGATATTGCTCATCTTTAGTCTATAAAAAATATATTCGGAAATAAATTTAGAAATAATCATCTCTACAATTAAGGCTTCGCCAACCGATTTATACCTTGGTCATAAAATTCTCGTGGCTGCTGCTTGAAGACTTCCTTGACCACGTTTTGTATTTCAGCGTCCGATTCAAACGTTTTTCAGTGGAGTGGGTCAAAAACATGGAAATCGCAAGGCGGTACATCTGGGCTGTAGGGTGAATGTTCTAAAACCCGCCTTTTTTTCTTTGCAAATTTCCTATCACTACGTTTGAGACACCGCCGCTCGTTTTCGTGAAGCAAAATGACACAATTGGAAAGTTTTCCTGGACGTTTTTTCTTATTGCCTGACGAAGTTTATTCAGAGCTTCGTTGTGTAGATTTGCATTAATATTCACTCTGTATTCTTTAAATTCTATCAGCAACAACCATTTGTTGTTACTATCACCTTGTCTTCGGAAGGTTGTGCCTTAAACTTTTTTGGTGGTGATGACTTGGAATGCTTCTATTGCATCTATGACAACTTACTGGATGGTTCGAAATAATGCTACCAAGTTTCGTCACCAGTAACTATTGATAAAAGGAAGTTATTACTATTTTAGTCGTACTCCATAAGGTGTTGCTGAGACAAACCCATCTGCTAAACATTTTTGATCTTCAGACAAACAACGAAAAGTTTGTGCGGAATGGGTATTCCGCACAAACTTTTCTGTAACCCAGTTTCTGTAATACTATGGACGTATCCTACACTCACATCAATAATTTGTGATATTGCTCTGATTGAAATTCAACAATTTTCTCTAATCAAGCCTTCCGCACGCGCTATATTGGTATCTATTGATGCAGTACACAATGCACCTGGTCGCGGCGCATCTTTTATTTCCTCTTTACCATTTCTAAATTTTCGACACCATTGTTGGATAGGCAAAAGATGCTTCATCAACTGTCAGTAATCGGAAATGGATTTGCGTTGGTTGCGAACCCTCAGTACACAAAAATTGAATAACCGCACGTTGATCAAATTTGGACGGATTTTTCAATACAAATGTCACTTCAAAGGCGCAATATTTAGAATGACTGTGAAATTGAAATAAAACAGACTGATTTGTGTAACAGTTACAAAACGTCAACTACGTGATCAAATTTATTTTCAAGGCTAATTGGGTTTCAATTGAACAACCATATGTGTGTATATATATATATATATATATATATATATATATATCAGTAAAGGAATTTATTATAAAGTACAATAAAAAAATTATCATTACCAACAGTTTGCTACGTATAGGAGGTTCTCCAGCAGAAAACTAAGAAACGTAGTGGAGAAATCGGTTTTCTTGCTGGTGAGATGCAAAATGAAAGTGTGCTTGAGGCAGAAATAGGAACGCTCTAAGTGTGTATTACGTAAACAATAGTAATGAAATAAAGTGGAAATTAAAAGAAATGAAACCTGTGTGTTTGAATGTGTGTGTGTGTGTGTGTGTGTGTGTGTGTGTGTGTGTGTGTGTGTGTGTGTGTGTGTGGCGTGTGCGTGTGCGTGAGCATGAGTGTGAGTGTGAGTGTAATTGTGAATTTGAGTGTGAGTGTGAGTGTGAGTGTGAGTGGGAGTGTGGGTGCAAGTGGGAGTGCGAGTGCGATTGCGAGTGGGAGTGCGAGTGCGAGTGCGGGTGCGAGAGTGAGTGTATGTGCGTGTGTGTGTGGCTGTGCGTGTGTGGCTGTCGCTGCGGCCGTGGCTGTGGCTGTGGCTCTGTCTGTGGCTGTGGCTGTGGCAGACAGACAGGCAGACAGGCAGACAGGCAGACAGGCAGATAGGCAGACAGGCAGACAGGCAGACAGGCGGACAGGCGGGCAGGCAAATAATCGGACAGGCGGACAGGCCGACAGGCGGACAGGCGGACAGGTGGAAAGGCGGACAGGCAGACGGGCAGACAGGCAGACAGGCAGACAGGCAGACAGGCAGACAGGCAGACAGGCAGACAGGCAGACAGGCAGACAGGCAGACAGGCAGACAGGCAGACATGCAGACAGGCAGACATGCAGACAGGCAGATAGGCAGACAGGCAGACGGCACACCGGCAGACAGGCAGACGGCACACCGGCAGACAGGCAGACAGGAAGACCCGCAGACAGGCACACAGGAAGACAGGTAGACAGGCAGACAGGCAGACAGGCAGACACGCAGACAGGCATACAGGCAGACAGGCAGACAAGCAGACAGGCAGACAGGCAGACAGGCGGACAGGCGGGCAAGCGGACGTGCGGACAGGCGGGCAGGCGGACAGGCGGACAGGCGGGCAGGCGGACAGGAAGAAGGCAGACAGGCAGACAGGCAGACAGGCAGACAGGTAGACAGGCAGACAGGCAGACAGGCAGACAGACAGACAGGCAGACAGGCAGACATGCAGACAGGCAGACGGGCAGACGGGCAGACGGGCAGACGGGCAGACGGGCAGACAGGCAGACAGGCAGACAGGCAGACAGGCAGACAGGCAGACAGGCAAACAAGCAAACAGGCAGACAGGCAGACAGGCAGACAGGCAGGCATGCAGACATGCAAACAGGCGTACAGGCGGGCAGGCAGAGAGGCAGACAGGCAGACAGGCAGACAGACAGGCAGGCAAACAAGCAGACAAGCAGACAGGCAGACAGGCAGACAAGTAGACAGACAGACAGGCAGAGAGGCAGACAGGCAGACAGGCAAACAGGCAGACAGGCAGACAGGCAGACAGTCAGACAGGCAGACAGGCAGACAGGCAGACAGGCAGACAGGCAGACAGGCAGGCAAGTAGACAGGCAGTCAGGCAGACACACAGCCACAGACACACAGACACACAGACACACAGACACACAGACACACAGACACACAGACACACAGACACACAGACACACAGACACACAGACACACAGACTCACAGACACACAGACACACAGGCACACAGACACACAGACACACAGACACACAGACACACAGACACACAGACACACACAGACACACAGACACACAGACACACAGACACACAGACACACAGACACACAGACACACAGACTCACAGACACACAGGCACACAGGCACACAGACACACAGACACACAGACACACAGACACACAGGCACACAGACACACAGACACACAGGTACACAGACACACAGACACACAGATACACAGACACACAGACACACAGACACACAGACACACAGACACACAGACACACAGACACACAGACACACAGACACACAGACACACAGACACACAGACACACAGACACACAGACACACAGACACACAGACACACAGACACACAGACACACAACACACAGACACACAGACACACAGACACACAGACACACACACACACACACACACACACACACACACAGATGCACATACGCACAGACGCACATACGCACAGACGCACATACGCACAGACGTACGACGCACAGACGCACAGACGCACAGACGCACAGACGCACAGACGCACAGAGGCCCACAGACACACAAACACACAGGCACGTAGACACGCAGACACGCAGACACGCAGACACGCAGACGCGCAGTCACGCAGATACGCAGACACAGATACATAGATACACATGCACATTCACAAACGCACACATACACGTGCACGCTTACACATACGCACACGCTCACGCGCACAGACGAACCAAGACACACACACGCGCACACACTCACACACACACGCACGCGCACATGCACTCGCACACGCACACCCACACGTACACGCGCACACACACGCACACGAACACGCACACGAACACGCACACGAGCACGCACATGCGCGAACATGCACACACATTGCCGATCTTGGCGAAACTGTCAAGCGTTGTACAATGAGCTAATACGTCGATTGAGCATTAGTGAAACAAGTCAATTGCATAACCTATATGTTGGTTGGAAGGTAACACTTGTAACTGTGTTGTTTTTGTTATATACTTTACATTTAAAACTGAAACAGTTTTGGTATACTAAATTTAGTGTAAATACCGATCCAAAAGATTTGATACATTTTTGATTTATAATAATTGATATTCGTGATAAAAAACGAAGGGGATTAAATTTTGTTTAATTGCTCAGAAAGTTTTGAAACTATTTTGACGAAGTGTACACATTGCGGTTTTAGTTCTCAATGCTCTAAACGAAATTAAATATGAAGATCCGTGTTTACATTTATAACAAAGTATATTTCATAATACTTGAGTGAGAACAATCAATTTTCTTATATAGGTTTTGTGACTGTAACAGTTTAATTCGGTATTAACTGGGATGGTTGCATTCCATATTAGACCTACCAAAGTGGCTGCTCGACGTGGTTAATTCAATACAATACAACGCTGCCTTGTTAAGAAAGTAGGATCACAACTGGTTGGGATATTTTAAAATGAGGCAATGATATCACCCTATCAATATTACCCCGCGTTTTAACAATTTTGGTACATAAATAGCTATTTGTATTGCTAGGGGGGGAAAGCGGTGGTTTTCCTCCCGGCTGCAGAGTTTGTAACTGCAGAAGGGAGGAAAAGACACTTCACTCCAGTGTAATACATATGATTTTTTCCAACACCTTGATGAAAACTGTAAATAATAAATAAAGATGTACCCTTTACTCCAGTGTAATACATATGATTTTTTTCAACACCTTTATGAAAAGTGTAAATAATAAAAATGTGAATTTGGAAATTTAGCGTCGAATCTAGTAGTTATTATCGTTACCAAGGGGCCAGAACAACAAACATTCGAAAATTTAGAAATATTTGATTGATCCAAAATTTTGTCTTAAAAAAACGTTGCGTTCTCCAGAAAATAGCGAAGATTGAAGAAAATGATAAAAATTGAATTCCTGAAGACATCATGGAAGAAGCGAAAATATTAAAATTTAAGTTTATTACCAGAAAAATTACAACTACGGTATGAAAAGGAATACGATCTCTTGTTATGTTGGATGAGGGAAAGAAAAGTTAAGAGGATAAGTGAAGATGTAATTTTAGCCTATTTTCTACAAGTGTCAAAAAAATTACGATCTTGAACACTATGGTCAAAATGGTCCATGCTTCGATTAACTCTTTTAATAAAAGAAGATTTGGATATAAAATCTCCTAAATTAGTGGCATTTTTAAAAAAAAAGGGAGCTGGATACAAACCGAAGAAAGCTGCTATTTCTACCAGAGAAGAAATTCATAATTTTATCATCGAAGCACCGGATGAACAGTATTTAATGTCTAAGGTATTTCTCTATTTAGTATTAATACTTTTCACTATTAATTCGTTGTTATTGTTTAGGTTGCTTTAATTATTGCTATCTATGGTGCTTGCCGATGTGATGAATTGTGCCAAATGGCTGTTAAAGATGTTGAATATATGGGAAATATTATAGTAATAACCCTTGCAAATACAAAAACCAAAATACAAAGAGTGTTTATAATCACAAATAGTACTACTAGAGGCATTAACTTGGAGGCTGGCGGTAGACAACAGTTGCAGAAGGTTATTTAGACCAATCTATTTCAAAGAAATGCCAAGTTGCTGATCAAATTATTAATGTACCAACTTCATCAACTATTATATCAGATATTTTTTCAAAAACTTCTTCATATATGTATATATATATATATATATATATATATATATATATATATAAATTAAATTTTCTTAGCGAGAATCAAAATATTTTGCCTCCCTAGGGAGGAAAAGTGGCACTTTCGTCACGAAAATTAGGGAAGAAAATTGAATTTTCGATAAAGGTGTTTGAAAAAAATGTTGATTCAATAAATAATTACAGTTTGTATACTGTGTCCTCAGATGTGCCTAACGCCACATGATGGCATGTGCTGACAGTTTTAAAATCAACCCAGAAATTGCTGTTAAAGTTATCATCACTACGTCCAATGCATTCCATTCCGTTTGACCTATAAACACAAACTAATTCTTGATAAAGACACTCGTAAATAATCTGGATAGTTTTCCGTATTCCTAAATTTGACCCTATGATATCCAACATTTTGTCAGAAAAATAAGGTATATTACTAAATCCAATATCTAAAATACTTAATAAAGAAGGCGAAGGCAAATTAATTTCAAACAATTTTAAACGATTATTATTAAGTATCAGGAACTTCAAATTATTTAGTCCCTTAGAAACATCCCAATCAACATGATCAATTTCATTAAAGCTTAAATTTATTGAAATGATACTCGGTAAGTTAATAAAGGTTGCTCTTGAAATACGCCGTAAGCGGTTATGTTCCATAAAAAGACTGGCAATGCTTGTTGTACTATAAAACCAATTCTGGTTGAAACTTTTCAAGTTATTTGATGTTAGAATAACGTACTTTAGTTCTGGAAGGTTATTAAACGAATGCCAAGAGAATAAACTAATAGAATAATTATTTTGTAAATACACGCCCTTTAATAATGGTAAATTAGTAAACGAATTTTCACTAATCTAATCAATTCTATTATCACATAAGGTGAGTGTACCAATAGTTGACAATATAATAGAACAATGTTATTAAAAAATTATTTGCGTGGAAAGTATTAAAGTTAGATCTATTTTGAACATACCTAATGAAATCAATAAGGTATTTGAACATGTATACAACATTTCTTGCGTTACTTACCCATGCAATTTGTTTTAGAAAATTTTAAAGATGGTGGTCATACTGTACCTTTAGTAGACAAGAAATTTTTTGCAAAATCCTGTAGTTGACATCAATAGTACCCAATAGTTGACAAGATCGACTTTAAAAAACTGTTTATTAATTTATAAAGTATTAAACAAATGAATTCAACTTATAATAATTTTAAAAATTAATACATTTCGGAATAATATTTTTTCATTTCCGGTACAGAGAACTTTCCTCTTGAGTTTTTTTGACATGGCTGATTTATTTTTTCAAGTACGTCATCTATTCTCATAGTTAGGCAATTTCCAATCCCTTACTCCGCTCCTTGTCATGGTCGAACCTTTATATTCATTTTGTTTTTTATTTGTTTTAATCACATTTCCTAAAAATTAAATTTCTTAAGTAATAGTTCAATTTATTACATTTATATCATTACCTGGGTAATAATCATTCTCGTATCGGATGATTACAAAATCATTTAGTGATATATCTTTCAAAATGTTCTGCTCCTCTTCTTGATCAACATGGACATTGGTTTCATCATCGGACTTATGATTCCAATCATCTCCTTCTCCTTCAGATTCAAGATTTATTTCAATTGAAGACTCTGAAGAAGAGTCATCTTTTTCTGTATGAGGCCTCATCTTCTTTTTGGAGTTGACTATTTTCTTTTTCAATTTTTACCAATTCCCTTTTCCTCTTGCGTTCTTCTTTGTCTTGCTCTTTTCTTTTTTTTGTAATAATCTCGCCACTGGTCAGACGTTGCTACCGACGGTATCTTTTCTTTAATTTTCCTTACACTCTTCTTAACCCTGGGTTAGGCGCGCTGTATAATGTACCGTGGTTGGGCGCGTGGGGGACAAGTGTCACCCATTTTTAAATGGCTATAGTTTGGTAAAAAAAATATTTAAAAAAAAATGCAAACAACAATGGACGCACTCCAATTAATTAAACAGAGTTTTATTCAAAAAGTAGTGTAAAATTATTTCCATTAAGAAAAATACAAACATTAAAAATACAGAAAATACTTACTTTTCTAGGCACTGGCTACAAATATCTTTTAAATGGTCAACACGGGCCCACTTGTGGCACTTTACACACCATTTTCGGGTTGTTCGGTCTCGTGCACGTCCACATTCATAACATCGCCCACGTGATGATGTCCTTGGCGCTTCCGGAAGTTCAGGTTCTGGAGCTTTCACTAATAACTTTGCACGCCTACGGATTTCTCTTGGAAGGACCTCAATGGTAGACCGACGTAAAATTTGTGATTTTATCAGTTCCCAGCTGATTTTTTTTATGAAATCAACTCTTCTCACCTTCTTTTCTAATGCTGCATTATGACAATTATAAATACATAGGGAATATATGGCGGCTATATTCAAAATATCGTAGAAAAGCACCATCGGCCATCTTCTTGTATTGCGTGCAACGTTGTTCTTTTAGCAAAGCTGATCTACAAGATCAACGCCTACTTTCGACATGTTATAGAAGGTCACGATCTCCGGTTTCTGATTTTCTTCAGTCGAAATATCGATTGCGCCATCAAAGTGCATACTAGATAATAATAGCACAACTGCTGATGGCTTGGTACAGTAAGACACTATTGTACAGTCATTTTGAATATAGACGTTCGTGGCGTTCTATCTTTTCTTGGTAACAACTCTTTTGGTACTTCTCTTCGGTTTTTGCGAATTGTTCCAACATATGTTAGATTTTTCTGCTTCAACTTTTTTACTAATGATAAACTGGTGAACCAATTATCACCGGTGATATTCCTGTTTGTATTCTGTACCGGCTCTGTCAAGCGTAAAACAATGTCTTCTGCTGAAGTACTTACACGGTACGGTCCGTCAGGCTGTCTTCCAACATATGGTTCCAGATTGAGAGTATAGGCTGTACGGCTATCAACCAACGCGAAAACTTTCAAGCCATACCTTGCAGGTTTGCTGGGTATATATTGGCGAAATTGGCACCTGCCTCTAAAAGCTAGCAATTGCTCATCGACGGTTAGATATTCTCCAGGTGTATAGTATTTTGACAATTGTTAGTGAATATAGTCATTACTTCCCTAATAGGGCTAATTTGTCAATGTCTCGCCTCTGTAATCTGTCATTGATATCATCGAATCGAATACATCGCAGCAAAAATCTAAAACGTTTTTCGCTCATCGATAAATAACACGATTCTAGACCATTCCCAGTCGAATTATCCCACAAGTCACTAAGATTCTTCCTAGAACAACGCAAAGAGCCTATCAGGAGGAGAAGCCCAAGGAAAGCTTTCAGCTCAACAATATCCGTATGTCTCGCATCTCTTTCACGAGAAAAATTGTCTTTCACTGTATCTATGAATGTGTTTGTACAAGTGGTTATAATCCTCAGAATGGCGTCATCAAAAAATAAGTCAAAAATGTCGATTTCATTTTTTGTTTCTTGGGCTTTGTTTTTCGGTCCAGGTAAGTGAGTAATAATATTACAAGCTCTGGTTCTAATATTTCTGCCATCTTGTTATACCATCTTTAGCGACAAAACAAAGTCCATCTACATGGTCATTATTTGCAGTGTCATCTTCAGATTCTGAAACGCTGTTCAGAATTTGTGTCTGCTGTATTTTCTTCGATACAGTCTTCTTCGTCATGGTCGCTGTTGTCATCGGGTGACTCATTACCGCTTTCATCGCCGCTAAGAAGGTCATACCATTCCATCCATTTGTTTGGATCTTTGCTGTACTCGATTTTTCGTTTTTTCAGTTCAGACATTTTACAATTTTTTCGGAAACTATAACAATCCATGTAAAAAAATATTGAAAAAATAATAAAGTTAATAATATATACCTGCTTGCCAATAGTAACGTAGTTAGTCGCGCGGGTGACTAATGTCAACCAGTGGAAAATATGCCACAACAATAACACTACCACGTTGAATCAAACACAACTGACAAGCATAAACTACTAATCCTATATAAATAGGAAGGTACATGGGAGGGGGTGTCACAGAACCGCACCACTCAAATGGAATGGCCGGAAGTATTGGCATGGTTGACCCCTGTCACCCGCGCGACTAACGTAGGGTTAATAACCGGTTTTGGCCAAAAGAGTGCTGCTTTAAATGGTGATGGAATATATTCTTCTTTGGTGGTGCTGGGAGTAGAATTATCTTTGGAGGTGCTGGGAGTAGAATTATCTTTGGATGTGCTGGGAGTAGAATCATTTATTTTATTGGACGTATCTCTTGTTGGTGAAGACTCAGTATTATCTATTTCACGAGGGTGAGTTATTGGTTGATTTGGTGGAGTTAAGTGAATATAACCATTGTCACCATCGTTTTCATTTACTTCAACATTTTTTTCTAAATCATTAGGACGATTTTGGAGGTCTTGTTCACGTTGGCAACGTAATTTATTAATATCTGCTCTGGAATTACTTTCAACTTCTTCAGACAGTGTTTTCCAAAGATAAAATAAGGCAGTATCCTCTATTTTGCCTTCCCATATATTACCAGATTCTTTGAACTTAGCCATTTTGTCGGATCATACTTTATATTAAAAAAAGTTTAGTTCTTTCTTCGTGGCCTCGTAAATATTTATTTGTGGATTGATATGCTCAAAATTATCTTTAGTTTTAAAGAATTTACTATATGGAACACTGTTTAGGTCAAAGAGAAACAAGCCGTATGTTCTAAACCCATTTTTAATCATGCTAGGTGTTATTGCCTGATCAATAACTTTTATTAGTACGGGTCTAAAATTTTCCTTTTTGATTTTACCGCCATCGCTGTCAACTTTATATTGTTGCACACCAATTTTCCACCAAATTTTTGAATGGTTGGAAAACCGCGACATCCATAGGCTGAAGAATGTGGGTCGAATTCGGGAAGAGAGCTACAAGTTCTATCTTTTTTCCACACAAAAGTCACTCAACTCCAACGTAAGATGAGAAACGTGTCCATCTACAAATAATGCGATGGGGAATTCAACTTTGTTTTCAATCAGCCAAGGATAAAAGCAGTTCGCTATATATTCAAAGAAAGTCTGTCCAGTCATCCATCCGGATTCCGATTTGCCCATACCCCATCCTTTAGGCATTAAACTTGATACTGATGATGGAATTCTTTCGTAACTGAACACAATCATGGGTGACAAAATAGTACCATTTGCACAAACTGTAAGGAGGGAAGTTGTGCATTCTTTATCATCGTTACTAATAAAGTTGTAAGCGAGTTTTTCGCCTTTCCTCATTAAACATTTAATACCTTTAGGGGCCATGAAAAACGCTGTCTCGTCTAGGTTAAAAATTCTGTTTGGATCTCTAAGAACGTCTTCAACATTTTTGGCCCTAAAATGATCAATAACTTCATTAAACCAGTTACGGATTTTTTTTTCCGTAACTTCAGAACGAGCCCTTTGTCAAATTTTGAGTCAACCATTTTGAAATAATAGGATGCCGGCGCAAAAAACACTCATATCATTTTCTGCCTGGTGTATTATTGGTAAACTTATTAGGTCTATTTAATTTTTTTATTAGCATTTGAGCAGAATCTAGAACTTGGAGTCTGGTTACAGGGAATCCAGCATCAGCCACTGAGCATATCCATCTTACTAAAACTTCCTCCTCGTCCTTTGTAAGTGTTGTTTCGGGGCCCATGCGGCAATCCAGTTCATATTTTCCTTCTAATTTGTATTTAATTGTGGTTCGATGAACTGTAAATTCTTTACTTGTAGCGTTTACTGATGAACCACGTTTTACGGCTGCAATAGCGTTTTGCAAATCTTCTTGAGAATATTGTTTTAATTTTTTAGTTTGTCGCGTCATTATTCTAAAAGAAAAACTCGAAATAAATAAAAAATATGAAAGTTATGTGTTTTATACATTTTTCTAATTAGTCGAATTTAACGGTTCTGAAGTTGACATTCACGTGAATTATTGGAACCGACCATCTGACACAACTCATTTATCGATATGATATAATATACCCTCTAACTAAATAGTTCTTTCATAAAAATATGTATTTTTCAGAAACAACAGTTCCAATGGTTGACCACCCCCCTACTCTAACGTTAAAACTGTGAATTAATTAATATTTCAATAAAAATATTCACGTTGGTCCTTTTAAACTGCCATAGAATAATGGCCTTTATAGAAATAATCAAGATAACTTCAATATAAACAATTTTTAGGTGGCACTTACCTTAAGAAAAAAGCCAAATTCGGATACCGCTTATCATGCACACGTGTCTTCAAGAACTAAAAACGCGCCAATTGTATCTGTGTTAACCGATGTTGCCAAGTGTTCTATTTTTCATGGAAGATTATGCTATAGAGAACTAAGTAGGGCCGGATACGTTAACTTATCTTAAATATAACCCTTAGTACACCATATATAAAAAAAATGTCAACTATTGGATCACTGTCAACAGTTGGTACATTCACCTTAAGTCAATATAGCGAAGACGCGTATAATTTCTACATTATTATTTGTCAAATATATAAGCACGGCATTTGTGAGATTTTGTATAGTACCTTTATTTAAGGTTAAAGTATTTAGATAGTCTGCATGTATTGTATATACTCTTTTATTAACTTCAAAACTACGGGAAGAAATACAACCATTTTAGAATTTACTTTCAGTACAGTTTTATCAAAACTAGGTGTTAGGCACTGGAATGAATTTTGCAGCGTTACACTAAGGGTTAGCAACAATGCAACAAATTTAATCATTGTTTGATATTGAAGATACCACTGAATAGTAGATTTCATTTACTCAAAATAACCAGTTTATCATGAGATGGTTAACTAAAAATTTTAAGGTTCTCACTTTATGATACTACTTATTACAAAACTGACATACATGTGTATTGAATACATTATTTTGTTGACCTTAAAATCGTGCGATAGTACACTAGATGGGGTTACTAAGCATGATTGATGCACCACCATACATAAACAAATATAATAAGAGTTGTTAATTACGTACAATTTATTTGCACAAAGATGCAAATGGCGACCTGCTAGAGCACGATAAGTAGGTAATACAGAAACATGTATTACTTTCCGTCATATCCAAAAAGTAATTCAAAATTTTAAGGTTGCCGAAGTGTTTATAATAACTATATGGAAGAATGTACAATAATTTACATTCTCGTGAGAAAATATCAATTGAATATAATTTTTCCATAGAGTTATTGTAAATTATATAATTTCATAAATTTTAGCGAATATAATAGAAATAAAAAGAGATAATTAAAGTAATAATTTTTAAAAATACATAAATATGAACAGACAAAATAGTACACATATTCTTAAAGACTAATACTTAGGCATTTTAAGAACATTGTTACGGTCGAAAATGAAACTAAACGGCAGGTAATTAGAGTGCACCAGACTAGCTCGGTGGGACAGAGGGCGCGGGCGTGTTTTTGAATTTAAAAATACTGAAGGTGATTAGTCGTATTTTCGAAAGTCGTAAATAAGGGTGCATCGTTATTAGAATAAAGACAAGTAAAGGGCGCCAAACTGTTATTAAGACAATATCAGTAAGGATACACCCGGGCGCACGTAGATAAATCAGCCTTCACCTCCAGGTGCACGTCGGAGATGCTTCGAAACTTTAGCTCTAGAACAAATCTTAAAATATCTACACACGCTCAAATAATAAAATACTAAAATTTAGCTCTCCATTAATTCTTTCGTTGGAATAATAAAATCACCACTTTTCGTAAATTATTGTTTTCACTGGTCGGGAGGAAAAACAAATTAACACTATAAAATTCAATTAATTGTTCATCTATTATATCTGAATATCGGTAAACTACAAAACACACAACAATCTACATCTATCAATATTACTTAAGGTTCAGTTTCAATGTTAAATGCTAGAATAAGGAAACATAAGTAGGTCAAACTTGTAAGCTTACCAGATGCCTTAATTTTAAGTTACGGAAATGAAATTACCTAAATATGGTTAAAATTCAAAACATTACGTAACCAAATGGTTAATCAAAATCAATTTTACCAAGCGAAATTTTCATATACATAAATCTGCAGTACATTTAATTAAATAATAAAAAAAAACAAAATCATCAACAAATAATATCACGAAGTTGATAAACAAAAATATAGTAAATCAATCACAATAACGTACAATGTTGAGTTACCTTCTACACAGAACTCTTGAATACGTCTCCACCAGGTAGCAATGAAATCAAAATGGGCGGGATCGGCTTCAGGACACCTGCTGACCATTCTCGATCGGCAAACCAATGTGGCTATTTCCCAGTCTTAAATTTCGAAAGCGATACGCCTAAGTTAATTGGCCAGGACGTTCTATAGTTTATGTGCACAAAAAAAATCGCTTTTACGCACGAGATATTTATACAATTCTACTTAATGTTCAATTAATTCGGTAGCTCCATTTACAAGTTTGTTTAGTACTAAAACGAAAAAAAATGTCTATTTACAAATTATTTACAGCGAGACTTTCGTCTGTTGCAGCTGGAAACACATCCCTTTGTGAAATGTTCCATAATAGATCCCACGGTCCGTAACTTCAAAATAAATAACCAGGAGGGATAAACGTCTATACAAATATGCACCAAACTGGTGCTTTAGTTGCAAACAACTCCGAAAGGTTCGGTCCTCCAGGTATTCGAAAAAAAGGCACGCCCCAACTCCAAAATTCACATCCTTTACTCACGAAAATCAGATCAATAACCCTCCTCGAAATTAATCGTACAAACTCCCTCCCCATAATATTTCACCATATTTCGCAACCAATTTTGACCTAAACCAATAACTGCAAACGCTGCGGCGTGCACGATTCAAATGCAAGTTCTCCACAGATTTATTCCCATAACGATGACGATAATTACTTAATACTAATGAATTGAGATACTATACTCTGGCAGATATAAATTCACAGTTTCGTTAGCATAAATTGAGTCATTAGCAAAAAAAAAGATTAAAAAGAAACAAAAATACGTACAGTGCGTTCAAATACACATGACAACATACAAATGAATAAAAATAAACATTAGCTTACAGATTTTTAAGCTTATCCATTTTCTTTTTCTGACAACTACTGTTATTTTGGAAATTACAATAAATCAAGTTAATCACATAATACTTAATAATTATTTTTGGTTAATGATAGATGTCTCTGTACACATTGTGCTCCAGCAGGTCGTCACCCGCATATTTGTGCCAATAAATTGTATGTAATTGACAACTCTTATTATGTTTGTTCCTCCATGTGCACAATTGACAATATTCTCTAATATCAGAATGGCAATAAATTTAACCAATTATGATTGGCTGTTTGAGGTTCCTAACGTATGTTTTAGTGCGCATACTATTCCTACATCTTAAAAGAATTAGCAGCTAGGGATCGCCGTTTCGACAATCATTCCCGGTGCCGAATTGTCGCGTGCGAAGTCGGAGCAACACGAACGGACCATTGATTGTGGGCCGTTATTTTAAGATCTGCTTGAATTTTGAATTGCGTCGCTTGCCAGCTCATTCTATTTCGTATTCTACTCTTTTGTATGTTAGCATTGCCAGAGATGGATAAAAAAGATATTAAGTGTTTTGAGTATTAAAAACAGTTTAGAGCTGTATATAATTTGGTGAAAAACGCACAGAAGTATCATCCAGGTGTGTGCATTTATTATTAACCGTAAGTACGTCTCAGAGACGGGACGATATCCCACTAATAGCAAAGAAGATAAAACTACTTCTATCTTGTCACGTTTAAAACGATGTTGTATAAAATGCTATGTTTTATACCAGGGACCATGTGTTGCATCATTTTATTCAAACGTGAAAGGGAGCAGAGGGAGGGGAGGAACGCCGGTGTCACTTCCGTGCAAATTCGCTGAAATACATCATCACTAACTATTTCGCAAAGTAATACATTGTTTTTTACATGTTCTTTAGTCATATTATATTAAGTCAAAGATAAGAAAACAAGGTTTACTTGAACTTGCAAAATGGTAATTGTATTTTATATATTAGCAATAAACGAATAAAGTATGGATAATTTCAACAGTCAAAATAAACATGTCTTAAGCATATCATAATTATATCGTAAAATAATATACCAAGAATACAATACCTAATATAATAATATTCACTAACTAGTTTGACTGTTTAATGATCTAAAGATAAAAACCTGATATTATTCCTGAAAATGTTAATAACCGGTAATATGCCTTTCTATTTCCGTTATTTATCGCTGATAATTCGTATCTTTTTGTTGCAATAAATGATACGGTAGGATTTTCAGGCAACAGCGATTTATCGATACCAATGTGGAGTCTGGAGTGTTTTTCTTTGTGTTTGAAATTAAAACACA
This sequence comes from Vesta saturnalis, assembly GCA_036346205.1. NCBI lineage: Eukaryota > Metazoa > Arthropoda > Insecta > Coleoptera > Lampyridae > Vesta > Vesta saturnalis. The sequence goes on along the minus strand of JARFJB010000209.1, from coordinate 577,106 downwards.
ATTTTAAACGAAAAAAACAGATTCTATTTTATTTTTTTATTTTAACGGTTCGTTTTGATTTTGTTAAAAACATCTTCTTTAACCACCCTGGTGCAGAGAAACACCCCACTCCCACACTTTTGTTCAATGAGCTTCTATGTTACTTGTAGCCTTTAATCAGCATTCTAACAACCGTGACGTCGGAGTGTTTAGTTTTTGAAATATTTGGTAACGTTATTTCATATAACGTATTTATATATCTAACATATTTTATTTACAATAAATATGTACGTACCTACATATACTTACATAGAAAAATAAATATGGGGTAACATGCATAAAATATAGAGCAACATTATATCCATTCCAGAAATCCAGATCATGATTTCTCGCCACATTTCATCACCGGGAATGATTGTTGAAACGACGGTCTCTAGCTGCTAGTTTAAAAAATGTTAGTTTACTGTAAAACACTTCATTGTAGTGCCAACAACGACAGGTACCGCTTTCTTAGTAGTAGTAGTAAGTGAAATATGGTTTCATCTTGTGTATGTGTACAACACCTCGTATACCGAGCGAGAAAAAAGTATGGAAACTCGAGCCCACACTCTTAATTGGATGAGACTGAAGGGATCTTTGAAATCGTAAATGAGAACCCCTGTTTTTTTTATCACAGAACCAGATAGTACATACAAAAATATGATATTTTTATCTAAGAAATTTTATTTATTTCGTGATAGATAGCGCTGCAAACGCCAAAAACAAAACATACGTTTGGAAGTAGTTGAATATTAAATACAAATTTTTAATTATATTCCATACACCTATATTTCTTTCACTGAAAAGTTTAATTATTCCTTGTTATTATTTATTTACGTTTCATCATAAATTTCATTTTGTTAATTTTAAATTAGCATTAATTTTAAACAATTCTAAATTAAAAACTAGTAATATAGTCTGTCCAAACCTTCAAATTCAGTACGGGTTCTTATGCAGTAACTCTCTGTTTACTATCCTTAGTCATTTCTAAATAGCGGTATCCTTGTTGTTCATAACGATGTTGTCCAACGTAAAATGTACTAACGAATCAGTATGAACTCCGTGTACTGTAAAATTTATTGCTTGCTTCTCCTACTATATTTACAAATGAACTAAGCTAACCCCATTTATTAAAAATCGTTCTTTTCAGAACGCCTACATCTCTTTCACGCGTCTTATATGTATAATTGAATAATTTGAATAATGAATAATGAATCATTTCTATAATTGTATGATTGAGGTTATTTTGTAGAATTTTGTATCGTATGAAGATGGAAGCTGAATGTGGTCCTGCAAACATAAAACGACATCGTGGAAAACACTTCAGCCGTAATGATAATTAATTATTTCTTGGCCACAATCAACGTTAGTGCAACTGTTATAGACACCAGCAAAGCTTTATGTTGCACGGAGCGTAGTAACTATGCTATCAAAAAGGAAGGCCAAACAGGAGCAGTAACTGGCCGAAAAAACGCATGCAACGAAAAGGTGCACAACTCAATGATCGTCTTTATGTATATGACCAGAATATACAGTCAATTATTCGTCGTAAAGTACACATTTTTTTCGTTGAAAACATTCCACCAACGACGAATAGTATCCTTTCGTCCATTAATGGTGATCTACCAAATTTTAAACACAGTTTAAAATGCGCATATGCACACATGCACATACATGCACACGTTCAACCCCACACCACACACCGCACACAGAAACCCGCACACCGTACACCACACACCACATACCACACACCACACACCACACACCACACATCACACACCACTCACCACTCACCACACACCACACACCACACGCTACACACCACACAACACACACCACACACCACACACCACACACCACACACCACACACCACACACCACACACCACACAATACACAACACACACCACACACCACACACCGCACACCGCACACCGCACCCGCACGCCACACACCACACACACACCACACACCACACACCACACACCACACACCACACACCATACACCACATACGACAGATCACACGCCATACACCACACATCAAACATAACACACCACACATCACACCACACACCATACATCACATACTACACACTACACATCATACACCACACATCGCATACCACGCACACACGCGCGTACACCCACAGATTTCATAACCGATCTATAACAACCTATACCTATATATGTGTTTAGGTTGGAAGGTAAAACCATACATATTCCAATAATAACTTACACTAAATCATAGCAACGAATTTCCAGTCTTAGGAATGACGTATTATTTTACGTTTTGATTTTGTTCTTGTTAAGCCACCTTCACTCTTAATTATTTAGCGCTGAGAAATATGTAAATACTAATTTATTGTTATGTAAACACCATACCCAGTTACTACTTCGAAATTTATCTATTCAGTTTTTTTACTTATAATGAATTACGTAGTTCGTAATTGGGAAAAATATTTTCTGCAAAACCTCTTGGAGTTAACTTCAATTAAAGTTAATTAAGCTATATAATTAATGCAGACAATTTAAAATTTGTCATAAACATTAGTTGTTTATTCAAAGGTAAACAAAGAACTCAATTAAAGTTCATTGTTCTCTATTCAAAAGAGGCGACTTGTCGATGTAATGGCATTCCTGTGTTGGTAATACATTATTAAAACCAAGTTATTAACAAAACAATTATAAAAGATAATCAATACGTCAGATAATTATAGTAAAATTTGTAAGCATACAATAGTTTTTCACTGGGAATATTCCAAACACTCATTTTCTTGTCTAAACCTCAACTAGGTCTTTCTGTATAAGAGTATCCATGTTTTTGCTTTTGTGTGCGTTAAATTTTTGGAATTTTAAAAACTTAAATTAACAGTTCCATCATCCTTATTAGCGTGTGGGCTGTCTAAAATTTCAGATAAAGGAGTGCAAACAACTCCAATGGATGAATAGATCATATACCCATGGGTAGATAAACACATTGAGTAACTGTTAATTTTTCTGGTTAAATGATTTGAGCAAGAAATGTTCTGAGCAAGACAAATATCATGGTTGAAAATTAGAACATTTACTTTACGTTATTTCTAAGGTAATAAAAAAGTTTTTACCTGCACACACGGATCGTTGATTACTTTTAGTAATTTTCTCGGTTGCTTTTTTATTAGATCTATATTTCGTCTTGTACATTTACATTAATGTCGTTTGTGTGTGTAAGAGCCTAAATATAATAACCGTATCGGGAGTCGTAAAAGAACTCGAATACTGAGAATTACACCTTCAAAAATAAATTTTAGAGCTTTTGTAGGAAACACTATAAATACGTGTTATACAATCGGCTTTAATTGAATTTATTCAATCCAATTTTCGCAGATTAACACAAAATATTTTGCATCGTATTAAAAAATGTAAATTTTACTGTTTTACAATGGTTTACACCTAATTCTGACATATTTAATTCTCTAAATCAAGATTTCAAACACGTGACACTCATTTTCTTCCGATTTAGAAATGAATCCTATTCTCTGTTTTGGTTTCCTTTGCATAATTTTTATCTCTGCTATCTAATACATAAAGAAGTGGATTGTCAGTTTTATATAAAGCTTTAATGGTACCACTTTATAAGCACGTCATTACATCTTTCAGAGTAAATTATGCTATCAAAATTGGATAGTAATATCTGCTTTGTAACTCCTGAATTATAGATGAGATAAACATGTTGTTCTAAAACTAAAATTGACACCTTTGTTGTGACGTGCAAACTGAAACTGCCTACCACAACAAAAGTAGTGTTGTAGCTCAGGTGAACCATAGAATATTTAGATGAATGAGCTTTGAGTAATGGCTTAAGGTTATACAAACAATTAATTTATAATAAATGACGAGACCTTTGAAATAAACTAATGTCTAAGAGCGAAATTGCAAAGCTTACTGTACCATTATAGTTATTTACGTTATAAATCTGGTACAACGGATAATTACGGACGAACAAGTAATTAATTCGGACGAGGCGAAGCCGAGTCAGAATTTGTTTGCTTTATGAGTACGTAATATCCTGGTACCGGACAAATAACGTAACGTACTTTATTTCACACTGAAACTCACTCAAAATTAAGAAGAACCAAAAATGCATTTGTTCAAACCTGCGTCAAGCAAAAATAGATAATTATCTTGGTTAGTGGGGCTACTAGGGACGCTAGGGTTGTTTGTTTACAATTTGCGATCAGTCAAAAAAGTAAAAATGTGATGAAAATATGGCGAATTCTGACGAAATCTTAGAAAAAAGCAAAACAGCTACAGTAAAACTTATTCCCCTCAAGTATGAGAATACAAGGTATTTAATGTTTTATAAAGCCAGCTATGAATTGAGTTCCGTAAAAATCCTACCCTACCGTAACTATCGACTACACTCTACCGCAAAACCCAATACTACAGTACAGTATGAAATAAAATCAATACTATTACGAATTATAATAGCGTAAAATAAACAAAAACAGGATACGATCCGCTAATACAGCTAGTGCTAGTCGTAGGTTCATATTAAGTCCTTATCTAAATGGGTACGTTAAAATTACATGAGCTCATGTATTGTAGTATGAGCAACCATTACCTTATCAGGGATTGATAGCTCAATAAATAAAAAATATTTTTCAAGCCTTCTGAATATTCGGAACGAGGTATCTAAAAAAACCATAAATGATACATTTTTACTTTTACGGAAATGAGGGATTATTATAAATGTGAACTACATTTTTTTTTTTTTTTTTATGATTGTGGACCTGAACAGGCTAAATAAGGCCTATCGTGCTAAAGCACTCAGGAACACTTAGGAGGATGGATAGAGGGATAATGAATTGACAATAGATGCCTATGAACAGCTACCTTAAATTTTCTCATATCATAAGTGAGAGGAAAACAGGAACTAGGGAGATCATTCCAGAGTTTAGAAGCCGTGTAGAAAAATGTGGATTGCGCCCGTTTGGTACGACAAGTGGAGATTTGTACTGCATACTGATGATGTGAATGAGCGAACCGAGTGTTTCTCGCAAAGATAGCCGGAGATGGTATCAAAGAATGTAATTCACCAGCACAATAGCCGTTGTGATAACGATAATACAAAGAAAGAACTGAAACCATCCTTCTATGCTCAAGGGACTGTATGTGAGAAGTTAGGACGAGTCATTTATAAGCCTAATCGCTCTCTTTTGAATACGATCAACGATATCGAGAGCGTATTGGGGAGCACTAACCCAAAGGTGAGAATTATATTCCAGATGAGGGCGAATTTGGGCCTTATACAGCAGAAGGAGTTGTCGAGAGGTAAAGTACTGCTTAGATCTGTACAAAAGCCTATTTTACGAGCAGCTGTTTTGGTAGCTGACAGAAGATGGTCAACCCATGAGAGATTTGAAGATACAGTCATACCCAACAGAGTAATAGAGTCTGAAAACTTAAGAACTGAGCCATACATACTTACAACAGGAAATGATCGATCTTTTTGGCGGACATAAGGCAACACTGAGTTTTGTTTTGTTAGCATTAAATTTAACTAGATTATTGCTTCCCCATTCGAGAATACGTTGAATGTCTTTGTTGATGGAATTTGCCATTTCAGCGTTAATTCCTTGATTTGACATAGAAGGTGGATTATCACTATGAGTAGACTGAGATGAACTACAGTGAAGAGTGCTATCGTCAGCAAAGCAATGGATGGGGTTAGTTGTTGAAGAAATAAGGTCGTTTATGTACAGCAGAAAAGTGTAGGCGCTATAACGGATCCCTGTGGTACGCCCGCGTTAATGCTAACTTCTTTTGAAAAAGCCATCAACTACGACACGTATTCGTCTTTTATCAAGGAAACTAGAAAGCCAGTTGATGAGCGTATCATTTAACCCAAACGAGGTGAGTTTGGCAAGTAAACACTTATGCCAAACTTGGTCTTTGAGATATCTAAAGCGACTACAACTGTTTCACCGAACTGCTCTACTGTATTGTTCCAAACTTGGGTCACATATGAAAGAGGATCGCCTGTTGAACGACTTTGCCTAAACCCATATTGGTGGTCACTAAGGAGTTTGTTAGTTTCAAGGAACGTGAGCAGTTGCTGATTGATGGCTTTTTCCATGATTTTAGACAAAATGGAAGTGATGGCAATTGGTCTGTAATTTGAGGGATCGGTCTTATCAACTTTTTTGGGACTAGGTTGAACATTTGCTAACTTCCATGATGAAGGGAATTCCCAGAAGATATAGAGATCGTATAGAGCTTAGATAGGACTGGTACTAGTTCGGGGAACATTTCTTTAAGACAATATCTGGGATACCGTCTGGGCCAGTCGCCTTATTGAGATCAAGCCTACTGATGATCGATTCCAAGAGCTTGTACCGAAAATGAATTGGTTTCATAACGTATGAAGAAGAGTTGACTAGGGGCACATCTTTTCCAGAATCATTGAGACACGCGTTTGATGCAAACAAATCCACAAAAACGTTGGCTTTGTCTACAGAATCAGCAACTACCGATCCGTCAATAGATGTCAGGGGGGGAAATGAAGATGTTCGAAAGTTTTTACTAATGGCTTTTGCTAAAGACCAAAATTTACGACTGCCTAAAGGAGATGTAGCTAGTTCATTGCATTTTCGTTGTTCGAACAACTTTTTAGTTTTAGTGATGACACTTTTGCAGATATTTCTAGCACCAACGTATTCTACATGACTGTCAACCGATTTATTAGATTTCCATTTAATGTAACATTTATTTTTTAAAGATATTGCATCAGAACAAGCCTTATTGAACCAGGGTTGGGAACGTGAATGACCTACACGGTACTGTTTTTTCGGAATGTATAACTCCATTCCCATGAGGATGACTTCAGATACTGAAAGAGCGATGTCCGAAGAAGAGGACGACTTAAAACAATATTCACGCCATGGAAAGGTTGCAAAGAAATCCCGTAAATCACTCCATCGAGCTGACTTAAAACACCACCAGATTCTATCGGTTTTGCGAACAACAGTGGAAGTAGGTACAGTAGAAATGATTTTTATTAGACAATGGTCGGAAAGACCTAAAGGCGAAAGAACGGAGGTTTTATAAACAAGAGGGTTTGATGTAAGAAATAGATCTAGAAGATGTGGAGTATGGTTAGGGTTATCAGGGATTCTTGTGGGTTCAGAAATCATTTGTGTGAGATCACATGAAATAGCAAATGTTTCTGCACTATGACCAGCGGGATTTGTAGTAGATGAAAATTGAAGCCAATTAGAGTTGTGAACATTGAAATCGCCTACAAATGAGATATCGCAAGATGGAAACTGAGACAGGAGATAGTCAACTTTCATACTAAGGTAATCGAAGAAGTCTTGAAAGTTGCTGTCATTAGGAGACCTATAAATGCAACAGTAGAATTTCACAAAATTAGGACCAGAATGTTTAAACCAAATCACGTCAAAATTTTTATTTTCTAAGGAAGAAACCCTCTTGCAAGCAATTCTGTCCTTGATGTACGCACATACGCTTCCTTTATATCGAAAGTTAGAGTGAAGATGGTATTGAGGAAATTGCAAGTCGGGTGACTCGGAGCTTTCAGAGGAGACTTGTGTTTCAGATTACAAGCTTACTACGCTAATAACCCCATGTCAATATCTAGAATACTTTTCGGACTATTCGAATTTAAAGGTTGGAGTTACAAATTATTACAGCAGTGAATTAATCCAATTTGAGTTACTATTTGCTAATTGATAGGGATTAATGTAATTATTTTATTGTAAATCCACTTAAAAAGTTAAATTAATTAACTAGTTTATAATAATGACTACATTTTAAGTCTTGTTTATTATCAAATTTTATCAATACTCTATTTACTCTGTTTCAACAGCATATTAAATCATATGCATGATTATCATGTCCCTTAATGGGGGGCCTGGTTTACGTCTGTTTTGATCACCTACCTAATGCGCGTTTTCATTACGCTAATGTCCCTTGACTGTCTTTTTGGTGTAGACCCCAAAACTTCATGTATAATCTGTATGTTAATTATAAAAGATGCGAGTAAATTTGTCCGCGAAATCAGATCTCAAATACATAAAGAATCTATAATGGCCATTTTTCTCTAAAAACAATAAAATAACTATACCCTAAAATGGGTTACCATAAACCTTAACTGCATTCATTTGCATTTTGTATATTAAGCATTGAAGGCCGTTCGAAATTGAGCGTAAAATTGATAAGGACCATATACCATTGAAATAGGATATAGGTTTGAGTAGAAGATAATTAGTTGACTCACCAATTAATTAGTATGTGTGCCAATAGTAATCCATTATAGATGGGAATTTGTAATAAAACTAAAATCATTTCGAATAATTGTACATTAGCATAAATTTATCCTTACACCAAAGAAATTTAAATAATTTAGATTTGGCGTAAATGAACAAACATTTATTAAATCATTATTTATCCTGAGAAGTTTATGTAATTAATCAAACAATATTGAAAGAGTAGTCCAATTATTTATTGAAACCGTTATGAGATTAATTTTAAATAAGGTGGTAGTACCTACATAGATAAAATTTTAAATAAATCAGAATAGGGATAAAGAAGGTAGTAGGTACATTTCATAAGTTTTGAAATAATTCTGAATACATAAGGAAGGCAGTATATTAAATATGAAATATTGCGTATAACCTACTTGTTCTCGCGTCCAAATGTCTCGCACCTAAGTGGCCCTATGCCCAAGTGCTTTCACATTCAAGCTTTCTCAATTGGAACCCGATAAGAGTACATCGATATCTGTGAAAATTACTTTTATAAGCTACCATGGCCCTTATTGACAGTCATGCATCTTGTTTTTACATCACTATATCCTCAAATAACTCAATCACTATCTAATATTGCAATTAGAAAATCACGATATATTGAAATAATAAGTAGAGCTTTTAGGCTGCTTCCGCGAACGTGCTTTAAGTTTTTCCACAAAATTTAGAAATTCCCAGGTTATTTGAACTTCAATTAATGTAAAATTTCTATTACACTATGAATCTAATTTTTGTAAAAGAAATTTTGTCAGACAAATTGCTCTACGTTCGAATGGAATGAATTGGTTGCTTTAAATTATACGCGTTACCGTTTTACATTTTGATACGGTATCTTGCATAGGCGTACACGTAATCTTTATGTTTCACAATTACATTTAAAACAATTCTTTTAATATCCAAATAGTTTTATACTGCGTTTAAATAATATCATTAATGCTACGTTACATACACGATATTGTACGCAATATACTATAATTTCAAACTATCCTCATGTAATAAATCTTAAGTGAGAAACAGACTTATCTGATGCGGTCTGACGCAACGCTACGCTACTAGACTTTATGCGTTGTGTGCATATTTTTCCGACTTGATGTGACGCGTGGTGCTACTTGGTTAGTTTATTTCTAAATTTATTTATTTTGTTAGAAATACATAGGTTGTGAAGAATAGGTATTACTTAAAGCATAGAATGGATAGTTCGAATGAAGAATACGAAGAAGAAAAACCTTTTGTATGTTCTGAAAAACACATGAACAGAAAAGTTTGGGTTCACGAAATCCACACTCTTATTAAAATTTTGGAAAAAGAAGGTAATAGTGACAGATTTTATGTGTACATTCGTCTGAAAAAAGATTAGTTTGATTATCCCCATAACTTTTTGGAGAATCGAATTAGAAAAACAGACACCAAGTTCAGGGTGGCAATTACCACTAGAGAGATTAGCAGTTTGTTTAAGGTAAGTAAACAAAATATGTAATCAACATTTTTATTTGTTGGTCCGGACGCTGATTGTACTGAAGGACTCAAAAAGGAAGGTGGAATAAATGAAGAATAGGATCCTAGAAGTGGTTTTTGAGAATGATCTGAGCTCATACAACGAGAAAAAGCCATGGGAGGAGATCCTACCGAAGAAACGCAGCAACTTTCGACACAAGTTCACAAAACTGTATACGTATGTTAGCCTGTTCTATCGCAGGAAGTCGTTTTACTGTTTTTGCCATACTTAGATAAAGGATGTCTGTAAATCCGTTTTTGGTTGTTCTTGATAACACTTCATACGCATCGCTGCATTTTCCTCATTATTTTCACAATTTCTTGTGCAGGGTTTTGATTTCTGCGAGGCTGTGGCGAAGAAGGAAGGAATTTTTGAAAAAACTGAACTTGGCGCTGCTTTTGCGACTGTGACTCTTGGTTATGATTTCCATTTTCCTCTTCTTGCCATTGTTCTTCTATATTTTCTGCTTGGCCGCTTCTTGTTTGTCGTCTTTTGTTTGCTGCTATAAATGCATTCCTTAATTTGTCCCATGTTTCCCTTACTGTATCCACTGAAGCAAAAAAAAAAACGATAAAAGATAGTGTATATACCTATTTCTATTTTTTTTTTCAAATAAATGTAGCGATTCCTCTATATCAACTTAACAACAACATATCTTTTTTCAGATTTTTGGTTACTGGAAATTCTTTTCGTTCATTAGAATTTAGTTACAAAACGGGATTTAGTACCGTTCGAGTAATTGTTCAGGATGAGCCCTACTGTGATGCCACCTCCTACAGAAGAAATATGGAAAAATGTAGAAGGTTACAAAAATACGTGCATAGGCGCCCTTGATGGAAAACACGTGAATATTCGATGTCCTATAGGTAGTGGATCTGATTTTTGTAACTATAAACAAACCTACTCAGTCATTCTTCTGGCGCAAGTGGATGCCAACTACAAATGTATAGCGATTGGTGTAGGTTCTTTCGGCAGAAATAGTGACAAAGCTGTATTTGGCAACCCTGAACTTGGAAAGTTATTAGAAGATAACTCTTTGAATATACCGTCCGGTAAGCCATTAGTAGAAGGGAAACAACTTCCAATGGTAATAGTACGAAGCTTTTCCTTTGAAGCCCTATCTTCTTCGGTCTTATAGTAGACAACATTTAACGGGAAAAGAGGCCAATAAAATATTTAATTATAGGTTTTCTAGGGCTCGGGGGGTACTAGAGAATGGTTTTGGAATTTTAGCTGCTAGATGGAGAATATTTTTGCGCTACATGGAAGTTCAACCAGATACGGCAAAACTTACAGTGAGTTTTAGTATTTAGAATAAATTATTTGTTTTATTTTTGTAGAAAAACATTTTTAAATACTTCATGGCAATCAATATTGTGTTAATTAAGCCACATATTAATTATTCTGGTTATGTTTATTTATGAAAAAAGACGATTACGTCAATATCATTTATTAGCTTTTATACATAGATACCTACCAGGTGACACAAGGTATAGTTATTTTTTGTATTATAAATGTTAGACATACTATAGTTTTAAAACTGTAGAAAAAAGTAGGGGGGCTACTACATCTTGTATTACCCGGTACGTAAAAAAACTATTTTTATGACATTTTAGTTTTAGCTGAAAAATCTGTAAAAATAAATTTTTGTAAATAAATGTTTGATCCCTGTAAAATTTACTTTTCATGTCATATAAGCAAGGGGGTTTTACTCCTTAAATGTAGGCAAATTTATACCATAATTTATTACGTAGAGAAATCTATTTAAAGAACCTTTATTTTACTACGCCAATATATTTCCAATTCTTTTATATCTTGAACGATATCGGAAATATATATTTCTACAAAAAAATGTATATGTGACTGTAACTGCGGCCATATTCAATTTTGAAAGCTTTAAAAAATTGCAAAAAATTTTATTTCATGTGAGTTATTGATGACCCGAATTTCAATCCTCCATGTTAAAATTTCAAAATTTGCCCCTTATTTTCACCCCCTGTATACCTATTGCGTTTAAAAGCGCTCACCCGCTCACGCTCACGCTCACGCACACGCACGCCCCCGCGCCCGCGCCCACGCCCGCGCCCACACCCGCACGCACGCACGCACACACACCCGCACACACGCACACACGCACACACGCACACACGCACACACGCACACACGCACACACGCACACACGCACACACGCACACACGCACACACGCACACACGCACACACGCACACACGCACACACGCACACACACAATTTTACTTTCAACTTAAAATAAGGAGAATAACGATTATTTACGCAAAACTATTCTAACATTACTCTGATTGTAATAGTCAACCTTGTAACCCAAACACAACCTGTGCGAAACGAAACGTAATTAGATCTTGAATTAACATTATTAGTGGCAACAAACAAAAAAAAGCCTATATGTCTTTACGGAATTGGAATTCTATATTTTAACTTGTAATACGTACCTCAAACATCTTCAAATAACAACAAAAGGAAACGATTCTATATCCATATTTTATATTCTCAATTTACGTTTCAGTAGTTAACCAACATGAAATTTACTTTTTTAATTGTACATATTCTATTCCAAATATCTTAACCATCGAAAAAACTTCAATTTCAATTCCCAATACATTAACACTTGCAAACAAGCATTTTAAATCCATAAATTCTTTTGACACCGAAATTCGAAAAAACGAGAAGAAGTTATTTGACTACTTAAAATTTCACATCCGGTGACAATGTGTAACAAGCAAAATATTGTACTTTGAGTGAATATTTACATTATTGTAGCATTCAATCGTTTGATCGTCTAACGTGCATTTTACATTAAGTAACTCTTGTTAAGTATGAAATCGCAGGTGTATTAAATTAACAGTGATTAATATTTAATTTTATTAAAACAAAGTTAATGCAAAAATTTGTGAAAACAATAACCAGACTTTTTATACTCTCCTGTTGTAATAAATTTTTAGAGTATAAAATTTCATTTTCAGCTCAGGTAGCTTTAAAGCAGTTATAGAAATTGAATCCGTTTAATACCGTTTACATTGTATTCAATATTCAATGCTATTTCAATAAAATGCTTTTGGAATATACATTTCAAAAATGTTACATTTGAACATTTAATAAAAAATTTTGTACAAGGAAGTGTTCAATACTTCGTGGCTGCACCAAGAATACTCTACAAAATAAATGGGTATTTTCTGTTTTGCAATTGGATGATTAAAGGGTTTAGAGGGTCACTATTTCCAACGACCAGTTTCAATTTGAGAAATGAACTTGTTTTACTAAAATAAAATTAACACCAAAATGACCATGCTTACTTTTGAAATTATTAATGATGTTAGTTTGCTTACATAATTATGTTGTATTCTATTCTATTTTGTTTATGTAAACCACTGACTTTTTAGTTTAGCAATTAATTAATACAATTAAACGTTTTCAATTTGGAGCAAATATGTACGAGCCTGCACACTGCATTTTAACTTTTAAGTTTGTAAATACTTATGCAATTACAAGGCGCATTTTTAAAGTAAGTACAATTTTGAAATAAAAAGAAAACAAGTAGACTTCGACGAAATCTGCCGCCTGATTAGACAACCGCTGCATCACAGTTGCTTAGACATCTTCATCGTTATCGTGCCCAGATGAATTTTCAAATGCAGGAACACATGGTAGTTACTGTTCTCTCTCGCTTTTTCACCAACGTTCTGCACCAAGTCGTCAGTAATGATTCTAGTTCTTTTAAAATTACACACAAAAGTTCAAATAGAAATTATGGGTGTACACAGTTATAAAAATATTAAGGTATACAACTTTGATAAAATGCGTAAAATATTACATTGCATATGTGTTTTTAGATAAAAATTAGAAATTTACATTTGTTACATGTAGAGGTTACAAATCAGTTACGTTTCTAGGTAGTCTGCAATAGCTGTAGTTTGAGCGCTTCCGCTTGGTCTTCACGGGTTTTTCTATTCCTTTTTATGAAAGATGATTTTCACTCTTTTGTAGGTGGAAGTTGTAAACTTATTTCTAATAGCCAGTTGCTAGGATTCTTAGTTTTCTTCTATAGGTTTCTTTGCTTGAGAGTTTAGGTTATTTTTGAGGTATTCCCTTGAGACCGCAATTGGTGGAATCCGGTCAATCCCAGTGAAATTGTCGGAACAATGAGTGATTTGCCCCGAATGTTAGTTTAGTTGGTTCCAGTATGGAATGTTTATAAGTTAGTATAACGCGCGTTGGTTTCCCTTTGGCGTGTTAGTGTAGTTGGTAGAATACTTGTTGGTTCCAGTTGAGTTTTTAGAACGCTTGTGCACCCCTTTAGAATGTTAGAGTAGTTGGTGGAACACGTGTTTGTTCCCTTTGTAGTTAGTTTAGTTGATATAACGCATGTTGGTTCTAGGTCCAGAAAAAGCAGAAGGTTCACTTTAAATATTAGTTTAGTTGGTGGAACGTTGTTTCTTGTTGAAAATGTTAGTTAAGTTGGAATCTGTCTGAAAGTCAAGTTGATAGTTAATTTTTCTAAGATTCAGGTTGGCTCTAAGAACCATGTACAAAACAGTAAAGGATTTAAAGGGTTGTAAGCTCAAAGAACCATGCACGGCATTAAAGCATATAAAGGTAGGAGGACCGAAGGGCCATGTAAATAGGTTAGTATTTCCAATTTTACGAGCGAAGGATTTAAGGACTGAGGGGGGGGGGGTTAGTACTTGCGACATCTAGTTTTTTGAACTGCCAAACTTAAGTAAGCCAAGTACTACAGGGAGAAACAAATAAGTTTGATTCTCCTTTATTAAAATAAAATTCAAACTTACACAGAAAATGTACATTCTAGTGTTTGGAATTAGTAATGGCGGCGGTAGGTAAATACTTATGCAATTAGAAATTACACTTTTTATGATTATAAATTTAAATGAAGTTAATCAATATCTGGTTTTGTTTTCGGTGCAGTTACCATATTTTACAACCGTACAAAAAAAAAAAACGTTTTTCTTGTATTAAGCAATGTAATTTAATTAATGTTTCCTTTTCAGCTTTAATATTCTACAACTTATAGGTGGTGTATACCCCATGCCGCCCGGTGCAATACCACCACCTTTACCATGGGTTCCTAAATATTGGTGCTCCGATTTTCTGAGTTCGGTAAGAGCTGTCGGTCATTATCTGCTTTATTCCTTATATACTCGCCAACACGCACTAGCCAAGCGTGGCGTTTTAACGGGTAAACCCTTAAAATGACGTGTTCTAGAACAGACGCTGTACCCCAGGTGAGTAGGGCGAGACTCCCACAGTCTCACATCGATTCGTCGATCCGTCGCAAAGATTCGGGGGGGGTCAAAATTCGTCAACGCCAAAATTAAAACTAAGCAGAGCAATATCTGCCGGAAATAAAATCCTGCCCCCATTCGGAGGCCCGGGATGGCAGGGCAAAGGCGTCCTCGGTCATCGAAAGTACCAACATTCGAATACATTACTGCAACATACGTGGTATCAGGTCGGATCTTAATGCTGTTCACCTACACCTTGAACAAGTGCAACCGGACATTCTGTTTCTATCAGAAACACAAGTCTCCTCTGAAAACACTCATTCGCCTGATCGGCAATTTCCCAGAAGCAATCTCCACTCTAACTTAAAGGCGTATACTAAGGATAACGTAGGTTGTAAGAAGATGTCCGCTTTGGAAAACAACAAACTCGACGTGATTTGGCCCAAACATTCAGGACCCCAATTTACTGTTGTTTGTATAGGTTTCCCAATTATAAGTTCCAAGTTCTTTTTGATTACCTTACTCTGGAAATAGACTACCTCTTATCACAGTTTCCATCTTGCGATATTTCAATTCTGGGAGATTTTAATATCCACAACTTCAATTGGCTCCAATTTTCATCTACCACTAATCCCGCAGGTCATAGTGCAGAAGCGTTTGCTGTATCCTGTGATCTCACACAAATAATTTCCGAACCCACCAGAATACCTGTCAACCCGAATCGTACTCCACATCTCCTGGACCTATTCCTTACATCTAACCCGCTTGTCTATAAAACAAGAATCTTTTCCCCACTTGGTCAATCAGATCACTGCCTAATCGAAATAACTTCCTCTGTACCAAATCCCACATTTATTCCAAAAACAGATAGAACTAAGTGGTGTTTTAAATCAGCTAACTGGAGCTAACTGCAAGATTTTTTGCTATCTTCACCTGGCGTGAGTATTGATTTAAACGGCCCTCCTCTCCAAACATTGCTCTTTTAATAACTGACATTACCTTGATGGGTATGGAGTTATACATTCCAAAAAACATAATCTCGTAGGTCATTGTCCGTTTCCAACCATGGTTTAGTTAGATACATTATCGCAAAAGCATAAACTCTATACCAAATAGAAACAAATAAGTCTGTAGAAAATCACGCAGACCATATTGTCGCAAGGAATAGTTGCAAAGTATTAGCAACAAGGCCAAAACGATATGTGAAGTACGTAAACGCAAAAAATTAGTCTCATGTCCTTTGGGTCGTGAATTTTGGTCATTAGCCATCAGTAATAACTGTAGCTGTAGTAGCTGGTTCTACTGACAAACCCAATCTCTTTGTCGATTACTTTGCATCAAATTCATGTCTCAATGATTTTGGTGAAATTTTGCCGCCGCCCAAATCTATCCCAAATGCTATGAAACCAATTCACTTTCGATACAAACTCCTATAATCAATTATCAATAAACGCGACTGGCCCAGGCGGTATTCCCGATAGAGTCTATAAAAATGCTATCCAGAGCTAGTACCTGTATTGTCAAAACTCTTTTCGAACTCCATGTCATCTGGAGAGTTTCCCTCATGGTGGAAGTTGGCAAATATTTAACCAATTCCTAAAAAGGTCGATTAAACTGATCTCTCAAACTATCGACCAATAACTATCACTTCCATTTTATCGAAAAAGCCATCAACCATCAGCTACTTTCGTTGCTATAGTCCAATAAACTTCTCAACGACCACCAGTATGGGTTCACACAGAGTCGTTCAACGGGTGATCTTTCATATCCCACCCAACTTTGAAATAACATATTAGAATGGTCCGGTGAAACAGGTTTGGCACAAATGCCTACTTGCCAAGCTCTCCTAGTTCGGCTTATCCTAATCAAATGGATCTCCAGCTTTCTTGACAAAAATGTATGTGTTGTCGATGGCTTCTTTTTGAAGAGCAAAATTACTATTAACGCGAGTGTACTTCTAGGTTCAGTGATAACCTTTCCTGCTATATAAATGACCTTATTTCCTCAACAACTAACCCAATCCGTTGCTTTGCAGTCTACGTTGTAGTTCTTCTGAGTTTTCTCACAACAATAAGTCTGGTCTGGACGTTAAAGTGAAAATGGTCCCACCTCTGGGTTAGTGCTCACTAATACGCCCTTGATATGGTAAACCGAGTCCAAAAAAGAGCTCTAAGACTTATAAATCACCCCTGTGACCTACAGTCATTTGAGCATAGAACAATAGTTTCTGTTCTTTTCTTGTTATATCGCTATTACAATGGCAAGTGTTCTTCTGAACTACACTCCTTAATACCTTCGCAGGCCATCTTCGTTAGGAACACTCGCTTTGTCCATTCACACCATAATTACGAACTCAAAATTCCATCACACTATGCGGGCGCAATCTACATTTTTTCACACGGCCACCAAATTGTGGAATGTACTACACTGTTCCTGTTTTCCTCCAAACTTTGCTTTAAGCAAGTTTAAGGTAGCCGTTCATAAACATTTCTCGGCTGCTTATGACTGCTTTAGCACGTTAGGAAAATCTTGGCCTGTTCAGAAATACTATTAGTAAACAAATACACATATAAAAAAAAACAAGATATCTATTTTTCAACATTTGCAATTCGGTAAAAAAATAATTTTTGTCGACGTCTGTAAAATATTATTTGATCAATCACATTACTTTTTATTTGAGGTGTTTTGTCGACTATCCAACTCTGATTTTCAATTTGAAAATAGAAACTGGTCAACGCAATTTTCGCTCCGTGAACCTGAGTGTTGTCCTAAAGCAGCAACACATCTCTGACCAATTTACGTGACCGCATTAATCCAATTTCTTTGTACACTCGATGCCGAAGTAAAGCATAGTATTTTATTACTTCGTTCCTTTTCGAGATAATCGATGAAAAGGGTTACAACCTTATGGAAAAAGGACTGTCGCTATGATGGAATGTATGTGCGGTTTGATCGTGTAACAATACCATTGATATTGATCAACATCGAAGTATTTGAGATTGTTTCGTTCAACTGAGAAAGTGAATTTAGGCATTTGAGCCGAATGTTCAAATCAATAGTTATGCATCGATGTCGTTGACGCAGCAGATGGATTTCCTCGATGTCCAAAACACATGAGTGCTCGTCATCATTTGGTCTAAGTTTGGTTCAAAATCTATATTTATACACAAAATTTCTTGAGGTTGTGATAAAATGAATTGTCCTGATGGCCAATACCTTAAATCCGTCTTAGCCGGCATTTGAACAGAAATTTGCTTAAGATTTGTATTAATATAGCAATTTGATTATGGACGCAGAAAGATGAACTCAACCGATGACCAAGTTTTGTAGTACTCTAATAAAAAGTCTCGGCGAAAAAAGAATTTTTACCAACTATCATCCCTTCTGACCTCATGTAAACCAGATTCATAGTTCCAAAACGATAGATATGTCCTGAGACACTTGTTGGAAAACTTTTTGCATCGATCTGTTAATACGATCCCTACCCAAATGAAAAATATTTTAGTAAGCGGGTTGCCAAGCCAGCTACAGTGGAAATGAGCGGGGTCGAGATAAGGAGTAAAATGGTTGAATAACAAGTTCAAACACCTTACAATTACCATAAATTCACAACTTATACAGCTCAGTCCGGGAAAGATGTCTCTTGGCGCCACCACAATCTTAAATTTTGCTAAAATCAATCATCTTAGGCGAGATGAGAAATTGAAGCCTACTCATAAAATTCATACACTAACTTCTCAAAGTCAAACACACTCCCAAACAAATCAACTCAAAACTTCAGAAAATTTAATAATACACGGTTCGTTATAACTTACTGAACACACCCTGTATAAATAGAAATTCCCACTCATAAAAATAAAACGTTAACTTTTTAAAATGTCCCTCGTATATCTACAACTTTACGTTTCTAACTGTCCCCAATTTAGAAAGTTCTAAACAAACTAAATCGGTTCAACAATGAATTGTTATCTAAAAGACAAACTATTCTTGAATTGCTGAATAATTCAACGTCAGAATGATTAGTGTTTGTACCATCAATAAAACTGTTATATTTTATTAATACTTTATTTGTAAAATCGTAATAGTGTCCTGCTTCAATACTTCAAAGCTAAAATAAAATTTTGCAATCGACCTGGCTTATTAAACAATTTCAGGACGATCATCAAACTCAAAATAGACAAAAATTAAATTCGGTTATAAACAAGAAAGTACATAAATGTAACCTGTTAAGTAAATTCTTCAAATTTATCACCTCTGACATAAATAAACAACAAAATCAATTAAACAATGGATATATATTGACAAATTCGCATGTAAATCTCTACAACAGCGTGGTTGAATAAACCACAAATCCTTAATACTAAAACACAAAGTGCGATTACCTTTTACTTTGAAAGAACTGTAATTAACACAACAATAAAAGGATGTGCTTAAACGATAATCACACTCACTTGCTTCAATAAAATTTAAATTTAGTTCTTACTTATTAAGGTAATTAATCCTTTTTCGGTGTAGTAAAATTGTAGTCAATATGGTCTACTCCCAGTAATTATTTCTAGCGTTGCCAATGCACTAAGCACATAACACAAGAGGTAGCCGTAATCACTAACACAGTGTCTATGGTTCGTTCACTCGCGTACTTGATATATGGGCTCATTCGCATATCATAACATCACCTTATGGCTTTAATGTTTGCCCTTTTAAACATTTATTACAATGAAGAATGTTTACTTCCATGTAAATAGTAAAAATTCTTTATTTTCTTCGTACCCCCAACCTGGTATTACTAAAAATTGTACAAATGTAGCTCATACAAAATAAATAATGCTCAATAACGTTTCAACTAAACTTTACAAGTTCCTGTTTCGTTTACTTAACTAGTTACTCCAAGCCTTTTTAATATCATAACTTTGGATCACGCGCTCTACTACTAAACACTAATGTTAAGTTGAAATCTGCTTTCGCACTTTTAAAATTTCTTGAAGAAAAATCACTGATGTTTCTCTTTAACTTCTCAATATATTAAACTTGTTTATTTATGAATGTCTATACGATATGTCCCCTTAAGGGTTATTGTGGTCGCTTTAAATGCGCACTACGGAAACTCCAATTTCATAAACAACACCACTAAATCATTCTAATAGTTATCGCGCGCGCAACACGTCCTCAGAAACCTCTAACCAACTAGCGAACTAACAGCTCCTGCCCCTCAAATTTGGGTACTCGCTTATATACCCTCTGCTCGCCATATTGCCAGCACGTCACAATAAATTCGCGCTAAACTTAAAATTCACCTCTCACCACTGAACATTCCACTGCGTCTCCACTCTCGCGTCACAACGTCCAACATGGATATTCACGCTACCATTATACAACACTAGTCGCAATCTTTATTTTACGTGAAAATTGATGTGATGTCCTCACCACCTTCATTCAGTATATTTGCCAGATCATAACTCAACTTTTCATACACATCTTACATGTGCCCGAATTTTACTTCCGTAAAATTTAACGGACTCTTTCACATTCTATCACCTTCATTCTTGAACATGCATCTATTTACCATTATTGCATAGCATTACAAAAGTTTCTACAAACAGAATTATGCATATGAATCCCTTATTGTACGTTAAAAAGAACATCACAAAATTGTAAACTCATTTATTCGTACGTCTACACCCGTTTCATTTAACCAAATTCTTTTACACCCGGTAGCAAAAGACCAGCAGCTCTACCAGTGTCGTATCAATAAAAATTTACTCAAACATTATTTCTCAACCAAATCTAACGCTTTCAACGCGAAAATCTTTTATCACATTTAACTATTACTTCATACGGTAACTAAGGCTTCATTAAAAATTCAGTGGCGTATTATTTACACCACTTACACTACGCATACTCACAAAAAAAAATTATTTTCATGCAAACTCGATTCAGCTACATTCGAAACACATTCTACACGTTATCAAAATCCTGCACATACACGGTGCGTCAAAATAACCTTACAAGTTACAGTTTTTTGGCGGATTGGGGGGGGGCCTAGGTATACCTTCATGGTAATAAAATAATAAGGTTCGACCAACTCTCCCCCTCTGACCTTCAATAACCGAGATCAGTCATAATTGCAAAATGATCACTCATAGATATGTCATGCGACCACTCATTGGAAAGCTTTCAAAAAGCCGCAGCGAACCCCCTACAGTCAATACTCTCCTGGGGAGAAAAACTTCGTTTTTTGCGGATTTGGTCTTAAATGGAGTCCCTTCACACGAGATCAATAGTTTCAAAACGTAGGTGAGAGAGGTCGCTTATGATTCGGAAACGGTAGACATGTCATGTGAGTACCCGTTTCGGCATATGGTTGGGTTTACAACACTACTACTACATCCGGATTAGGATGGTTTATTAAAAATGAAAATAAAGCGTTTAATAGCCGGTATTTGACTTATTTTTGAGTTTGCAAGTTTATTTTATTCTTGATGTCTTGATTTGGGTAAGTCATCTCTCTATTTGGGTTTACCTTATTACTGTATTTTGCTACGTATATTGTTATTTGTATTACAAGGCCAGAAAATAGGTGTTTGTGAATACGAGTAAACTTTGCAAACCGAGACGAAGACGACGACTGCAAATTTATGAGTACTCGCAAACCATTTTATGGCAGAGTGAACCACAAGATTTTTTGTAATTAAAATCAATAAAGAAAATTGTCGTACTTTTTAAAATTTCATGCCTGTTGAAATTTAGTTGGCATATTGACAATAACCAATGTAACCTAAAAATACAATTTCGAAATTATTCATTACTCGAATTGTGTAGGTACCTTAGCAGTTTGTTGACTTTATGATAATGTATACATGTAACTTGTAGTTTGCAAGGAACTAATAAACACATAATAGCATACAGGGTAACGCGTATAGGCTTTGTGTTATGTTAAATGTCGACTATGCGCGAATATTATATCAGTTTTGTCACTACAACCAAAACACATAGTTTCCGGACGCATTTGCGGTCTGCATATGCCCTATTACAGAACGAATACACAAAAAATTAATTTTGTTAGTATTTATGAGCATATGTAATTTTTTTTCTGATCTGAAATAAAATAGTAATGCTATCAAATGAAATTTTAATTCAAAGGAAATATTGTTTGTAGAACTATCTCATGATGTGCGTATAATGGTTCATTAGATAAATGATAAATGGATTAATTTCCTTCTTCCAACAAAACAATTAAATGACAGTTTAAAATGTAACAGAAGGTACATTAGCTTCCTGCATCGACGAATTTGTTTGAGAGAACTACATTGTCACTATAAATGGCAAGGTTGCAAATTTAATCAAATTTCCTTTCCTAAATTAAATCTTCACGAGTAAGAAATACTATAAATTTTCTAGTTTACTATACGTTACGTAACACGCCATTTACATCGACGTGCTTGATGCCAAAAAACTGCTTATACGTAGTATCAATAAAAAGTCAAAAATTACACATAAAATGGTTTTAACTTAATTATTAATTTAAACCAGAGTTACTTTTCCACCGGATTTTTTAATTTTAAACTTTACTAAAATATTTAGATAAGCGCATAACCCATAGATGTATGTTATACATTTCTGTAAATAGAATTGTATCATTTTTAAGCTTTTATTGTTGAAATCGTCATTGTGTACCTATTGTTTGTGTTTCCTTAAACTTCCTTCATTCTCATCGTTATTAATACAACTAAGCTAAAAATGAGGATAGATTTTAGTCAAATGCATCTCTAAAATTGGATATTCACTATTCCAGTAACTTCCATACCCACATTACCATAACAGCATATTAATTAAATGCAATTTGAATATAATTAGTAGTCCTGTACTCTAATTTTCATCCATTAATCTATTTCTGTGACTTTTAAATAAGCTAAACAAATACAGGGCGCTCCAAAATGGAGTAAAACAGATGTATGCTTTGTAGGTTCAATTCAAGTAAAAACTATATGTACCATGATAAGGTTTATAGAATAATGTTTAAAAAATATTTGTTATTACACAGGGTGACGCTAAGCAAATAGTGCTATTACAGTAAAATTCAAAGTAACAACCAGTACCTTAGAACAAAGTAGAGAAGAAGACGTTCATTCTATTCTCTTTGTACTTGGGACACCTAAACATCTATTATTTTCAACATTTCTGCACTAAAATGCTGTCAATTGGAAGTAGACAATCTAAAATTTGAATATTATGTACATTAACGTTTATTATTAGATTATTATTAGAAAGGTATACACCGTCTCTATTTTCGTGCTCCTAGGAAGACATGGATCAATTATTTTTCCCTTATATACAGTTCATATAAAAAATTTATTTTGGAACCATGTAGTTTATCCAAAATCTTCACCTTTCGTTATCCTGTTCACGTTAAAACTTCGGAAAACAAAACTAATTCGCAATAATCTCTTGTTACACGTCCAAACCGCACTAGGCGTCGTGTAGGCATATCGAAGTAAGCGGGTTGCCAAGCCAGATGCAGTGAAAATGGGCGGGGTCGATATAAGGAGTGAAAGGATTGAAAGGTAGTTTCACACAACTTCCATAAATCTCCAACTCACAATGCTCAGTCCAGGAAAAATTGTCTGTAGACACCACCACAATCTTAAACTTTTCTAAAATAAATAGTCTTAGGCTGGATGTTAAATTAGTCCTATCTGACTGTGAAAGACAGAATTGTAGCCTGCTCAGTAAAAACATTCACATCTCAAATGCAATGACACTCCAAAAGAAATGTATCCAAAAGCTTAATAAAATTTTAAAAAACACGGGTCGTAAATTTATTGATCACACCCTGTTTATATGAAAATTCCAAAAACGTTGATTTTAATACTTTTTAGGTAGCCCTCCTATACATATAAATTTATATTTCTAACTGTTCAAAAATTTTGAACCAAATAATATTACCCAATTTAGAAAAAAAAAAAATCAAAATAAAAAGTCGATTTAACAGTTTCTATGTCAACAAAACGTTCGTTAGTTGCCGAAAAATTTAATCAGTGCTTTTATTATAAATAACCTCTATATACCTTATGAATACTTTCTCTTTAAAAATCGTATTTAAACATTCATCAATAGGTTTGAATTTTAATACCCCAAATCGGTAATTTATACTTAATAAAAATATTCCGTTATCAGTGTTTTGTATTTGATTGAATGTAAAATAGTTCAAAATAATTAAATTTTGTAATCGATCTGGCTCATAAAGCAACTTCAGATCAATCATTGAACTCAAAGACTAATTCAATTATTAATAGGTGTAACCCGTTATGCAATTTTACACAGGTTAATGCTAAAATTTTATCTCAGCTGACTCAAATAAACAACAAACGTAAATTAAACAATGGGTGTATATTGACCAATTTGCAACTGTAAATATGTACAAACACGTGGCTTCAAAAGGCACAACAAAAATCAAGTGTTATAGACTAAAAATTCTCCCAAAATCTTATATACTACACACATCAAAATAGATAAAATTCCAGTATCCTTTTACTTATAATATTAAAGAAAATGATCAACTCAACAAGCAAGAATGAACTTAAACGGCAATCGTACTCTTATCTTTTAAACAAAGCCTAAAACTATTTCTTACAAATTACGTTAGCTAATCCTCTGTCCGTGGTGTAGTGTATATGATCTTCTTCCAGTAATCCTTTTTAAATTTGCACCCTCACTGGCACAAAACACAGAAGACGGCCGTACTGGCTGATAACCTACCGCTAAACTCACTAACGAACGCACATTTCAAATGGGCCCTTTGATTTAATTCTTGCCCTTCAACGTAAACGTTTCTCACAATAAATGTTTCCACATAAATATTAAAATTCTTAGTTGCCTTTATACAATTGATTTTATATTACTAACGATTGTACACATGTACTTCATACAATGTCAATCATGGCCACTAATCTCTTAACTAAATTAACAAACTTGTAATTCTGTTACTTAAGGGTTACTTCAGGCTTTCTTTTTATTACGATCGTTGCACGCTTTACTACTGAACACTGTCAACAAAATATTTGCAGTGTTATTTTTAAATCTGCTTTTGCACGTTTTAAACTTCTTGAAAGGAAAAAACTAAATTTTCACAAACAAAATCCAACTCTGGCCTGAAGGTACCTTCAAAAACGCGCGCGACTCACGCTTACTTAATCTCCCTCACACCCTTTACTACGCTTTCGTTTTTACACCCACTGTCCACCATATTACCAATTTCTTCACGCCAACATCAAAATCGACCTATCACAATCGTGTATTTCGTACGTTTCATTGCCGCGTCAAAGTCCTGGAAATGGAACAAGACGCACAAGATGCACAAGAAACGTAGCTCTCTTGAATTACTTTGTAAATTCACTCACAACTCTCCGAAAAAACCATTAATTGTAATTATATTCACTCTGTATATTCTCCAGTTCATAACTCAACTTCCTATGAAAATTTAGCATGTGAGCGATCTCTATTTCCGCACAATTTAACTAACTCCAGCACATTCTAACAACTTCATTCTTGCACACGCACTCAAGTTTTCCATTATTGCACAATGTTACAAAATTTCTACAAACAAAAATATGCATACATATTCCTTACTGCACATTCATACAAAGTCAATATATCATACCAGATTCTTATATTACTTATTTCAAAACAAACGGTGTAACTAAAGTTGTCTAGTACTTATCTTTTAATAGAAAGTAAACACTTAACTAACTTGATCTACAAGCATATCTGGGGACGTTGCTAAGGATGATTTCCATCTATAAATAAAGTGAACTTTCCCACAGTAGTAGTAGCTCTTCGTATTTTGGAATAGCTAATGCATCGTTTGCGCAACCATACAACGCTACCGCTGTGCTAACTTCTTTTTAGAGTGAAGTAATTTTAAAAGATATATTCCTACTGACGAAGATAACTGTAAGTGTTATCGAAACATTTAGATTGTATAACGTAAATATACAAATACACCGTATAGAAACCCAAAAAAATAATATTACTTCTGACGACGGTAACTGTAAGTGCTATCGAAACGTTTAGATTTTATTACATTAATATACAAATGCACCATATGAAAACCCAAAAAAGATATGTATTTAATATGTGTAATAATGGTGAAAGTTTACATTTTCGTATGCTGTCCTTATTCTAATATCACCGAAATTTAAGGCCTTCCCAATCTCATACCATACTCATACCATTTATTCTTATGCTATCCACGTTTAATGTAGCTCAATTAATTATGTTCTGACAATGATAATTGTTTTTGTTTTTACAAGATATTTTGTTACGAACGTATTACGAAGGAGGTTGCCTAATTGTCGTAAAAAAATTACTATCAAAATTATTTCATTTCTTTTAATTTCCACTTTGTGCGATGGAAAGTCGTATGTTGTTCCACACCAGATATTTTCTGGATTCGATTGTTTATTTTTATAACTGCAACGAGTTTATGTAATTTGTCATTGAGACATCTTGTAATGTGATAAACACACACTTTTACAATTGTGATTAAAATCTTACCAATGGGATATTTGTATATAACTCGATGCACCTCAACGTTATTTTCTTGAAAATTGTTTTTGTTTCTGTAACAACAGGTAAAGCACGATTTATGGCGTAAATTTTCGTCCATGCGAAAAATAATAAAAGTTCTGACCTTTTGTAGCGTTGGTATCGTAGTGAAGTTAATGTAGACGAACCGAATCGGCACAAAGGTATTCATAGAACGTCCAATGAAAGGAAGTAAATTGAAGTTAAATAAACTTAAATTCCTGGTTACCAATATCTAACAGGTTCAAAAATTGTCCATAGCGTCGTGAAAATGGCGGCCGCAAAAAGAACACGATAAATGTAGTACCTTCTTCAAAACGAAAAATTGTTAGAATTGATTTCTTTGTTATCGATCGATAAATGCTATTGTGTTTGAATGTATTAACCTCGCCCTCTAACGGGGGTTCCATAAACTAACACAGTTATCTGTTATTGAGTAGATCTAAACATTTGGAGATTTGGCCATTTGCCCACAGGTGGCGTAAATATGTACTTTCGTTCAATAAAATTATAATTTGATTTACATTGCTTTATATAACAAAATAAGCACATCATTTTAATGAAAGGAATTTACAGTACGGTGTGTAGTATTTAATGTATTTTAGCACCCACAGTATGCAAGATTGTTTAGTAATTTCTCACATTGTGAGATATTTGTGCAAAAAGATATTTAGCACGTTACAACATGCTACCTGATTCTTCTTTTGATGTAATAGTTTTCGTCTCATTGCAATTGCCACAGAAAAACATAAAGTTTGCAGAAAGACCTACTTGAGTTTCTTTTTTAAAAACCACATTTTCCAGGGTGTATTTATCGTAATGACGTGCGTTTCTCCTAGTCTTATACTTTCTAGCTTTATTTAACTGTGTGGCACTTTATAAATTTAAGGTGAATTGATTTTCGGAGATCCTTCAGGAGTTTAACATGTAGTATATTTTATCGAAAAATTCCGACGGTAGTGACGCCTTATGACCTATATTTTCAATTTTGAGTTTTATTTTAGAGTAACTGTCATTTTGAAGCAATCTTTCAGATATTTTACAAATCGACTGAATTCCTCGTTTTAGTTTAGTCGGCAACCTACGTGACACTAATGTGAAATTGTAGGGTAACAGACACTTTATATAGAAATTTGTTTGGTCATTTTCATTGTATAAAAAGTGAAGCTTTGGGATATGCCGCTTCATAGGAGACCGCTAGTTAAATTACTTTAAATTTTCTAATTTATTGGGGCAAAACTAAATATGTAATTATTGAGATTCGTGTGATCAATCGTACAAAACTTCAATCCAATCCGATAAATATTTTCATGGTCATTGTCTTGAGTCCGCCATCTTGGCGGCAATGCCAGGTAAGGTCACCTGTGAAAGATTCATCACACTAGCTGTTTTTATTACTCCTAAATTAATTATTAAAAATTTGCAAATTTTGTAGCAGGAAGCCCGAAGGTTCAAAACAAAAGTATTTCGGTACTAAAAAATTGGGCTAAATTAACTTTGTTAGGGCTCTCTTTCATCCTTTGTAATATCCCATAGATTAACACTTGTACATTTTGTTTTTATAGCTTTATTAGGTGGATTAGACAAAACTGTCCGTAATTTGTAATTATTTGAACAATTTGTTTACTTTTAATATAAGGCAAACTTATATATCCGTTATGCTTCTGTATCCGCAATCAAAAATCGTGTATATTCTTCAAATTATATACTTAACCTAGAGTTCTTGAGGGTATTAACATACATCCACACGCGTACACATATCCGCACCCGCCCCTCACCCCTACCAACACCTACAAACACACCCACACTTCCACCTATACCTACATCCCCCCCCACACACACACATACCCGCACTCCTAAGAACGCATGCACGCACGAACGCACCCACCCATACACACACACTTACACGTTCACACCCACTTACACGTTCACGCCCGTATCCACATCCACACCCACACACACACACACTCACGCACACGGACTCACCCATACCGACACTCACTCCCAAACCCACACTCACATATAACCACACACTCACGTCCACACCCGCACTCCCACGAACGCACACACCCACAGACACATACACACTCACACCGTCACACCCACACCCCCACGCACGCACCATCCACCCACCCACGCACGCACGCGTATACAAGCGCACTCCTACATCCAGACCCACACACATAGCATACCTCTGGCAAAACTCTGTCAAACGCTGTAAATGAGGTAGTAAGTCGATTTAACGTTATTAAAAAAAAGTACATTGCATAACCTATACATACGTGTGTATATGTAGGTTAGAACGTAAAAAGGGACAATGATCCATAAATACGGTGTACAAGTAAGGAAACTTTCATAATCTGAGCATATTGGAATAAAAATGCCACGTTTCCACAAAAAATTCAACTTCAGGCGGATAAAATAAAATAAATTAACACACAAATTAACTTTTTTATAATGAGAAATTCACTCTTTGACCAATTATATAGAAGGTAACCGTTCTCATTTTTAATATTATTTTGTTTCTATAGTTTTATTTATTTTAAGTGAATTAGAAAAAGTTTTTTTTATTTTTAATTAATTTCTCAATCAATTATAACCAAAAAAGTTTCACATAATGCGAAAAAAGTATGAAGTGAGGTGAAGATTGTGGATAAAGAAATCTGTTCGGTTGTGTTAAAAGAATTTTTCAGGCGTGATCATTTTCAATACGTGTAAATTCTTTATTAACTGTCAATTTTCTAGGTGTGTGATTCGATACCGTGGTTATTACGATTTCGGCAGTACTTAAAATATATTATAGGAGAATCATACATTGGCAGCTTTCTTTGTTTAGGTGGATACTGAAAACGGAGTTACACAGTTGACTTCTTTTGGGCGTAATGAACGTAAGACAGAGATTTCCCAGTCTTCATTGTAATTATGCCTTTTGTTGTTAATCGCAGTTGCAATAAAGCTAGATATTTCTGTGTATTACTATGGTACAATTTTACCAGTAATGCTTTGTTTAAGTGAAAAACAAAATTTTCATTATATTAATATCGTAATTAAAACTTGAATAATATAAGCGTATAATTGTACCATTAAAACAAACTCGGAGTATCATTAATGTTAAAAGGAGGTTCATATTTAGTGTAAAATAAGAATACCTCCAGAATTATCGTCATTTGTGTTAGGAACACGAATTAACCAAACAGAAAAAAGCTATTTCAAAAGAGAAAATCCTTATTAAGCGTTGCTATACATAAATCGTTTTTACGTAATTCCCCCATAATCATAATGGTATATAATAATGACATTCATAATTAGAGATGATCTTACAGAAAATACAGCGTGAAAGAGTAATAATTTGTAAAGAAGATTATTGCTTTTTATGGTTTATATTCAATTTGGTGTTATTTTCGCCTACTTCGAAAGTAATTATTGAATTTCCTTGCGAAATAGAATAGTTATTTACCTAACTAGTCCGGAAAGTTCATTTTCCCGCAGGAGTACTTAGTGCGAATTCGGGAAAATATATTCCGAACAAGTTAGGTACAAAGCTTCTTGTAAGGAATAAATTAATAAAACGAAAAACAAATAATTTAACATTGTTTGGTTTTTTATTCTAAATGGATTGGTAGCATAGATAGCAATTGTAATGTTGCATTGTTGTTTTGGTTACATGTCAACAAAAGTTCAAACGTTGAATCGCCATTTTCTTTAAAATTATTTTTGTTAAATTTGTGAAAAATGGGCGATTTCGAAGAAATTCTGACGCTACCTGATGTTAAAGCCATTATATCAACATCATTTCAATTCTACTACCAACCATACAAAGTAATTACCCTAGTTTCTGTTGAAAAGTAAAAAGCAGCGCAGCGTCGTGAGTAACCGGTATAACAAATAAAAAAATAGGGTTGTGTGATTGGAATACTAAAAGGGTAATTTGCATTACGATCTAGTTCAGCAAGGTACAATTCTTACGCAACTAACTGTAGGTTGAGAACTCTTTTCGACAGGTGTGAGGGATACAGAGATAGGTCCATAGGTATAATCAGTAAATCATTTGTTTGTTTCTTCTTATTGGACGCCACTCAGTTTAATAGGTTTAATAATTAAAATACAACAAAAAATGAGAAAGTTGTACATTAATACCATAGGTAACCTGAATAACACTAAACCACTGTAATTAAAAATTATTATTAATTTTATTAAATACGTACATAAAAAGTCTAACTTGAGTAGGATTCGAACCTACGACCTGTAATTTGCTAGAAGTATATTTAAGAAACCAAAATGTTTGATTAATTTCAACATAAAATAACTAAAACGGTATTTCTCGTAAAGCTTTACGATTTTAAATAGTTTCTAATTTAACACAACTATACAAGCCTATAATCTATCTTTACCTACATTCAAAATGGAATATGATCAACACTGTATTTAATAATAAATGTATACTTGACCTACGTCAACAGATATTACAGTACTATATGTTATGAACTCAAATGTTTTTATCTTAGAAACAGAAGTCAGCTGTTTCCTTTGTAACCGTATCAAAACATCACTATACGGATTTGTTGTTGTAATATAAGGTAATTTCGATTTGTCTTCAAATGAAATGTACAACATATATAAAGGTAACGTAATTTTCATAATATTATAAACGTACGGTAAAGTAAGATAATTTTCAGAAAATAATAAAATGAAGTAATAAAATAAAAATAATGACTGTCTGTTAGACTATGATCAATTTAATAATGAAATTGTTTGTCACGTAAATACGACTTTTGAATATTTGCCGGTATATGAATATAAGAGGGAATTAATTCGACAAAAAACTTCCATATTATGTAAATTAAAAGAATACATAGAAAATTGTTGGCCAACAAATAAAAATAAAATTGATAATTATGTGAAACCGTTTTGGTATATAAGACACTACTGTTATTTTACATATAAAATCAACGATAGCGCGGGATGGCATCCCATTGGAAATGATTTCGGACAAAGCGACACAATTTTCGAGTAACGAATTAAAAAAAATTTCAGAATTATACGGTTTTAAACACACCACTTCGTCCCCGAATTTTCCGCAGTATAATGGACTTGCAGAATCCAGTGTTGAAATTATTAAACAATTATTAAAAAACCCGAATTTGAAAATTCATATCCATATTTAGCGTTAAATCTCAGAAATAGTTCGAAGAATGGAATGCCATTTCCTGCCAATCTTTTATACAATAGAAATCCAAATACGAAAACTCCAGTTTCCAAACTGTATCTTTAACCAAGAGTTAGTAGAAGAAATAAACGGCAAGATCGTAAAAATCAATTCAGAATTTGATCTTATTATAATAAAAACGCAAAGTAATTAAGTCAACTTGAAAATGGCGAAACTATTCTTTAAAAAAACAAGTTGAAGATAAAATTTGGACACCTGGAAAAATTATTACAAAAATAGCTTTTCCCAGATCATATGAGTTAGAACATAATGACGGTAACGTGTTTTGTAGAAACCGGCAACACATAAATAAAGCTTCTGTATCCAATAAGTTTAGCGGGCGCGAGACTGGTCGGCGCGGGCCTGCGATGGCCAAGCACGTGGAAGAAAATCACGGCCATGACTGGCGAACGGGAATGATGGGCAGAACTATCGAAATTCGCGAAACAAGTGCAGAGACTGAAACCGAACGTTGCGCGAATAGTGTAATCCGGATCCTTATTATTAAAAATCACGTCTTATTTATTGATTGTGACACTATTGCCGACTATGACTTCATTACAGATTATGACCAATAAAACCGGATGTGACAGAGGAGGACAAGCGCGCTGCACGTTTCCTAATGTCGCGCGCAAATTAGGTTAAAGACCACCGGACCAAGATTACGATCCGGTGTTAGAGTAAGGTCCCCTCAGAAGAGAGGCTGGAAAGACGGCAACCCGATAACCAAAGTAAAGGTCTTGAGTATGGTTGCCGTGGGTGAGGAGCAGCTAGGGGGGAGTCACGGGATGTCCCGTGCTCTGCGTCTACCGAATTTCGTTCGTAAGAAAACGACGGGCGAGTGAAGGTACCATCCACGGCATCGTTTTGGACCAAGTGGACGCCACCGACCTTTCGAGGTCAGCGAATCGACGGGAAGAAGTACCAGATAAGGGCCACCGGAGCGACGTAGGGCAATGGTGTTAGTGAAAGTGCTAGTGCTAGTGCCCGTAGTGACAGTGTTTATCCTGCAAAAATGACGGAAAAATGCTAGTACTTGAGTAGGTTTGAGCGGGCGCAAGCTTCATTTATGTACAGTCGACACATTTTCTTGCAACGAAAATCGTCGACTTCGATAAGTAGTGTTGAGGGGCCGGGCTTCACTCGTGCACGGGCGGCGCCTGTTCCGGTGGCGGAGAAGATACACCCGTCGCCGAAAAT
Organism: Vesta saturnalis; assembly: GCA_036346205.1. Taxonomy (NCBI): domain Eukaryota; kingdom Metazoa; phylum Arthropoda; class Insecta; order Coleoptera; family Lampyridae; genus Vesta; species Vesta saturnalis. The sequence continues at coordinate 544,019 of JARFJB010000209.1, read as the reverse complement.
GGCGCGATCTTAGTACATAAGCGTGTATGGATACGGGCCTCACTCGCACAAAGAGACCGCGCTTGCCCACTGTATTCGGCGAACGCAGACCCTTAAAGGTAACTTTCGAAGGCGCAGGCCTCACTCGGGCACAAGAACTGTGGACTGTAACCGGCGATCGCGAATCCTTAGTCGTGGTTTTCTAGGACATGGGCCTCACTCGTGCACAGATGCCTCAGTTCTCGGCCCCCCGAGAGCAGCGACATCAATCGTGCTCAGACACCTTCCTTTCGACAGCCTACCACCGAAATGATGGTGTTCTTAGTTAGTGTAAACGAACACGGGCGTATGATTCCTTCGATTTTCTATTTTCGGCGAAAATCGGGGGTATCCTAGTTAAGGCCGTAGGTTAAAATAAGTAAAAGTGGCGAAGGCTTCACCCTGGTACAGATTTTCCTCTTCACTCGCTCCAACCCTTGGGAGAAGGAAGTCTTAAGAAAAATAAGGGTAAGGATGAGGACGTTAGCTGCACTTGCGTACAGCCGCATCTCGCCACTACGAGAAATTAATACTAAGCATTAATTTAACTAGAGAGCATGGGCATCACTCGTACACAGATGATTGGACGGCCGGCTACGTCCGGAGGCGCAGGATCCTTAAATAGTTCGTAAGAGATTTAAGAAGTAGGTACGAGGCGTCGGAATAGCCGCTGCTCGGGCTCTTATTGATGCCTTAGTTCAGAAACTTAGGGAATGCGCACGGTGTTAGGCTACGTACAGGTGTCGTGTGGCGCCCCTAGATAAGGAACCTAAAATGTAGGACGCGGGCAGCTTGCTTCAAAACCTGTATTTGAGCAGGTTTAGAGTAATCTTAAATTAGGAATAGGCGGCCACAGGATTATTCGGCGGACATCTTAGATAATACAACATATGGCAGGTACGGGAATAGCCCGTACAGGCACCTGAGGTGTCCTTAATCACAGGACGGGGGATAACGAGGGTACAGATGAGGGAGTCGCCGCCCCGGTGGCAAATTCGGATTATAAGCATTTCTACAGGAAAGTTGATTAAACACCTGGAGGACTGTCGATAAAATACTCTTTGTAAGATATCGATTATTGAAAATAAATATGCATTGAATTGAAAAAAATTGAATTGCGTCAATATGTAAGGAACCATAAAACCCATTACGTATAGTATGCTATGGGTGGCTATATTACACGTAATGCATTATTGACGACTTGGTTGAATTTGTGGACATTTTTTCATCTATCATAGTTTATCCTTGATAATCACATTTTAAATTAAAAATTACAGATAAGCATTAAAGGTTATTTCGATGCTCCGTGTATGTGTAGTATTTTAATAACGTATGTAATGTGTTTTGAATGTAACTGAAGGGAGTTTGCATGAAAAGAATTTTTTTGTGTATGTGTAATGTAAGTTGGTGTAATTAATACGCCACTGGAATTTAGTGAGGCATTGGTTATCGTGTGAAGGAATATTTGAATGTTGTAGAAAAATTTTGGTGTTGAAAGCGTTAAATTTAGTTGAGAAATGTTTTGAGCAAATTTTTATTGATACGGCACTGGTAAAACTACTGGTATGGAGGAATTTGAATTAAAGAAATGGTTGTAGAAGTATGAGTGAGTGAGTTTATGATATATTGATAATTTAATGCATGGTCAAGAATGAAGTTGTTGGAATATGAGGGAGTTCGTTAGATTTTGCGGAAATGGAATTCGGCCACATGCCAGATTTGCATAGAAAGTTGGGGGATATTCTGGTTAATCTAGAGTGTGAATGTAATTGCAATTGATGATTTCTTCGGAAAGTTTTTAGTGAATTTACAAAGTAATTCAGGATGGCTACGCTTATTTCGAATTGTTAGCGTCTTCTTCCACGTTGGAACCTTCGACGCGGCAAAGCACCGCACGAAATACTCAGTTGTGATAGGTACAATTTGATCTTAGCGCGAATTTATTGTGACGTATTGGAAATATGGCGGGCAGAAGGTAAATAAGCGAGTGCCCAAATTTGAGAGGGAGCTAATTGGTTAGAGGTTTTGAGTAGGAGTAGTGCGCGCGTTGCAGAACCGTCAAAATGGTTAGTGTTGGAGTTTATTTGTGAAAATTATAGTTTAGCAGGGCATGTATAGCGACTGCATTAACCCATAAGGGAATAAATCATATAGGCATTCACAACTAAATAATTTAATATAGAGAATTGAAGGAAAACATTAGTGATTTTCTTCAAGAAATAAAAAGTGCTTAGGCAGATTAGAAGTTAACACAGCAAATATTTTGTTATTAGTGTTCAATTGTGGGACACGTGACCTAATATTATTATAAAGAGAACCGAAGGTAACCATTTAAGTGAGCGATATACAAGTTTGTAAAATTTAGTTAAGATACTGGTGATCATCATTGACATTAAATGTCTACAATCGTTAGCAAAAGGGTTAGCGAAGCAGATCATATGGACTACAACTACCGCACCGAGGAAGGATTAATGAATGTAATACTTAAGGGTTAGATTTAAATTTTATTGAACCAAGACAAGTACATTTTTTTTTCTGTTATTGTTGCGTTAATTACGGTTCATTAAAAGAAAAAAAGGTTATCGAACTTTAGTTATTTTGTTGTTTTTAGATTTAAGAACTGGGTAATTTTAGTGTTAACGTATTTATGTGTTGGTGGTTTTTTTTAAACCACGCCGTTGTATCTATTTACATGCGAATTTGTCAATATATATCCACTGTTTAGTTTATTTTGTCGTTTATTTGTGTCAATTATGCGCCTAACTGGTTACACCTTCTGATAAGTGAAATTAGTCTTTGCAAATTTTCGATTGGAAATTGCGTAATGAGCCAGATCGATCACAAAATTTCATTTTAGCTTTGAAATATTAATGCAGAACACTACTAACAAAGTTTTTTTTTTATTCAGCAAAATTATTCAGTAAAATTTAAACCTATTAATGAATGTCTAAATACAATTTTAAAGGTAAAATTGTAATAAAATATAACGATATTATTGATGATACAAGCACTAACCGCTCTATGTTTGACTTATTCAGCAATTAACGAACATTTTTTTGTTGAGATAACAATTCATTGTTAAACCGATTTCGTTTATTTTGTTTAGAATTTTCTAAATTGGGAACATTTATTTAATTCAAAGTTTTATGACAGTTGAAAATATACATTTGCAGGTATACGAGGGATACTTGAAAAGTATTCAATTTAATGTTTTACGATCTGTGAATTTTCATTTGTACAGGGTGTGTTCAATAAGTTTACGACGACTCGTGTATTTTAGAATTTTTCGTATGCTTTTGGATCAATTTATTTTGAAGTGTGATTTAATTTGAATGGTGAATGAATTTTCTGAGTAAGCTGCAATCCTGTCTTCCACTAGACTATTTTAGCAAAATTTAAGATTGTGGTAGCGCCTAGAGATAATTTTTCCCGGACTGAGCTATGTGAGTTGTAGATTTATGGTAAGTGTAAGGTGTTTGAAACTACTTTCCAATCATGTTACTCCTTATATCGACCACGCCCATTTCTACTGTAAGCATACGCGACGCCTATATATATATATATATATATATATATATATATATATATATATATATATATATATATATATACTCCATGCCTATAAAAAAAGACTGTAACAATAGACTACAATAATTACATTGTACTGTAAACAAATATTCTGCGTTTATTACTTTTCAGGTTTGTTCTTGCATCGGTTGTAGTTAGCTATGATTACTCAGGTAACAACAAGTAACAAAATGTTTTTGCAATATTCTGTTATTTGAATGGGATACTTTCAAATTCAATATTTGAGAGCAATTGCTCACAATATTATCATTTTCATATTTATTGAATTCATTCCATTGTATATATGAAAATGTAAACTTTCACCATTATCACACATAATAAAATACTTATCTTTTTTGGGTTTGTATTTTAAATTATACAATCTAAACGTTTCCATAACACTTACAGTTATCTTCGTCAGTAGTAATATCTATTAAAATTGTTAAAGATGTAAACAACTTTGTCAAAGTTGAAAAATTAAAACATAAACATCAGCCTGCTATCAACATAACAGTTTGAGAAACGTATAAAGCCAACTATGAATTAAATTTTAGTAAACAATAACTAAGTTAATCCATTGTAAATTATTGCAACTTTTTCAATTCATTCTGTCATGTTATCGTTTATTTAAATAATAGGAAAGCGTTAATTAATCAATATCACCTTAGAAACTGCTACCTACACTTAATAATTAATTATAAACCAAATAAATTGCTACGAAACCTTATGACTAGCTATAATTTATTTTCGACTCAAGTTATCGTCATAACCTTATAATATTTAAAATTCATGTACCTATTGTTATTTTCAAACGTACCCCGTTCCTATCGATAACGTAATAATTATCCCTGAAATACCCTTTTTACTACTCAAGACTGAAAAACATTGGACCTCAAACGAAGGATGCCCTGAAATAGAAGATTTTTGGTATTCCCAACAATTCCAACTGCACAAGAAACAATTATGTTTACCCAATATCCTTATAACCGTAAGAAACAATTTTCGAGAGACGAAAATTCATTTGACAAATTAATTCACACTAATTGCTAATAATCCTAATTCAACTAATCACCATACAAGCTAATGGACTATACGAAATTCGCCACCTTCATTAGTCATTACACTGTAAAATTACCGATTAGAGATTAGCCGAAGAATACACCAACCCTTCACGACGACTTAGTGGTTAAATTACCCAAATTCAACGTTACCTTCGACGAAGAAAAGAAAGCATCACCAGTACTTAAGTTAAGGTAAAACAAGTCGAGAACTTAGTGAATAATTTACATACCAGGTAATAAACATACCCGGACGAATACAATTATTATTATTATGTTAACTTTTACCCTCAATTCAATTCCACATTGTTTATTGCATTTTTAGAATATTTACAATACATATGGGTTAGAAATACAAAGTACAATATAAAACACGTAATAAGTACTTATTATGTGTATTTATTGTGGTGCGCCGTTCAGAGGTCTTCTTCAGCGCGTGTGCTGTAGGGTTGATGTGTTGTGTGTTGTAGTCGTATGCCGTGTCGACATCATGTTGCAGTGTTTGTAGGTTCCAAAAAAATTATCCTGTTGTGGGCGGTGTTGCTCTGCTTGGTCCTGTCCTGTTGTCGCTCGGATGTTAGCTGTTAATTCTGATTCCTCGGATATCTGAAATAAATAGAAAAACGTATGTTTGGTCTTCATATAACCTGCACAATAACGGCATAGCTATTATTGTACAGTAATAGGATGGGATATCTACACCGTGATGTGGTATATAACAGGTAGAGGATACTATTATACTTATCCGAGGCATTGCTTTCGTCACGGTTTTGAAGATTGCTTACCCACAAAACGCACGCAGTTCCTGACCATGCGTGAGGATCACTCTCCACAGGTGAGTCGCAGTTTGAGCCTTCACTAGTGCAATTGTCACCTTGCGTATGACCGGTAAGGCCTTCCCCAACTCTAAACCTCCGAGGAGACCCAGAATGACGGCGGTCCCTAAAGCAGGAGTTCACGTGTCTCCGGCCGATCCATCTCAGTGTTGTTTGGATTCTTCTATAGTAGCCGGAATTCTTCGTTGGGCGATGGGGACTAGAGTACTGCGGGAGTGGTACCCGGAATCTATTCTGTCGTCCTCCTGCCGTCGCTTTTTTTGATCTTCCTCTTTTTTCTTGGGGCATCCTGGCTGCTGAGGGGACCCTGAGACATGTCTGGTAAGTATGGAATCACTTTCGGGACCAGCGCGTTACTGGTTGTCGGTTCTAACCATGGGCAATTCAACCAGACTTCATCACCCGGTGAAGATGTGCGGTGGCGTTCTCAGTGATGCTCTCTACTCGGCATCGTAAGAACGATCAGCTGGTAGACGCAGGTCTATTAGTCTTTTTCTGGATTCGCTAAGCGCTGTTTGGAACACAGACAGCGAAATTTAAACTTTAGCTTCGTCACAATTTATATTAAAACAAAAAAATAAATATAAAATTAAATAAAAACCACTAACAGTCTCGCAAAATAGAGACCCCCTATTTTCCGAGCTTGGTAATGGAGCAATTACATACAAGCTGATTCTAAATAACGTAACAAAAACGGTACCGGTATGAAAAAAATAAGGCGAATGAACTAAATATACCTTAGACCAAAGTTGCACCCCTGAGGAGTAACAGGGTCTTGAATGTTACAGCGCCAACCCATATTCTCGTCAATTTATCTAGAATGATGTGGTATGAAGCATTCATATTTAGTACAGACATTTGCCCATTGCTGACATATACTTCTTATTAATATTGTTCAAATGTATCCACCAGAGGCGCTGATGTCTACTACATGCAACATATGATTCCAAAATATTTTTCACCCTGTATGAAAATACGTAGCTTATTAAAATTTTCAGACGTAACAACTAAAAACAAATTTTTTTTTTCTATTGAATTTTTTTGATAAAAGCGATAGTTTTTTAGATAATTAAAAAACAAATTGCAGAAATTTTATAGCGCCAATGTATGCTGTAACATAAAAACATCAATATACTGTAGGTAGCGGACTGCGAAAACTTTACTATTGTAATAAACGCCATTGCTACCGCGATAAAAAAGATAATTAGTGGATTTTTTTTTAATATCTTGGTAATACGTCATAATTTGCTGTTTTCAAAGTATTTTATTTATATATTTTATGTAAGGAATGTGGGATTTTTTGTAAATAATATTTGGCTGAGGGTTGAAAAACATGTGTTTTGAGGTCTGACTAGCAGGTGTATGCTTAAAAGAATCATTGGAATTTCTTATGCGCTGATTCTTAATCTAAAAATGTCACTAGCTCAATAAGTAATTGTGTCGGTGCAGACCGAGATCAAATATATCTTTGTTTGTTACTTGGCAACTCGAGATCTACATGTAGGGTCGTTACGGACGAATGCATGTTTTTAAAATTAAGATGTCGTGCAATAATTAATATGAAACTGTTCCAACGTAAATTAATGTTTCTTGTTTTTACATTACTTTTGAAAAATAGGGGTTGATTGGGGGAGTAAAGATAGTTAGGTTTGAAATCGGGGGAAGGCAGTTGTAGTTAGTGTCAATCGAGCCAGATCGATTTTTGGGTTAATTAAATACCTTCGTTGTAAACAGTTTATCTTTAAAATAATTTTTGCGTGTACATTTTCTTTTAAATTCGGCAACACTAATTTGTCTTTTCGGGAGTTAGTTGCAATGTATTTTTCAAATATTAATCTATACATAACAGTCACCCTTTTTGGAATTAAACCGCGTATGTTAACTATTTGTGTCTGTGATCAATTACAGGAATTCTAGTGTAAGTAGGTATTTTTATATAAATGAAATCGCAGCCAATCATTTTACCAGCCTAGTACCGTATTAAAAGAATCAAACATTGCCTTGCGAAGGTATCTCATTCGCACGCGGGCTAGTAAGCGGAGATCCGCTAAAATAAAATACAGTACAAAGCTCCTTCACTCAGGTATTTGTGCGAATTAGCATTACTGTTTGTTGTTTATAATTATATTTGTGTAGAGGTGGCTGGTGAACGGGTACATGATACCACTGGTTATTACTTGTAAAAGGCAATTGCCAAGTAGGTACACACTCCCGGACCAGACCATTAAACACCTCGAATATTATTTTTATTGTTTTTATTGTTGTATACATGAATGTGTAACCTGAGAAAGGAGCACTGTATTTTTATAACGCCCTCAAATTTATATATCGGTTACGATGTTGTGATCTATTTATAACTAGTAAGGCTTTGTGTTAATGAGTTTTTTTTAGTCAGTTGTCTGTATACTTGCAGCTTTCATGAAAGCTACTCCAAATAGTTTTCCTGTTTGAGATATCGTGATGGGTGTATCTGGATGTTGCTGGATTCGTTGTTGAACATGAGAACTAATATGTGCTGAGCGGTGCCATAAAGCTTACGTCGAGTGGTTGCAATCAAATCTATTTTTTTTTGTGTGGGTTGCGTTCAAGAAGTAAAAGAACAGCATGTTTTTTGGACGGATTAGTAAAAGTTATAAATTTCTTGAACCAACTCAGAAATTTTTCTTTTTGCATCCACCCTGAGGGATGGTAATGCACTGTACTCCCAGGTGATGAATCACCTAGGAGTTCTGGCTTCACTCTAGTTCTGGGGAATACAAACATTGGTGGCATATAAATAGCACTAGCACTCATGCTGATCTCCACAGTAACTAGAACTCCGCGTTCAGCTGATGACAAACATCGAATCTGTCGTTATCCAGGTAATGACAAACACTTAGATCGTTTTTTAAGCATTATTCCTTTTTCATCAACGTTATAAAGGCGACTAGGGGTAATATTATGTTTAGAAAGTGTCTCAGATAGCAGTTTAAACAAATTTTTCACAGCTGGCGTATTGAACTCCATAGATCTCGCACTCGAAGTTGGCTCAGGAGATCTAAGTTTAATATTGGGATGTCGATTCAAAAAGCTTTACCAGCTTTCTTCTTCCCCTTGATACATCTTTGAGATAGTCTATTTCGTTCTGTCATTTCAAAAGCTAAACTTCTTAAAGAATCCAGAGTTAATACAAAAAGATGAGCTTCCATTGCCAAAATATATCCCACTAATTTCTCTTCCTGCTCGTTAGTGAACACAGATTATGGCGTCCCAGACCTTGTTTTGCTGAGTCCTCCCCGTTGTGAATACCTCGTCCAATTTTTTTCACCTATACTTAAATTGTTTTACAAAGAACTCCATACCCCGTTCTTCCTTCTAGAACCTCCTCAACATCCTGGTGCCTCTCAGTCTTCCTTGTGTATTTACCCATTTCAAAGCAAGTCTGAAATAGAAAATTGTTAATGTTATCAAATTATACCGACAACCAATCAGATTGGTAAAACGGGATCCATCCCGTTTTATCCAACTTCTTTGTATCCTATTTTACACAACTATGCATTGAAAAACTAAATGTCTGGTTTTAACTTTCCGAAAAAGAAGACTTCTTAAGTTTTTTATCAAAACATGCAGTAAATAAACTTAACTTATTGACAATTACTCACCGTTAATTTTTAATTGCACTAAATAGGTAAAAATGTAGTATTATAGTAGGCGAAACAAAATAACTGACACCGCACTTTTCACACATCCAGGTTATATGCCGGCCAGACTGTTACTCAGCGCGGTTTATAACTTTCCTCATGTAGGTACGCATGAAGCGCTGTTACTCGAGACATTAGACGGTAGATAGGAATTTGTTTTAAATTAAACGGAGGTATCCTGTTTTACCTGACTCTCCCCTACTATTACTTAAATTGGACACTTAGATTAACTATTTGTTACATAACGAATACTGTTTCTTCCGAATACATTTAATAAAATTACTTTATGAGAAAATCGTTTTCCTTTTGCTATTAAAGAGTGGTGTGTTGATGTTTTTATGTTACTGCATCCATTGGCGCTGTAAAATGTCCGCAGTTTGTTTTTGTAGGTTATCTAAAAAACTATCGCTTTTATTGAAAGAATGCCAGAGAGAAAAAATGTTTGTTTTTAGTTGTTACGTCTGAAAATGTTAATACGATATGCAAAATGTCTGTACCAAATATGAATGCTTTATACCACATCGTTCTAGATCAATTGAAGGAAATGTGGGTTGGCTGACAACATTCAAGACCCTGTTACTCCTCAGCGGTGTAACTTTGGTCTAAGGTGTATTTAGTTCATTCGCCTTATTTTTTCATGTAGATGCACTGGTACCGTTTGTGCTACTTTATTTAAAATGACCCTGTAAATAAACTAAATAGGAACGTTATTTATTCTGAACAGACTGTTTACATTGTAAGGATATTTGTCAGGATGTCATTTTTCAGTTTTACAGTAAATAAAAAATATTCTTAATGTTCGTTCGTTTAATTATCACGCACTCTCCTCCATCTTCTACCCATTCTCCTTTTTTCTCTCCCTTCCCCTAGCCAGCATGACGCGAAATTCAAAAATCTACAAATTACGTTAGGTACAATTCGGCCATCCTGACTGAGTGGTCGCCCTCGATCACTGAATGCAAGTTGTGTTACATAAAATTTACATAAATTCTAAAACTAACCCCCACAAATGTTACAAAATATCCAAATACATAAAATTTTAAAGCCAAAATCTTTAAAACGTGCAAATTATGAAAACACAAGGTTGCCTTTCACAAATTCGTAACTAACAGCTTAAATATTACAAAGTATTCAAACACATAAAATTCTAAAGCCATCATCTTTAAAACATAATTTACTAACTAAAGATTCTACGACGACTAAATGGTAAGAAACGGTAAACAAAATTAAAACTTACGAGTAAATTGTGTTGTCGTGGTAGCACAAAATTAACAACATTGAAATCTAAAGAGATTCAGGAATTGGATAAGTAGGAACTGGCTCTTGCCATTTTTTCATCCTCGAAGCATCAAATATACCAGTGTATGGTAACTGGGTTAATTGTAGCCCTTCGATGTCTTCAATGACATAACGGTCATTTCCTAAAACTGATTAAATTTTATAAGGTCCTCGATATTTTGGTAATAATTTCTTGTTCACCCCTAGAGTTACATCCACATTCTTAACCATAATATAATCTCCTATTCATAGTATTATTAAGAGCGAATTCGACTTCATCCAAAATCTCGTCCCATTTATTGAGTGCTGATGTTAATTTGGATATCATCGGCATAAGTGTTCGATTGATTCGTTCTATTTGACCATTCGCCTGTGGTGCCCCTGTAGCTACTAAAATGTGCTTGATACCCCACTTTTCTATAAACTCCTTAAATTCATTCGAACTGCTCGTTCTGAGATTATCCTTAAAGGCGTGCTAGAGTTACTAAAATAATTTTCCAAACTCTCCACAACTTCTTTTGTGCTGGTGGAGTTACATGGGGAGAGTTTCACAAATTCCACCACTTCAAATATGTACTTCTTTTTATATTTTGTTGCTTGCAATGGTCCAAAACGGTCGATGTGAATTGACTGGAATGGTAAGTTAACCTTCGGAATAGTGTGTAAATAACCTTCCTTCTTTCCTGAAATTGGTGAATATGAAATACATTTCAAGCAATCATAAATGTAGCTCTTCACCACATTTCTTAAATTTGGGAACCAATACAAATTTAAAATAAGATCAACCGTTTTTTCTACTGTCCTACTTTATCATGGTAAGTATTGACAACATGAAAAATCATCGCTTTCGGTACATAGAACAATAATCGGGCTTTTACCTTTCTATAAACTACACCTTCTCGCATTACAAAATATTTATCTTCGCCTTCCATTAATCTCTCAGCTATAACTTTGATCTCGGAATCTTGAGTTTGCGAAATTAACATATTTCTTGCAAATGAATTATCATCAATAATAAAAATGTTATGGATCCTACTTAATGCATCCACATGATTCATTCTATCCCCTGCTCTGTGTTCTACTTTATAGCAATATTTTTCTAAAACTAAAGACCACCTAAGGATTTTTGGATTAATATCTCCCTTATCTAAGGTTGGTTTGAGGCTATTACAATCAATAAAAATTTTGAACTCTATTCCTTTAAGGTAAATGTCAAAACGTTCCAATGCATACACGATGGCTAATGTTTCTAGTTCAAAACTACGCAACTTTGCTTCTGTTGAGTCGTCCGTTTGCTATAATATGAGATTGGATAAAAATGTGTATCTAATTGCCGTTGCAATAAAATTGCACCAAAGCCTTGGGAGCTGGCATCACAATGCAGCTGTGTTTCACATTTTGGGTCGTAAATTTTCAATACTGGTCGAGAAATTAACAATTTCTTTAACGTACTAAATGCTTCTAATTCAATTTCACCAAATCTGAAATCTGAATCCTTTTTCAGCAAAGAATATAGTGGTTTTCCTATTGTCGAAAAATTCGTAACAAATCTGCGGAAATATGACACAAGGCCAATGAAGCTATGTACTTCCTTAATTGAACGAGGTATTGGATAATCCTTCACTGCAGCCACATGCTCGTTACTTGGGCTAATCCCTTCACTATCAATATGATCATCCATTCTAGTTTGCAAAAATTTGCATTTTTGAATTTTGAGGTCTAAACAGTTTTCTACTAAAATTTTAAAAACCTGAGCCAATCTGTAAAAATGCTCCTCTAACGTATGTGTCGCAATTAACAAATCATCTATATATATATATATATATATATATATATATATATATATATATATATATATATATATATATATATATTAATATCCCCTTTTGAATCAACAATTCTCTAAAAGCAGTGTTGATAAATCGTGTAAACAACGCAGGCCTATTTTTTAACCCAAAGGGCATTCGTAGATATTCGAACTGACCTTCATCAGTAACAAAGCTAGTATATTTAATTGAACTTTCAGCAACTTTAACATGAAAAAAAGCAAGTTTCGTGTAAAATTTCATACCCTTTAACTGATCCAACTGATCCTGAATATGAGGAATTGGGAAGTTGTCCTTTAACGTAAACCCATTTAAAATTCTGAAATCCACACTCATCCGTACTTCCTTGTTCTTCTTCGTAACTAATACTATGCGGCTGGCATACTCGGAATTGCTCCTCCTAATTATGTTCCTATCAAGTAAATCTTCTATAATATTGTGAACTTTCTCTCTATCGGCATAAGGTAATCTTTTGGGTGTACAAAAAAATGGCTTATGATCATGAATGAGCCGAATATTTAAAAATATCTCTGTCTTTGATTCAAGAGGTCTAATAGGATCAACATAATTGAGATTAAACAAATCATTAAATTTACACACATCTTTGTAATTAATTGTTTGGTCAACATGCAATTCCAATGATTTCACATCAGGTTCGTCTAAATTTATATGTAAAATTTCAGAATTTAAATTGTGACTTTCATCCTCGGTTTTTAAAGGAATTACTTTGAACTCATTTTGTGTAAAACTTAGTTGTAAATTTAATTCTAGCAAGTTCCTTCCTAATAAGCAATCATTACTAATTATACCTGGAGGTACGATATGAAACTTAATTTTACCTGTTACATTAGAAATATTTATGTCACAGTTTACGATACCTAGGATTTCTAATTTTGATTTATTTACACCTTCATAGTTATGATGCGAATCATATGGTTCTATCAAGCTACCATCAATAACATTTTCATCAATTATGGATATTGGACTACCAGTATCAATTATTGCTAGAAGATTTAAAGCATACTTATCTAAAAACTGTAATGACACCAATGTTTGGATGCCTTCTTGGGACAGTTTCGGAGCTGGTGATCCTGTGAGCCGCACTCATAACAGCTTCCCCTAGGTCGCTGAGGCTTGGGACAGGATGTAGCCATATGCCCTAAACTGTTGCAATTGAAACATCTTGTTGCAGGAACTATAGCAGCGCTTCCACCCACACTCGTAACTGGATTCTGTACCTTATTGCTAGCAGCATTCATTACTGGATATTTCCTATTACTAATTGGGAACTGTTTCCAAGTTGTAATTTCGTTTAATAATTATAACAAGTGGTTCAAGTAAATGAATTCTTTCATTCGACATTGCATTTGTAACTGATCGTTGTCCAGCCCTTCTATTACACAAGTGATTATATCTTTGTCGGTCAGCTTTAAGCGATTTGCTAAGTTAACTTTATCTGTAAAGTATGTGTTAAACTTCTCCGATTTTCTCCACTTTATTGCTTCACATCTCCTCATAAGGCTAATAAAATCTTCTTGAATATCGAACATATTATTTAGGGCTTCTGCAAGGTCAGCTAAATTCATCGCCACATGCTCCGGCTTGGAATGGTACCAATCAAGAACACGGCCTTTGAGTTTGCCGATTGCCACCAATAAAAGTACATTCTCGGAAGGTTTATATATATATATATATATATATATATATATATATATATATATATATATTTCTAATAATGTTAATTCTTTGCAGCCAAGCTGTTACATTCTCACCATCGAAATCGGGAAGTAAATTTGAAAGTTCCTTTGCAGACACTTTACTTGTTTCGATATCCTTATTTAAATTCATTGCGGCCACTGTAGCAGCAACGACTTCTTGTATTGTAGGCATGGAGGGATTCCCCTCTAAACTTGTATTACTTTCTCCCATTTCGTTTTCCATGCCTTCAAAAGTTTTTTTTAGGTGATTCTTCAATCATCCGATTCAAATTACTAAGTATATTAAATTGTTACTGCAACCCACTTCTGAAAAACTGTAAGGATATTTGTCAGGATGTTATTTTTCAGTTTTACAGTAAATAAAAAAGATTCTTAATTTTCGTTCGTTTAATTATCACGCACTCTCCTCCATCTTCTACCCATTCTCCTTTTTTCATTCCCTCCCCTAGTCAGCATGGCGCGATATTTAAAAATCTACAAATTACCTTACAATATAAATATTTCTAAGAAACCATTTATGATAAAACTATTATAATGTAAACATGCAAGTTTCCCGGAGAAAGGAACGCCCCCTTATGCTTCGTAATTGCAGTATACAAGAAAAACTAAGATGTACTTCTTACTCAATACAGGAGTTCGTACTCATAAATTCTACGTAGTTGTTAAGTTAGTTAATAAGATACGTGTTATCAAAGCTTGCTTAGCATTAATATTATTGGGAAATAGTTTTTTGAAAACAACTTAATTATTCGCTTCTCAAATTGTGGTTATTTGTTAAGTTGATGTTTAATAATAAAGCTATAGCTAAAAGGGTGGAGTAAATGAATGAAATAAAAGCAACAGAATTTGTTCTTCATTGACGACGTACTAATTGCACTTCCTATAATATTAAACCAGGAAATTGCTACTAAGTATACATGTCCAACATTGTAACTTTATTATAGCAGCAAACATTTTTGAACGTAAATTATTAGCCAGAAGTGATGTAAACCTTACATTGTGCTATTTTTTGTTTAATGTAATATTGATTTTTAAATCTACATTATGTACTTTCAAAATTATAACAGACATTTTAATAGAGGAAAGCCGTATGAAAATGTTTTCTTTGCACTTGGTGTATTTATGGGTATTATTAAAATTACGTGACCTTTCATTCATAAATTTCATTTTGCTGCCCATGTGACATCCTTTGCAGGGGTTTCTGACTACCGTGATTTATTCTACACTCTTACTAGTACCTATAGAATTTATTGATTAGAAATAAATAAATCTACTGCCAAACTCACTTTCACACATACACAGTTTATTTCTATAAAATATTTTACAAAAGTATGAAAATGTAAACTTTCACCATTATTATACATACTATCTTGGCCATCAAAGCATTGACCTACGTCATCGATACATGCACCTAGCTAACTGAAACGTTTATTTTGCCATCGCACATTTAAGTATACATAAAAAAAGAATGGTTAAAATTTCAAAATTTCAAAACGGTTCTATTCAGAACTGTTCCCTTTGTTCAATCATTTACGTTTATTCCAACATCTTTGTTATTTTTTACGAAACATCGTAATGTCTATACTAGGTGAAACCTTGCATCCGCAAGCACAACAGTTTGTGCTGAATTTATTACAATACTTTGAAAAGGAGAAAGAAAACAACGGCCCTTTAATACCGCTTTCTAGTGTCCAAGAAGTAGGTGTTTTTAGAATTGTCTTAAGTTCAATTAATAGTGATCTCAAATTTACAGCGTGTGGCAAACGTCTTGGGTATATCTGTCAGAACGGTCAAAAATATCAAGTCTCGGACAAAATTCAATCCAATTCTGTCTAGTCTGGGTAAAAAACGGCCACGTAAGGAAGTTAAATCCGAAGATCTTGTAGATACCGCGAAAATTCAGGAATACCTTATATAATATGTACGAATAAAGTGAGTGTATTATAATATTATATAGTTTCTACATTAGTCTAAATTGTACTACTTACAGAAAAAAACATGTCACAGTTGCAACTTTAAATGCAGAAATTCGTAACACCCATATTCTGTTAAGTGATTGAAGTTTAAATCGTGCCTTACATGCAATTGGTTCAAGTTCCAGAAAGAGTGTAATCGAAGAGATTTGTTATAAAAAATAAATATAGCTGAAATGAGAACACAGTTTTTAAAACAATACATGCGAGGAATCAATGCACCAGTTCGTAGAAAAGCAGTATTTATTGACGAAACATGGATCTAGTCAAAAGGAAATCCGGGATGACGATGTAAAGAGTGTACGAAAACCTTAAGGATATGATGGTAAAGGAACTACCGCAGGATTTTACAAAATGCTTCTTTGATATTTGCGTGGAAGTCATTGAAAGAAGATTGCCATGGTGAAATGAAAATCTCCTAAACAATTTAGAAGCACATTCATTAATTATAATGGATAATGCGCCTTATCATTCCATGTTAGTGGAAAAACTGCCAACATCGTCTTGGACGAAAGGTAACACGATTTCATGGTTAATAAAAAATAACATTAATTATGATCCCGCCCCATCTACAAAGACGAAAATGTAATTAGTATGTGGAATGAAGCTTTACACCAATGCAATCAACATATTTGGGCTAATTGTGTACGCCGTACAGAGGAGATTATAAAATAGTGGTATAAACGTGAGGAAGTGCTAGATTTTATAGTAGACGAAATGATTATTAACGTTGCAAATGATTGTGATAGTTCGGATACAGATTAATCGTATATTATCTTTTCTTTAATCAATGCGTTATTACAACAAATATGTATCTCACATATATATATATATATATATATATATATATATATATATATCAATTAATCTCATTGTAATTTATTTAATCATCTGGAAGGCCACAGCATTGCTGTTACTATTAGAGTTGTACATATTCGAAGATCTTCGAAGCTCGTAATTACATAACCTACAAATGTTATAATAATTACTAATCACATGTAAATGTTTGACATATACCTATGTAAAAATCAGCATTTTACATTAATCTCATTTTCAATTTTTATCCACCTGTGGGTCAAGGTGGTATTTTTGAAACCATATTTCATATTATCACCTGCAATTGTAATTAAGATTAAATACCTTTGTATGTATAATAACGTCTAACACCATGGCCTTTAATTTTTGCGTTATGATAAACCTTTCTAATCGGTTTTAACAAAATTACAATTCAATAACTTCAAAACATTTAATTTTGTTACTGTTTTGACGGATATACGAGAAAAGGTCGCGCACAATTGGTCGCACGAAAAAATGTCGCGCTCATTTAGTCGCATATCAAAAGGTCGTCGGAGAAAAAAGGGCGCCGACGAAAAAAGATCGCGGGCAATTGATCGCGCGAAAAAATGTCGCCACATTTCAACAACTGAGGGCGTGTTAAAAAAACACTTAGAAAAATATATTTGTTTGTACGTAAGGGCATAACGCTGAGCTGCTAACATGTACTTTCCCACAACACTAGTTCTGTTCCAAATTGCATTTAACTTCCCTTCACACTTTATCCAGGCTTAGGACTGGCAGATAGAAACTGGCGTGTTTAAAAGTTTCTTTTTTTTAGCTTTTTAGCTTTGCATATCTCTGATGTATTATAATACAAATAAGGTCGGCTTGCACAGAGCCCTTGTCATTTTTTGATTTTCCTTTTTTCTTATTTATTATTTTTTCTTTTTTACTATTTATTTCGGTAGTTGGAAATTATAAGCAATTTCCAAAGATGGCCGATTGCCTTATTGCTCACATATAGTTTTTATACGCTTCCCAGTATCTTTATAAATTTTTTCACGTGGCTGTTTGTTTCCAGCTATATACTGTTCCACTTTCAAATAATTTAAACTTTCCTTTTCCTTTAACGCTTTTATAAATTTCCAAACATTTGGATGTGCTGCATTTAATATCAAGGAAAAACTATTGTGCCATCCTTCGATAGATTTTTGCGTGGTATATCTTCCTGTATTGATTCAAAGCAATTCCAAAGAGATTTTGAAAACTGCAGTTGTCTCCTATGGTGTCTTCTATCCAAACGGTCTATCCACATATCTTCAAAGTAGTTCAAAAAAGATAATAACACATTTTCACTTTCTATAAAAAATTCGTTGTCTAATAACTCTTCGAACGTTGCAACAACATTTTCTGTAGGTACAAACGCAAGGGCTGCCAGTTGTCTTAATTGTAGAGCAAAATTTGCATCTTCTGTATAAACTTGTTGTAATCCCGCACCTTGCATGTTTCTCCACAAACATTGGGTAAAATGAAAGAAGCAGCCACGGATTCTGACTTCAGTAAACTCTTCTTGTAATGCATTAATTGCTGCTCTTTCAAAATCTACCATTATTGTTGAAGGTCGTAAACCTGGTCTTACCATTTTTAATTCTTGAAAGAGTCGAGTGTAGGTTTTCTCGGTCTTATTGGGAAGTAAAGCATAAACTGTCGGTACAACATTGCTGTACTGTACGCCATGGATTGTATACAACTTACGAAATAATAGAGGGACGGACGTAAATGTTCCATCAGCATACCAATGATTACAGTTCTCCATAAAAGTTAAATTTCTTTGGGTGGAAAATATCAAAATTCTTTCTTCGTTTGCAGCACTATTGAATAAAAGAAAAGGCTCACCATTATTGTTTCTAGTGTATTCTTCCGGAATAATAAGCTCTGTAAAATTTCTAGGATTTGACGGAATAGCTTCTTTTTTTTGGTGTGTATGTTGAATAGTTCGCTTTAGTGATGAAATTGAAGGTAACTGACCAGTTGCACCCAAAGAAACTTCTTGTGAAACAGTTTGTGTTGTTAGTTCAACTTGTTGAGCCATTTCTTTCATTCTGTTACAAGCTTTCTTTACTTCTAATTTGGAAACATCTGCAATATGATTATGACTTATACTTTTCACTGCGTCATCTCTCACTGTGTGAACTCTGCCGGCACATTTAAACTTATTGTATTGGGTACATTCCACATTGTCTTTCCACCAATCAATTTTTCCCTTCGATGAATAAATCTTTTGTACACTAACACCTTTCTGACTCTTATTAACATAAGTTAAGGCCGTCTTGACAAAACGACAACTTCACGAATAATAAATTGGAATGTTTAACCAAACCCTTATTATAATCTCAGGTAAATTTAAAAACAAATTAAGTAAAGGGTTCATTAAGTATTACTAATATTACTGGATTTACATAATTACACTAATATCTCTCATTAGAATCATATTATCAAGCAATTAAGTAATGGTCATGAAGACAATCATCAAAAAATTTTAAATTTTACTTTAAGTATAAATAAATTAATACAATTCATTCAATGGACTTATACCGTGAATTAATTATTAATGATATACAAATTAGATATGGATAACGATCTTATTAATGTGCTTCCCAAGAAATTCGGTGAATTGCACTAAATAAGCAAATTAATTTTTAATGATATTTTATTTATAATATTCAAAAAAATACAATAGGCAAAATAAGGAAATAAGTCTAATCATAATGATTAATGGTGATACACCAGTGAATACGAAGGCAGTGATACTGTGGATTTATACAAACTTTTTTTTCTATTAATAACAATAAATTAAATAGTATGCTAAAATATTAATTTAATTTTTCATTTTGCATTGTTGAAAAATAACCAATCTACTAAAATAATACAAATAGACCCGTAAGTATAGCTTCAGGAAACACTACAAACAACGACATTTTCCGATGCGACATTTTTTCGCGCGATCAATTGCCCGCGATCTTTTTTCGTCGGCGCCCTTTTTTCGCCGGCGACCTTTTGATATGCGACCAAATGAGCGCGACATTTTTACGTGCATGCGCGACCTTTTATCGCGACACCGTTTTGACATTGAGATTTGGAAACATTACTACATTACCATCATTTAAGAGAAGATATATTAAGTTTGAATTTTAATAATTTATTATTATGGATATAAGTTGACTCATATTTTTCATATTAAACCATTCATTACTAGATTATGACGTAGTCATTTGGTGGCCAAGATAGCAATTAAAATACTTAGATTTTTGGGTTTAAATAGTATATATTTATATATGTATTTATATAACCTCTATACGTTTCGATAACACTTACAGCTATCGTCCTCAGTAGTGGTCAAATCTTTTAGAATTGTTTATGAAATATGAAAAAGTGAAAACGCAATACACCATTTAAACTCAAAAAGCTAAGTATTTTAATCATTTTACAAAAGTGTTTGTGAAACTCGTAATTACCTTATAAAAATATGTAATAGAAAGAGGAAATTTCTAACAACAGGTTGGAAAACTAAAAATAAACCTATTAAATTTGAACTTTCTGCTGTCAATTATTACACGATTTTTCCTCTTCGATAACAAAAGTCGCTACTTAATAAAACTTTTAGCTGAAGCAACCTACATCTACACTTTCAGTCATAACTCCAAAAAATAAATGGATTAAAAGAATTTTCGATATCTAATTTGTGCTGTTTGATTGATTTTATTTGAGACTTTTCGGGGATATTGGATTTATCTAGCATTATAATTTTTAGAAAGCTAATTTTGTTGGATGCATCTGCTGATTTGAGCTATAATATCCCATTGTTTATCATAACAAGTACCAAAATGAACTAATTACAACAAATTATTTTTATTTCACTGATTAGGATTTATAATGTACCGCTATGTCTTAAGAGCACTAATGTTTCAAAGGCAATATAATTCCGCAATTTCTTTTACACAATTAATTATTTCTCTACACGATTCAATACAATATGTATCATTTTCAAGAGATAATGTATATGTAAAATAGAAACAAAGTAGTTATGGCAACAAGTAATTAAGGTTACTTCATTCTGTAACGTGCCGTCTTCTCCTATTTTTATTACATTCTCCTATACTATACGAAGTATAGTAAAGGGAAGCTATTGTGATCATGAAAAATTCGACTTCGAGGTTTTAACGAATCTTCAAGCTTTGAAGGTCGCTGAATTCATATTGACCATTTTTGGCATGCCGTCTACGTGTGTGCGGCGGTGAGGGGGGGAGGGGGTTACACAGGTGTGGGTGGGTGGTTGGTTAGGTAGGTTATGTGTGTGTCTGCGTGTCTGTGTGTTTGTGTGTCTATGTGTATGTGTTTGTCTGTCTGCGTATCTGTGTGTCTGCGTGTCCGTGTGTCCATGTGTCCGTGTGCCTGTGTGTCCGTGTGTCCATGTGTCCGTGTGTCTGTGTGTCTGTGTGTTTGTGTGTCTGTGTGTATGTGTGTCTGTGTGTCTATGTGTCTGTGTGTCTGTGTGCCTGCGTATGTATGTGTGTGTGTGTGTGTGTGTGTGTGTGTGTGTGTGTCTGTGTGTGTCTGTGTGTGTGTGTGTGTGTGTGTGTGTTGTGTGTGTGTGTGTGTGTGTGTGTGTGTGTGTGTGTGTGTGTGTGTGTGTGTGTGTGTGTGTGTGTGTGTGTGTGTGTGTGTGTGTGTGTGTGTCTGTGTGTCTGTGAGTGTCTGTGTATATCTGTGTGTGTGTCTGTATGAGCCTGTGTGTATCTGTGTGTCTGTATGTGTCTGTGTGTGTCTGTATGTGTCTGTGTGTGTGTGTGTGTGTGTGTGTGTGTGTGTGTGTGTGTCTGTGAGTGTCTGTGTGTGTCTGTATGTGTCTCCGAGTGTCTGCGTGTGTGTGTGTGTGTGTGTCTGTGTGTGACCGTGTGTGTGTGTGTGTGTGTGTGTGTGTGTGTGTCCGTGAGTCTGTGTGTGTGTGTGTGTGTGTGTGTGTGTGTGTCTGGGTGTGTCCGTGTGTGTCCGTGTGTGTCCGTGTATGTCCGTGTGCATCTGTGTGTGTCTGTGTGTGTGCCTGTGTCTGTCTGTCTATCTGTCTGTCTGCGTGTGTGTCTACGTGTCTATGTGTCCGCATGTCCGTGACTCGCTAGAGCTGTATTGATATGTGACATACAACAAACGAACAAAAAATACTACGTACCCACTAATCCAATCAGGAAAAAATACAATGGGAAAATATTGAGGTAAATATTTTAGAAATCACTGATGAAACAGCTAATTCGCAACAATCATTTGGATTTTAACATTTACATCAAAACATCTGATGTATCAAAATCTGACCGGTAAACTAGATCGAATGGAAAAGGAAGAATTTATCGGTTTGGAATGCAAAGTGAGAATATCTCTGAAATTATTTACTTTAGGTATAATACATTATGAACAAAAATGGAGCGTAATTATTGAGTCATTCCAAATGTACAATAATATACAGGATGTTTCATTTGACGAAATTGATAAATTAATTGCATCGTGAAAAACACCCTGTAAGATAAACTTAAAGTCTGATCATTTTGTAGGTTCAGTAAATCCCCCGTGCTGCATAATTACCAAACTTGTTGTCTAAACTCGTTGTAATACTGTCGTATGGACTTAGTATGGTTAACCTTGTCGAGACCATTTTTTTACGTTTACTTTTATAACTCAACAATGTGTCATCCAGATCCAAAAATTCAAGTAATATCGGATAGAGAATTCAAAGTAGATTGTGAAACATGCAAAATATATAGTTTTCTTTAAAAAAAAATATTCTTGCAGATAACCCGCTTCAAAAATTCATCCTGTAGTCAAATCAATTTCAAAATGTGCATTTTTCGTTACAAAACCATATTTTGTAAAATAAATTTCTCCACTTTTAGTTAATGAAACCTATACTGAACTTTGCCGCACTAATGAATAACCCTGTATAAATACCCTAGTATTTTTATGGTGTTTATGTATGAATACGGGAATGTTCAGTGGAGACACTCTAGATTTTTTTGTCTAAAGCGTCTCCGTTTAGTTAAAATTGATAATTAATAATTAGTATTTCCTTACTTCCACATAGTAATTTATGAGCGAGGTCAATTAGTTTCATTTGCATGTATATTAGTATACTTACTGTGCAAACATAATACACAACTTGTACAACATTAAATATGTTATTTATTGATTTTTAAATCTTATTCGACAAATCTAGAAGATGTTGTGTTATTGATTTTAATATAAAGTTACTTTTGTTCAAAATTTTTATATATTCTAAGAAGAATAAGTTTAGTACCATACCATACTATTAAAACCTTTTATAAAAAGATATCTTTTTTTTATGTTATGGTTATAGTTATAAGACCTTATTATTTTAAGGAGTTTTCCGTGTATATGTAACATTTTACAACCTAAATGTTTCTATTCACTTGTATACCCCTAGTATTGTTAAGAGCGTAAATACATTAAATTCTTAAATTTATATTTACTTATGCATGTATGACAATTTCGAGCTCCCTTAGAGGTTATGATGTAGGTGACTCTGTTATCGGTTATCGATTTAAATATTGTGAATATTAGCGCAAAATAAACCAAGAAAAGTGTGTTAAAAGTGACAGAATAAAAAGCAGAAGTGAAGGAAATAGGAGAAACAACAAGTGAATGGAATACGTTGCAATAAGCAGTAATTGTTACTACAACGTGCTAGGAGGTTAACTGGTAACCATAAAACTACGGTGCTGTGAGGCAGGTAAAAATAAACGCGCCAAAAGGTAAAATTTAAATAACTGCGGTGCTATGAGGCAGAGTCCAAGAAGGAAAGGAATGAGGATAGAAAAGTTATTAAGAAACAAAGGATAAGCTAGAAAAAATGGAGAAAAGGGATCAAGGAGTGGAGCAGAAAATGTGTGAAATGCAGAAAGAAGTAAAGAACATAAAACAAGAGAACGCACAATTGAGAAATGAGATATACCTGATGAAGCAAAAAATGATGTAACAAGAAGAAAAAATAGAAGACCTGGAGAGAGAAATAAGGAATAATCCATGGTATTGAAGAACAAGTAGAGGAAAAGGACTTACAATGAAGGAGATGGTGAGAAAAACGCTAAGGGACACAAACGTAAACATATAAATGGAGAAGAAAGTAGATCAATTAACCTTCCAGTAGTCGCGCGTCTGAATATTAGTAGTCTTGTGCGTACTAACAGTCCTCATAGCTATATATGTACAGAATTTTATTATAAACATTAAAATAATACAAAACTCATTTCTCTTATTTAATATTTGCCATTTATTAGCAAAAAACGCATGTCTACAATAAATACTTACAATAATGTTTAAATTAAACCTATATTTCATATAAGAGGTATAACGGTTACTGGTAATTAAAAAATATTTGCGATATAAAAAAATAATAATTAACAAAATAAGTCTAAGTAACTTACATCTAATTGTCTATTCTGCTTCATTCCCATCTAGGCACTCGGAGCAAATGAAATTGGCACAATTAAATTAAAATGAAAACATGTTATATGCTGCTAAACCAACGAAACAGTAGGCAATAAAAAACTTTTATGCAGAAACGAGAAAGAACTATGTGACGTCTTTATTGTAACACAGCGAATGTTACATGTAGAATTATTTCATGAAATGGATGAGGGACCTCTCAACTTCGGTCGAACGAAAAGCGGTAGAACAGCCTTGAGTAATAAAATTACTAAAAAATATAATAGATAATAGCGAACATTTGGTATAATATTGTCTCAGTTTATAATAGATATAAAAAGTGTACGTTTTTAGTCAATTTTACTTACTTCTTGTATTTATCAATCAGCGTCACTATATAACAAACAAAATACACCCACGTACCACACAAAATTAAAAAACACCGAACGCGTTTCGATAGCTACGCTATCATCATCAGCGGTCGACTAGGGCGGACTAAAGGATATCTCTAACATATACCATCAGCGAGTAACGCTTCGTTGCTAATCTGGTGAAAGTGAAAGTGAAAGTTTAATGAGTTCTGAGTAGCTTAAAGGTCCTTGATCATCATTATTCATTAGAATTTATTTGTTTTTGAAGATCTCTAAACCTTCATAACAATCAAGTTCGTGCTTATTACTAACTTGTTTGATTAATGATACCTCATCTACTACATGATTTTTATCAAACATATGTAGGGCTACGGTAGACTTGTCCCAACATTTGTATTTTATATGAGCTAATGTTCTTTAAAGCGAATTTTGATAGGTCGTTTAGCCCCACATATATTTGTTCACAATTTTTACAATTAATCTTATAAATTCCCGACCTATCCTGCTTATCCGCTTTATCTTTTGGATTGCCGAAAACAGTTTGCAAACTATTATCTGAAGTAGTGACTGTTTTCAAATTAATTTGGGAAAATATTTTAGGTAGACCTTTTGTATAAGCAGGATAGTTTGGTAACTTTACATACTTTCTTTCTATTCGTTCTCTAGCGTTATCTAATGTAGTTACGTTCTTAACCCTCATCCTATGTGTTTGTTTCCTAACTATATTCATAACCACTTCATCTGAAAACCCATTGTATGCAGCAATTCTTTTAATAGTGCGTAATTCTTTATTATAACTGAAAGAGGAAAATTAAGCAATCTATGAACCAAAAAGTTAAAAACCGCGAGTTTATGCTGTCTGCAGTGATTTGAGTCATTGGTTATGAATCTTTTAATGCTAGTTTCCTTACGATAAATAACTATAAGTACTACCGGGGCACTTGAACTTTCACTTTTACGTCGCAAATGCCCCGGGGTGTGAGACAAACCACGTAAAACAAAACCATTTGGACGATAGAGAAGTAGAAGATTTTCTTAAATTAACAGTTTTTTGTATGAAACAAACCTTTTTCAAAATTAACCATCAATTTTTCCGGCAAGAACATGGTACGACAATGGGCAATAGCTTATCTCCGTTTATAGCCAATATATTCATGGGTAAATTTGAGACAGACTTAAAACGCGATTTGCCTTATTTTCCTAGGGTTTGGATTAGATACGTGGATGATCTGTTTGCCATCCTTAATACTAAAATTTGTAGCGTTGAGAACTTTGTAGAAACTTTAAATTCTAAATTTACGACAATCAAATTTACCTATGAGATAGAGGCAAATGACAGTCTCCCGTTCCTTGATACTCTGGTAACAAGAAATGGTAGTAAACTAGATATAGAAGTAGTACCGGGGCACTTGAACTTTCACTTTTACGTCACAAATGCCCCGGGGTGTGGGGCCCCACCACTTTTTTACTCGCTCACGTGTGAGACCGTATTTTCAACCCTTTCTTTTCGAAGGCTGTTTTTTCAACCCTAATTATTTTTACTCGCTTACGTATAGGACGTGTATTTTCACCCCTATTTTTTACACACCCACGTGTAGGACGTGTTTTTTTACCCTATTTTATGACAGCTCACGTATAGGACGCGTATTTTCCACCCTATGGGTCAACCCTAATTAGAGCCTTTCTGTACTTGCGCACGTGAGGGGCAGATGTAGGGGCTGCTATTGGACTTGGGGTTGGTCTTGGAGCTGGGGCTAGATTTTGGACTTGGGGTTGATCTTAGGGTTATTTTTTATGGTATTAAGGTCCTTCTGGCTATATTAAGAGCAGTGCCCCTGAAGGTTAGGCAAAAGCACACGCATACAATGTTAGAAATTGCATAATTAATAAGATATTATTATCGATCCTATTGTTTTAAAATGGTCACATGCTATTGGATGATCTTTTGCCTATACGAGAAAACGTTGTATTTCTAATAAGGAGGTTCTTGTAAGACACGTGTAGGGCTTCGCAACTTGTTCTCAGGCCTTCGCCCCCTGACCGGAAATGGTGTGGGACCCTAACCTTATAAGACAAGTGTAGAGCTTAACCCCTATTGTGGCCCCCTTGATGCAATTGTATGAGGGTTCTAACTTAATCTTACAGCTGTAGGCCTTCGCCCCATCATACAAAATTGTATTCTAATAAGGAGGTTCTTGTAAGACAAGACTTGTATCAGGGTCTGCACCCGGGCCCCTTTGAGTAAAAATTGATTTTAGAGCCATTTAGCGGCGTATAGACTAATGAACATGCGCTATAATAGAAGCTGATAATGCACACCTCTCTCTCTTGCTCTATCTTGTTTCTTCCTCCCCCCCCTCTCTCTTTCTCACACACACACACACAAACAAATCAATTAATTAATGAATCTCAAACAAATCACGCTCGATCACCAGATCAATCACAATCAATCAACTGAAATTATGTCTTACAGTTTGCAGAAACCAGATCACAGTTCAAACCGAATACTTTAAAGTCTAATTAAATATGACGTGAAATAATAAATAATTTCTACCCTAATGCAATGATGCTTTATGTATAGGCAGATCCTCTAAACAGTCACCACCTATACATTCAGAACATCGTATTTGATTTATTTGCAGGTTCAATTACATACACACACAAAATTGTTTCATTGTAATGTGTTCATTAACAGTTGTAAAAACCCATTTAAAAAAAGATTGGAAAGTAATAATTACTTATATAACATAGAGTTAAATTAAATTAATTAACATGTTTTTAAGAATATCAAACTGATATAACGGAAATAAAAGGCAAAAGGTTTTAATGGTTTATTATTATACGGGAATGATCAATAACTACAAGTTTAAAATCAACGAATACGTGTGTACCTGCTATTTTGTAGAGTTGATCTTATGACGTCATCCTGCGTAATAATACATTTTAAAAATCTTTATCGACATTTTTGTTAGCAATATCAGGTAAAAAACATACATTAAAAACACACACACACACACACACACACACATGTGATTCACGTTGTATGGATTTTTATCAGTTAGGATTAATAGCAATGTAAACTAAACGCTTTAAAAAATTTATAATCTGAAATAAGAGTGACGTAATCTAATTTTATTTAAAATTTCTTGGAGAGTATCATCATCATCGAGTTTTGAGATACAATCACCTCTTCACCTTGAATGATTATATTGTAACAACCTATAAAAGTAGCTAATAACCCCTGACAGCCTTTATCAGACACTATTATTACATGGACATGAGGTTAGCCCTAAATTAACTGGTTTCAACACGGCTCTGGAAATGCTGCTCACGCTTCAAATCTTTCAGCTCGTTCGCAGAAGTTGTACCGTATTCATTTCCTTCCATTTTTGTCTGCATTCTGTTTCGAGACTGTAGTACGTTTTCTAATACATAAACAGAATCTTCAATACTGTGATACGTGTAGGAGCAAAACACATTAGCTAGTTAGTTTCACCTCTATATTATTTTACATGTAAGCCTGACCTTATCATAAATAAGTACATCTGTCAAAAAGCTAATTAAATGTAACTCCACGGACTGGGCATAGCAAGCAGCGTTTCCAATTATAGCTTTTAGTTAACACAATAGTGCCTACAATTACATACAATCGACAAGCACGACTTTAGCACCAGGATCAAACGAAAACACACACGCACGCACGCACGAACGCACGCTCGCAAGCACGCACGTACTCACGCAAGCTCGCATCCTCGCACGTACGCACGCACGTTCGCACGTACGCACGCACGCAAGCTCGCACGCAAGCTCGCACGCTCGCACGTACGCGCGCACGCACGTATGCACACACACACACACGTACGCACACACATACGTACGCACACACACACACACACACACACACACACAGACACACACACACACACACACACAGACACACACACACACACACTACACACACACACACACACACACACACGCACACACACACGAGGGTGCGAAAACACGCAAACGCAAAAACACACTAACACAAAAATCTGTTCCACGTATGGTACAGTTGAAGGAAAAAACTTCGAAAGGTAACCGTATTATTTTTACCTGATATTGCTAACAAAAATGTCGATAAAGATTTTTAAAATGTATTATTACGCAGGATGACGCCATAAGATCAACTCTACAAAATAGCAGGTACACACGTATTCGTTGATTTTAAACTTGTAGTTATTGATCATTCCCGTATAATAATAAACCATTAAAACCTTTTGCCTTTTATTTCCGTTATATCAGTTTGATATTCTTAAAAACATGTTAATTAATTTAATTTAACTCTATGTTATATAAGTAATTACTTTCCAATCTTTTTTTTTTTGTTTTTACAACTGATAATGAACACATTACAATGAAACAATTTTGTGTGTGTATGTAATTGAACCTGCAAATAAATCAAATACGATGTTCTGAATGTATAGGTGGTGACTGTTTAGAGGATCTGCCTATACATAAAGCATCATTGCATTAGGGTAGAAATTATTTATTATTTCACGTCATATTTAATTAGACTTTAATGTATTCAGTTTGAACTGTAATCTGGTTTCCGCAAACTGTTAGACATAATTTCAGTTGATTGATTGTGATTGATCTGGTGATCGAGCGTGATTTGTTTGAGATTCATTAATTAATTGAGTTTGATTGTGTGTGTGTGTGATGAAGAGTGAGGAAGAAACAAGATAGAGCATGAGAGGTGTGCATTATCAGCTTCTATTATAGCGATGTTCATTAGTCTATACGCGCTAGATGGCTCTAAAATCAATTTTACTCAAAGGGGCCGTGCAGACCCTGATACAATCTTGTCTTACAAGAACCTCCTTATTAGAATACAATTTTGTATGATGGGGCGAAGGCCTACAGCTGTAGATTAAG
This sequence comes from Vesta saturnalis, assembly GCA_036346205.1. Classification (NCBI taxonomy): domain Eukaryota; kingdom Metazoa; phylum Arthropoda; class Insecta; order Coleoptera; family Lampyridae; genus Vesta; species Vesta saturnalis. The sequence continues at coordinate 514,506 of JARFJB010000209.1, read as the reverse complement.
TTAGAACCCTCTCATTGCATCAAGGGGCCACGATAGGGGTTAAGCTCTACACTTGTCTTATAAGGTTAGGTCACACCATTTCCGGTCAGGGGCGAAGGCCTGAGAACAAGTTGCGAAGCCCTACGTGTCTTACAAGAACCTCCTTATTAGAAATACAACGTTTTCTCGTATAGGTAAAAGATCATCCAATAGCATGTGACCATTTTAAAACAATAGGATCGATAATAATATCTTATTAATTATGCAATTTCTAACATTGTATGCGTGTGCGTTTGCCTAACCTCAGGGCACTGCTCTTAATATAGCCAGAAGGACCTTAATACCATCAAAAATAACCCTAAGATCAACCCCAAGTCAAGACCTAGCCATGCTCAAGACAAACCCCATAGTAAATACCAGCGTACATCTGCCGTATAGTGCAAAAGAGCTCTAATTAGGGTTGACCCATAGGGTAGAAAATACGCGTTCTATACGTGAGCATACGGGGCATTTGTGACGTAAAAGTGAAAGTTCAAGTGCCCCGGTACTACTTCTATATCTAGTTTACTACCATTTCTTGTTACCAGAGTATCAAGGAACGGGAGACTGTCATTTGCCTCTATCTCATAGGTAAATTTGATTGTCGCAAATTTAGAATTTAAAGTTTCTACAAAGTTCTCAACGCTACAAATTTTAGTATTAAGGATGGCAAACACATCATCCACGTATCTAATCCAAATTCTAGGAAAATAAGGCAAATCGCGTTTTTAGTCTGTCTCAAATTTACCCATGAATAGATTGGCCATAAACGGAGATAAGCTATTGCCCATTGTCGTACCATGTTCTTGCCGGAAAAATTGATGGTTAATTTTGAAAAAGGTTTGTTTCATGCACAAATCTGTTAATTTAAGAAAATCTTCTACTTCTCTATCGTCCAAATGGTTTTGTTTTAAAACATCTTCTAAATAAACTGAGGTTTGATCTATTGGAACGCTCGGAAACAGTGAACAAACGTCGAATGAGACTAAAATTTCATTTTCTGTAAGTTCAATGTTTTTAATTTTATCAATAAATTCATACGAATTTGCCACACTGAAGTTGGGCTGTTGGTAGGAGAGGGTATGAAATTTACTAGATAACCATTTGGACAGCAGCTAAGTAGGTGAATTAATACCAGAAACAATGGGTCGCATAGCATTACTTGGTTTATGAAGCTTAGGCAAGCAATACATTCTAGATAGCACCGGATTGGAACCGTTAGTCGAAACCTAAGAGAGTCATCCACAACTCTTTTACATGCTAATAAAACCTTCCTAGTTGAAGTAATCATTTTAGGAAGAGGATCTTTGGTAATTACTGAATAAGATCTTGAACTTAAGGGTTCTTTGAAGTGAAATAATCCTTTTTGTTTAAAATGACTACTTGATTGCCTTTATCAGCTTTGGGGTAAAAACAATTTTTACTTTTGAGATCTTTAACAATTGGAAGTTCTGAATAATTTAAATTAAATTATTATAAGTTTTTGTTATGAACGAATAAGTTCAAAGGTAAATATGTAATTAAAAATTATTATTAATTTTATTAAATACATAAATAAAAAGTTTATCTCGAATAGGATTTGAACCTACGGCTTGTACGTTGCTAAAGTACCGCGCTAAGCAACTGCGCCATCAAGGTTCAAGTCCCAATCGATGTAAATTTTGTCTTTATCTATGTAGAACTGATGTGAATTCTAGATATAATGAGATTACAATCAAATTACTTATATTAATGGATTGTGGGCCTGCAATATCGCAAGGATTCACACATAGAATTTACATCAGTCCTACATACATAAACACAAAATTTACATCGATTGAAACTTGAACATGATGGCGCATTATTAACGCTAACAAACAGGTCGTAGTTCAAATCTACTCATAAACTTTATTTATGTAATAAATTAATAATAATTCTTGATTTAAATTAAATTTTGACTCCTGTTGGACATTTTCCGAAATTTGAATTTTACTGGCTTGTCTAACGTA